>SRMA01026785.1:5973-122376 GCA_007224835.1 Danionella cerebrum | reverse complement strand
CAGTGGTTCTCAAAGTGGGGGGCGCACAGGCACTGTAGGGGGGGGGGGGCGCAGATCATCAGCAGATGAGAAGAAAAGAACAGCCAAAAGACGTAGAGCACATGTGTCAAACTCAGATGTGGCCCGCCATGTAATCTAATGTGGCCCGCGAGAGCTTAAAAGTTTTGAGTGTCTTAAAAAAAAAAAACTACATTTCCCACAATGCCTTTGGCAACGGTGTTTCCGCATCCATACTCACAAGTGAAACTGCAGAGCTGCTGTTTCTCACACATTGAACGTAAGACTCACGCATTGGAATGATCTCTCACGTCACACCTCCGCTTTCTCACGCTAAAATAAATTTCAAGATGTGAAATGGGCGGAGCTAATAGTTTATCTGTGATCTGTTTCTTGAGCCTGATGATAAAAGATGATGATCGATATGCATCGTCTTCAGTCTGTGTTTTTTTTTTCGCTAAACAAATGACAAAAATGCTATTGTTCTTTATTCACGTGGACAGTTTGATCCTTCATTAATAGAGTTATGTGGGTTTTCATAAGCTGACAAAAATCAAAAGGATTTATATTAGAACAGCAAGCATACAATTGTTTCCATGCAACCGAATTGTCACTTGAATAAGTTATAAATAATGAGTTATTTAACATTAAGAAGTAGTTACATTTATTTTACATTACATTTTACAAATAATTATTAATTAATTAATTATTAGATTATTATTATTTTACATCTGGGGGGGGGCCCAAATTCTTTTAAAGGTTTAAAGGGGGGCAAGACCAAAAAAGTTTGAGAACCACTGCATTACACCGAGGAAGTCTCAAAACATAGCACAGAATAATTATCCCAATAGTCAACAGATAAGGTGAAGCTTCACCTAATGCCCCATAAGATTAATGTGGATTAAAATTTAAGATAAAAGTCTTATTTAAATAAATATCTACTGTAAAATTGTTACAAAAAGTTAATATGGATTGGTTTTCATAAATCAGCAACAATGTGAATGTTAATATGACAATTGTAATCCATTTAAGTCAAATTTAATGAGACGAGATGTTGCCACATGATGTATCTAAAAATAAATGTTCCGTAAGTGTTATATTTATATTACCAACAAGGCAACAGGAAAATAAATATAACAAATAACTTGAGAATGTGAGAGAGAGAGAGAGAGAGAGAGAGACACGAAGCTAAAGGTCTCTACACAATAATCGAATTGAGATTTGCAAGAATCTTTGGATGGCTTCTCAGCATGGTGCTCTTCATCTGCATCAAGAAAATATCGCAATGCGATGATGCTTCCTGCCTGAAGATGGCGTTTGCAGTACAACAGGTACTCACTGCGCCAAACAGAGAAACAGGAAAAAAGAAGACGCAGACAGAGAAGAAATAAAAGAACATATAGACCAAGCCATGGATGTTGAGTGGTTTGTACTGTTGGTGGCTTTTCTGTTTCCTGTATGGTCACTATGAAAATGTTGGATGAGTGCATTCATTGGTCATTGGAATACGCAAAGAACGTATTCGATATGGCAGCGCAAAAACATTTTTTGTCCCATTTTCGATCCAAGTGCATGAAACTTTGGACTAGTAATTGGCCTTTAGCGTACAACTTTTCCAACAGCATGTTTTAGGACATTGGGAGTGGAGAATCCCTAGTACAGGGGGTCAGCAAAACTGTTGGGTCTGTGTCCGGCAAAGTTCAGCTCCAACTTGCCTCAACAGGACTTTTTTAGGATATCTAAGACCTCTGCAGGACACCAGCCCTTCAGGTCTAAAATTTGTGACCCTTGTCCGAAACAATACTTTGGTTTAGAATATTGGTGGATATTTGGTGGATATAAACATATATCACAGGCTATACTTTTAATCAGAAACATGTGTCTTGATCACTGGCCATTGGTTTTACTCTGGTTAAACATAATTGTTTGAACCTAGGAACCCCTCAACCCAACAATTCTGGCTTGCTTTGACAACCTACTCATTGTTTGCGAGCAGATACAAAATGAGAAAAGGCAGCCGAGGAGCTTTTTACTGCACTTAGTGTAACATCTTCCAAATCCATTTTATACACTTCAGCCAAACATTCGCGTCTTCTAATGGAGTTGGCATCTGAAAGCAAAATGTCCTTATATGTTTTGACCTCTTCCATTCGTCAAGCTTTATGCAAAGAAAGTGAACAGACATGCTCTGTAATGGCTGATGCATGTATTTGTCAGCGTGATATCTGCGATCATGAACTGTTACATTCTCCATCGACAGCAGTTAAGTGAGAAACAACATCTCAGAATAATGGAACTGAATGGGAACAAGAGAGGCAATGTAATGTCTCTTTAAATTTTTAACTCTCATGAAAGAACATGATGAATGCAGACAGCAGCACCAAATCAACACTTAGTCCTAGAGGGTCCTTGGAGCTCTTAAAGGACTACTTCTTTAGGAAAGAAAAGTCTATACACTTAAAAATGTTGTTCGACCTCTGAAACATTGGTAGTGAAAGAGAGAGCTTTCAACCTTCATTAAAAGCATGGAATGGATGAAAGCATAATGCTATCATGTGACCAGTTAATCCTTAAGTTTAAGAAGTGACTGAAAAGATTTTGTTAGAAGTAGATGGTGCATGTAAGAAGAGTTCATGGGGCTTTTAAGGAGTAAAAATGTGCTAACAATCTGTGGAATTATAACAATGTTTGGCTAAAAAAGAAAAATGTGCTGCTATAAACTGTGTTTTGATAGATTGTATAAATCTAAGTGGATACATGCAAACACTAAAAACCGGAAAAGAAAGAGATGGAATAGAGAATCAACTTATCCAATGGAATTTCTCCAATAAAATGTGTTGATCAAATATACATTTTCCTGTTCATCAATAAAATAAAGTTGAAAAAAGCCCAAGTATTTATCTCATATGTTGATGAACAAAATACGCATCAAGCTTCAGTAAATATAAACATTTAAATGACTAAAACTATTCCGAGCGCAGCCGGTGGCCGTCCTGAGAAGAGTTATTTTACATGCTTGCTTGGGTTTCCTCTGCGTACCCATGGTTTCTCTCACAAGACCACAAACATGTGTTAACTAAAATCCCACAAAGATGTGTTAACTGTGTTTTTCCCTGTGGTGGACTGACCTATGACCTCAATACGCAGGTGAATCAAAAAATGTAAATGTATTTGAAGGCCAATTGTAAGTGTTTTTTTCTTTGCATCAAATCTAATGAGTGGCAATGTAGGAGCCTCAAAACAACTCTCAGATGACTTGGAAACAATGATTGTTGAATATCTAAGAGATTTAAGCTCTGATTTTTAACTGTGAGAAACAAAGTGTGGAATTGGAAGACCAGAGACACAGGTCTGAAATGACTGGCCTGAAATGAAGAGACCAAGAAAAATCTCAGATAAACAGAGGCACAGGATTGTGAAAACAGTCACAGTCAACCCACAGACCAACTCCAAAAACCTACAGCATCATTTTGTTGCAGATGTGTCACATCGGGCCACTATCAGCACACTTTACTCAAGGAGATGCTGTATGTATGAGTAATGAGCCTTTTCTCTGCACATGCCACAAATGGTGTCACTTGAGGTGTGATAAAGCACATTTGGATTGGCCAGCTTCATTTTGGAATACGGGGCTGGGGACTGATAAAACTAAATATGACAATTGTAGTTTTTAAGGTGTAAATTTTAAGGTGTTGTTATAAAGCATCCAGCCTGACTGAACCGGGGATGTTTCGTAAAGAAGAATTGTCCAAAGTGCCTCCTGTCAGAATCCATTATCTAATTGGAAACTATATAAAGCATTTCAATAGGGTTATTTCTGCAAAAGTAGGATGCTCCAAATATGGGGTTATTTTTTGTTTTACATATAATTATTGACCAGGAAATTGTATAAGCTTTATTTCACTTTACAAATGTCACTGTGTTTGTCTCCTATTTGATATATCTATCTCTAATTTCCAGACAACCAATGATTTAATGATGCAAATCAAGAAAATTTACAGGGGTGCCCTAACTTTTGCTTTCCACTGTATTTCAGCAGTCTCTTACACAATAATTTTACTGATAAAATGGAAATGCTGTAGTTCCCTAGGCAACGTCTTGGGTTAAATCAAGGTCATTCTTGGTTACAAAGGTCAGTTTCTCAACAGATTTCTAGCTCTTTAATCACTGCGAGGCTAAATATAGAGATGGTTTTGAGACAGTTCTTTGCACAACATACATAAGTAGGGAATTGCATGGCTAAAGTATCAAGAATATTGTAATACATGGTGACACATGGATGGATGGATGCATGATGGATGATGGATGCTCAAGCATAAAGAGAGACAAACAATAGATAATGATATAGTATAATTGTGAATTAATTGAAAGGCTTGCATGAGTGAAAGGTAGGGACATTAACTACACAGCCGTGCATGGCAGCAGAGTGACAGAAAACCCCAAAATAACATGATCCAGGTCAGTTCCCCCATCAGTCGTCCTCTAAGCACAAATCCAAGGGGACTTTGAATAAATTACTCTACAACAGCTTAGCAGGAGATGAGCTGAGTGTTTGTGTGTGTATCTGTGTTTGTATGTGTGTCTCCGTAAGATCCCTCAACCAAACAACAGAGGATTCTACCAAAGCGATTGGTCAAACAGGTTAATTTCCTCTGTAAGCAAGTAATTCACATGAGAATGACATTTGAAGCCTCTAACACTCTTCCATATACACTCAGGTAGAAACACACACTCACGGGCTCGCAGCTCATACTGCTGAGGAGCGAAAGATCACATGGGAACATGAGAGACAAAGATTGCCTCTGCTGAAAGTGAATTGAAAGAACAGAAAAAGGCTGAGGGAGGCAGAGGGAATTTCTGGGCCTCTCGAGACAAACAAAACACCTGGGTTGCCAATCAGAAAACCACTCTCAAGTGATGCGCTAAATATGGTGGAGAGCAGTGTTTGCTTGCATGTTGGTGTGAGCAGTTGCATATTATTGCAAGTGTGACTCAACTTGTCACTTTTAAAACCGTGCAACTCATATTTATTCTTGCATATTTTTGCCTTAAAGGTACAGTATGTCGGTTTTAATGTGTGGTGTGATAGATCCTATGTATTTGCTTCCTTGTGGTGTTTTGAAACGATTTCTGTGATTTGTAAAAATGTCAGCTAATATCACACTTATTACTATCATGGTCATCTGACATTTGGTGCTGTAGATGGAACTGTGCCTGAGGACAACTGGCTGAGGACACCAAATGATCATTTTTGTTTGAAAATGCTAGTTTTTTTACCTTGTCCTGTCCCACTCAAAGGCCATCACATGGGAGAGTAAATGCTTTGCTGAGTTGGACCTGGTGTGGTCTTTTGTCCTCTGGATTGGAGCGTTGAATATATGTAAACATTTATTAGTTGTGGTTCCCACGAGTCAGTTTACATTATTTGTGTCAGGACAAGACGGCATTGGACTGAAAGGGGGAGTGGATAAGGGTTTGGGGATGGGTGTGGAGGAAAAGATTCTCGAGTGAAAAAGAAAATTGGAAGTCCTAGTTACGGTTCTTTTGGTCCCATTTGGAAAATGTTAGTTAAGAAATGTTGCTGAGAACATTTACTTTACTGACTTGTCTCTTTCTTATGTAATAGTTACATTTTCTCTTCTTTTTTTGTTTTGTCGACACCAACACTTTGTAAAATCTAAACATTTTTCAACCAATAAAGGAAACAAAAAGAGTCACTCAGTGGCTTCTTGGAGGTAGCGGTGAGCAGGTTTGGCGAGTGTGGCTCTGGGAAGTGCACTGGGGAACTCCGGGATGCCTTCACCCCATTAGATCCAGTGGCGCATGTGTTTCCGGACCAGAGGCTTTGGGTCCCGTTTCACTGTTGCATCCACCATGCTCTGGGCTCACTGGACCCATGCGCCCTGTCAGTCCATCTCGGAAAATATGCTTTAAAGCACCCGACACTCCTCTGGGGGACAGGAATCCAACTGAGCCCCAGTGTCTGCCCCGGCAGTGGCGCTCCAGACTCGATCCATCTTTTGGTTCTCGGTGACTCTCGCTGCTTTCTGACTCTCCATTAATCGACAGTGTCACATTTTAATGCGTGCACCTTAACACGCAGCAGGCAACGACTATCACCTGGCAACACTGATCAAATCATTTGTTTACTCATTTGAAGTTTATTTTTACCATTTTTTTGGAATGTGAGGGGTATACTGACAAAAACGTTCCAGAGGCTCACACCTAAAATATTAAAAATATTTTCATGGAAAGGAAGGTTCCCAAGAGTTGAGAAACCAATTGAACAATGGTTTAACCTTATTTATGGCTAAATAAATGGGTCAAAACCAACCACGATTAATAAATGATATATTATATAAAAAGAATCCAACTCATGCTAAGGGTTTAGAAGGATCCCTTATTCCTCTATTCCATAGTTCTGCTAGGTGGTATATCATGGGAGTCAATGATGGATTTGGTGAATGGTCTATCCATTTGTTCTCGGCCACCCAACCGAGATTTTAGTCCCCGAAGACCATCCAAACCCCCATGGTGAGGAACAGAATATCCAAAAAACTATACAGCTGGAAGACCCATGTGGGATAATGTGCACTCTATCCACTGGCAGTCCGGCAGGTTCTGATAAAGTTTGTAGTCGTTCAAGTGGACCTGTTTGTGTCCCACAGTAACACACATTGCCAGCTTTATTATTTCATACTCTCTAAAAAGAATCACAGCCACACTGCTGGCCCAGCAAGAAACACAAGTAAGCATTTCCTTCAAAAGAGCCTACCAGCATAATTACAGAGCAAGGCCAAGAAGAAGAGAAGGGTTTTTAGTGCCACTATGAGGTCCCATAAAAACCATGGGTTATCAATGGCCTATTCCCATGAAGTTGAAACTTCCAACTCACAATAATGTGAGGGAGTTGGGGGTCAGGCACCCACAGTAAGACCTCTTGAACTTCCACCTCTGGCACATATATGCTCTATGGAGGACACCTGAGTGCTAACCTTGGTCTGTATACAGTTAACTTGTCTATTAAATTGGGTTTTTGTGGATATTGGGGTTGGTTTGTGGAGTGAGGTCTCCTTCATGGACAAGACCTCATTGTTGGTACAGTGTAAGAGGGTTTAGAGGTAGTATTGTCTCCCTCAACCCAGAAAGTCTACATGAATAGTGAATGGGAAATTGATCATCCACCACGAGTTGACAATAAGATTCAGAGACATTTCTTGCTTTTATTACGAACCAATATATCAAAGACCGAAAGGAAATTTGGTAGGGAGATGGGAAAGGCTGGAAAGATACAGAGTTCGGAACTCAAACCTGCATAAGAGTTACGCTGTATGTGTCAAACTACCCAATGACTATACTACTGGTGATTGACTTTCAGTCTTCCTTTATTTCTTTGTCACCTTTGAGTCACTGGATATGCAGTTTCTGTCTCATAAAACATTGCTCCTGACTGCCTTGGAGCACCAAGAGGGGAACTTTAAGCTGATGAAACATCTAAATTTCAGGCCAAGTGATACCTACATAGTGTTGGAGTCCTGGCCTGCATGTGTGATCATGGTTATTGTGGTTACTTTAAGGATCAAGTGGTAACCTCGCAAGTTATTTGCGGGTAGTAAACATAAGGTTATTAAAAAAAAACAGGTTATTCCTTTTGGTGCATTCTAATCCCTATTGTTTCTCACAAAATCTTTCCAGGTATGGGTCAAATGAACACCCTGATTTGAGACCCTGGAGTTTTGGCAGAAGGGCAACCCGTGAAGGTTATTTGATGCTAACATTTTCAGTTCAGCAACAGCCTTTATCGAGCAACAGCAGCCGACATCTTGGTAACATCTTCACTGGTTCCCCAATGCACCACGTGTGAAGTTTCAAACACTGATGCTTACGTTGCGAACAGTCACAGGGTCAGCACCATCCTCAACATTTTATAGTCCTACATCAAATGAAATCCTACATTCAACATGGTGTATAGTACTTCCATCTCAGAGAGACAGAACATCTCTCACCAGAACTTTTTCATTCACCGTTGGAATTATTGTCCAGTACCAATCCGAAAAGCAGAGACTGAACTTTTCAAAAACTCCAATTTTCTGAGACTACTTACCTACAGTACTTAATTACTTAGGAATCTGCTGAACCTCTTCTAGAACCTTCTTCATATGATTTATCGACTTTGCTACAAATTGCTTGTTGTGTCCACTGATCTGTTGGTCACTTTAGATAAAAGTGCATACATTCGAATGTGACTGTATCGGAGGAAAAAAATGATACTTTGCCTGTTTGCCATGAGGTCTGGGGAATTGAAACTGAGGAATACCATGGGTTGCATACACTCAGCACCTTAGCATCACAGAAAGAGTGTGAGCTACTGACACATTCTAGTAATTCTAGATGATATCTCTTCCCTTCCCATCTTCCTTTGTGTGCATGTAACATAGTTGTTCTCTACAATCAGCTAACCTAGTTTTTGGAAGAAAGTGTTGCTTATTTGAATTGGAGTTTGCTGCAATTTGCCCAGATGTCACTGTAGTGTTGAAGGACAGTGTGTTAATGTCTCAACATATGTCTGTGCAAGCAAAAATAAATGGACCTGCCTGCTTCTGTTTAATAGTTCTGTATTCGGCACTAGGATTTGCATATCCTTCCACAAAATAAAACCGTGATATGACTTAAAACAAATGTGAGTTTCCTTCGGATAATTCCATGCACTTTCTCACTCACGCACACACACACAATTCTCTCACGATTGTTTTCTCTTCACTGTCTGATGTAATCCTGGAGAATGAGAAGTGCTGTGTGAGCCAGCACTACAGCAGACAGGGGTGATTTCCTCTGGGTTGTACCATTGATTTGGAGCGACCCTGGAGGCCACGTGAGCAGCAGGTGGCACACTGACCTGAATTAGGTGATGTGGAGCTCTGGTAATCAGACAAGCTCTCTTCATTTATCCCAGTCCTGAAACAGACACTAAGTTATGAGCAACACTATATAGGCCAGGATAGGCAATTTCAGTCCTTTAGAGCCACGAACCTGCAGAGGCAAACCTCAACCTTCCTGCTACAAACCTGAAACAACAATTGCAAATACCTTTATGACTTCTTTGGAGCTATCTGTGCTCATGATACAGAACTCAGCAGCTCGCCTGATCTCATGGAACCTAAATGAGTTCACGTCACTTCTCTCCTCAAATCTCTCCACTGGATTTCCAATGAGGCTCATATTAAGTTCAAATCACTGTTGCTTGCAGACAGGACAGTCACAAGCATCACTCCATTATGCCTTCACAAACTCTTGCAGTCCTATGTCTGGTGTACCCATCTCAGAGCGGCAATAAAATCTCTCACCAGGACTTTCTCCTTCACAGTTCCAGGCTGGTGGAATTCTCTTGCAGTTACAATCTGGAAAGCTGAGTCTCTCTCAACCTTTAAAAAGCATTTGAAAACACTTTAGAGAGAACTTACTAACTTATATTATAACTCATAGTATTAATATATTTAAAAAAAAAGCCTCCAAAGAACTGAATTTATTTTCTGTATCAGCTCTTCCTTGCTTATATCTTATGATTAATCAGACCTTGTAAAAAAACAGCTATGTTTACTCCTGAATTGTAAGTCGCTTTGGATAAAAGCGTTTGCTAAATACATTAATGTAAATGTAAATGAAACAGGGAACAAGAGTTGTGGCCCCCTAGAAGCAACTTACACTATACACAACTGCAATTCCATTAGAAACTTGAAGGAATACAGAGGACCCAGCAATACAGGACAGTACAGTGGACAGTTGATGATTATGAAAACCATAGACCTTTCTGATTTCTCTCAAAATAAATGACTGGTAATGAGAGCTTGTGTCAGATTTGGTGGGTTGGATTTTGTTTCACACAAGTAAGGAATTTCGATGGCACGATGACATTCAAAAATAATGCATGAAATTAAACATTCTTATTACATTAAACATGCTTATGATATGATCTGTCTTTTGAGTGCATTGGAACTAATTCTATTTATTTTATTAGTTCTTGTTTACAATTTATTTAGCATTAGGTTGTATTTAGCATTCGTTTAGCAGTAGCCTTATTAGATGTTTGAAAGCTAACAAATAATATATGTACCAGCCAACACATTAACATTTCATAATGTGCGATGCTGCATTTTTTGGGGGTAATAAAGGATATTGTTACAGTCAAAGATATTTACTGTCAAAAGTGAGCTCAGTGAGTCTTCAGACTATTTAAGATCAGAAATAACAGATTCAGTCATAGCAGGAGATTGTTTGTGTTTGGCACCTTCACAAGTCACGCATGCGCAGTGTAATAGTACTGGTGATCTGAAAGTAACAGTTTGCGATTGAGTGTACTGGTGATCTGAAAGTAACAGTTTGCGATTGAGTGTACTGGTGATCTGAAAGTAACAGTTTGCGATTCAGTGTACTGGTGATCTGAAAGTAACAGTTTGCGATTCAGTGTACTGGTGATCTGAAAGTAACAGTTTGTGATTCAGTGTACTGGTGATCTGAAAGTAACAGTTTGCGATTCAGTGTACTGGTGATCTGAAAGTAACAGTTTGCGATTCAGTGTACTGGTGATCTGAAAGTAACAGTTTGTGATTCAGTGTACTGGTGATCTGAAAGTAACAGTTTGTGATTCAGTGTACTGGTGATCTGAAAGTAACAGTTTGCGATTCAGTGTACTGGTGATCTGAAAGTAACAGTTTGCGATTCAGTGTACTGGTGATCTGAAAGTAACAGTTTGCGATTCAGTGTACTGGTGATCTGAAAGTAACAGTTTGCGATTCAGTGTACTGGTGATCCGCAAAAGTGACTCGAAATCGAGATCTAGGAACTGCATTAGTCAAAATAGCCTTCCTTTCACAGCTGTTCAAACACTGATTTAGTGACTAAAATGTAATTGTTTTTAATCAGAGAGCGTCAGGCAAGAACTAAAGTAAAATCCTTCAAGGAATGTGTGGATTAGTTAGATTTCTGGAGATTTAAAACTGTAAAGTTCGATTTGGTGAAATGGTTTGACCGGTTCACCATGAAGATCCGGTTAAGTTGAACAATTCTTTCTTGAACTAGATATCACTATTGTTTACTATGATTTGTAAAGTACCTCTAAATATTACTCATTGTGCTTTGTCCAGCAAGCTGCTAATCAATTTGTTTGTTTCATAATGCAATAATTTTACATAAATTAAAAAAGTTTTGTTCCAAAACGAGATTTAACAAAAATTTGTGTGATGTGTTCACATTTGAAACAGGCCGAAAAAGACAATATTTGCAGAGTAGTGGAATCTTGGTTTGTCCATTTTTTCCAAACCGATATAAGTGACATTCAAGTTTTTTTTACAAAGCACGATAAGTCCATCAGGGAAAAGAATATGAGGGACTGAGGAGGTGAAAAAATGGCAGAAGTTTTTAATCGTTTTATAATCATTTCATGAAGACAGAACAAAATCAAACATTTTTCCAGCTGGTTTAAAGTTAATAAAGTCCATCAGAGACGTCCCAAAGTCACTGGAAAGAGAAAGCAGAGACTGCAGGATGCGGCTCACTTGACCGTCAGCAGATAATGTCGCATTTCTGATGATGTTTTATCGGTCTATTGTGGAACCAGCCACTTGATTCAAAATCGATCTTGTTTGATATTGTATTTTGACTCGTTTCATTTAAAAAAGAACAAAAGCTTTATATTGACCATATGAATTTCAAGCGTTTTGTAAAAAACTAGGGCTATGGAGTTATCACAATTTGGAAAGCAAAATACATATTTTAAATAAATCCTTAAATATTAAAATCTGGATTTAAAAGTTTATGTTTTTAAGTCTTTGAGGTGTTTTATAAAAGTTTGGAGCAGAAAATTTAGATAAAAAAAACAAAACAAAAAAAAACATGTTTATTCAAATTCATCAAACTGGATTTATGGCGTTTTGGGAAAAAAGCTCTTCAAATACACAAAGCTTCTATTTAACCTGTTCATCATGCGAATATCAGACACAATTGCGGCAGCTCTAGGTGAGGATGGGTTCAGGATCTCTCGTGACCATGAGCCCAGAAATCTATAGCCTGGGTAGCTACCAAAAGAAGTTCTAAGATGAGCTGTAGATCACCTTCAACAATTATCCTTTTTATCAAGGAACCAAAATGAATCCCTTGTTAAAACCATTGTTCTCATGTCTTTCTCTGCACTCACAGAAAGAGAAAAATAAAGAGATGCATTCGTCCTCTCTATACGTGCTTCAAAAGATCCATTAGCATTCCGAGCAAAGCTTAGCCAGTGACAAGCCATACATCACCGTCAGAGAAACACTCTCTCTCTCTCTCTCTCTCTCTCTCTCTCTCTCTCTCTCTCTCCCCTCAGAGCCGGCCAGCAAATATGGATAGCGTGTTCTTTTGTTTGTATGCCACCCTCTGTCCTGCAAGTGTCCTCTAATCTGTATCCACGGACGGCACTGCTCACGTACAGCTTTTACAGCTCAGCTATTACCCAGGGTGTGTCTGTGCCAGAGGAGGGAGATGCATTCTGGGAAGGTCCAAGGAAAAGGAGCATCAATGTCTTGCCGTAGAGGTGTCCTTGACTAACCTTGTCCTTTTATGAAGCTATTAAAGAGCTGGGTAAATTACATTGATGGGTTTCTCAAAAATGACCTTCTGTTTTACAATTTTCAGACTGTTCAGCACGGCCTAATAATGGAAATTATTGGACATTTTGAGATGTCAAAAAATAATACTATTGATCTGTTGTATTCTGGATAATGTCGGCCTTGTTATGTTGCTTGGAATGGCAAGGTGACAAGAAAAGGCACCCAGTGGGAGCATTACAATGAATAAGACAACACTTTTACCTCTAATATGCTTCCATCTGAACATAGTATAGACATTATCATATTTATTACCCTGCTCAGCTCCGTGGAGATTCATATCATGTAATTTACACAGCGTTGGCTGGAAAATAAGCACATAACACCTGTTTTCCTTTCTCCTCTGTGAATAAGTATAAATATCCAGCTCAACTCGGCTCGAAAGTGAATTAACATTTATAACTTTGTGCTTTTGTAAATGTTTAGCTTTTGCTTGAGGGAAATGGTAAAACTGTACATCTGACAGTGACATATTTGCTACAGATGTGCCCCCTAGAAAAACTGAAATATTGATTTAAACCAACATCAGGTATCTCAAAAACAACTGTGGATTTGGTCGGAACTTAGCAAAGAAGCTTCATTTTCTTCTTTGTTTGGATCAGATGCTCCATTTGTGTCTCAGCGAGGGGATGCATAAATCTGGGTTGCGTATGCAGGTGTGTGTGTTTATGTTGCTGTCAGATAGATAGAGTCTGGCCTTGTTAATGCATCGCCCCTGAGAGTGTGTGTTTGGTCAGAAAGACTGATTAGGGATCTAGAAAAGGTGAATGGAGGCAGGTGTTATATCTGGAGCAGGATCAGAGGACGGGGACACTGTCCTAGGTTTTTAAATGACCCGATAAGCTGATTGGGTCAGGTTGTGGCCTACAAAAAGGTCAAGGTGACTAAACCATATAAGAATCTGTTTGACCTCTACTTCAGCAGTGAGTTCACAATCTAACAAAAGCAACCACTTGCCACTTTGAATGCATTGGCATTTTAAAGCGTATCCTCATACGACCATTTGTGTGGGTTTAAACTACTTAATAGATTTATACAAGATAGATACAAATACATTTTCTCCATAGATTACTAAGGTAGAGACTGACTCATTCAGTTTTTGCAGGACTGAGATTCTTTCACGAAAGCAAAATTGAACGTAGTCTTTATACATTCGTAGTAAAAAAAAAAAAAATCTGTTTTGGATATTTCGCAATTGGTCTAGGGTTCAGGCAGAATAGGGATATGTAATGGATAAACCTAGTTTCCAATGAAGTGAATTTTATGATATTGAAATAGCCCAAAACTCAGAAGTAGACGTGACAAACTGTCAAAACCAGCTTTAACAAACATGCACACAGTAAGCACAAAAGTACAACCCCAGCTCCTTTTTTTTTTACAAATATTTTTTTTTCAATACATTACACAATAAATCCACAACAATTTTTTCAATTGTGAAAAAAAAAACAGGCCGCCAAGACAGGTCACCAGTCCATCGCAGGGCATCTAAAAAAATGAGAACAAAAATGTTTTAGAACAAAAATCAAAAGTGTTACAACAAAATACAAATTCAGAACTCCTTAATAATGCAAAGACAAGGTCAAAACAAACTGACAGTTGTATAAAACTTTTGTGCCATTGTGCTTTTTTTGTGCCGTAACTTTGAAAAACACAAGCCATATCACAGGTATTGTACTTTCAAACTATCCCTCTTTTTCTGCATTAGATGGCACTGGTTGTTTCCTCACATTTTAATTGTAATTACCTTAAAATGTATGTCTCATAACTCTTGTAATGTTCTTTCAAATAAAAAAAAATATATATTCAAACTAATACCATTTTAGAAACTGTTGGAAACTCAGAATTGAAATACTGTTTGGGGTAAAATAACAAGTTTAATGTCCAAAGCTGCAGTCATCCAAAATCATTCAACAGAAAGTAAAACATTCTTTCTTTGTATCATATACACTGGCAGCCTTTGGGGGCTGCCCACAAAAGGAGGGGTCAATTCACACCATGATCAGGTAACAGAAGATTGTAAATGAAGTAGCAGCTACAGGACCCAGAAATTCCACCAGCCTCCAACAATAACACACATTGGCTGGCATTATGTAAAAATGGGTTTGTCTATCTTATTAAGCAATTCTCTGTAAATTACAACCATTCAGTGATGAATCTCAAATACCAAATACAAAGTGAAACACATAACTTTTGGCTTTTCTTAAATAGTAATGTAGAAAAAGCATAGCTTAGCATAGCATAATCCTACAAAACCTACATATTATATTTGAAATGAAAAAAAAAATGTAATTATAATTGGTTTGAGTCGATCCTAAAACAGACAGAGTGATTGGCAAATCCACCGGTGCATGCAGAGATCTCTATGGGTTAAACTAAATGAGAGATTTTTTCAAGAATAGAACAAGATTAAATACCAAACAATTCCAGAGAATAAACAAACCAGGCACAAAGAACAATTGAGCATCAAAGCTATTGGTTCAGCAGAGTTCTTATAAAGAGGGATTTGGAGTAAATGAGGAGGTGGGATAGTGATCAGGAACACAGGTACCCTTGGTAAAGTGGCACATCTTCTGAAGCAAAAGGGGTAATGTAACAGGACATGATGTCAAGGTCACAGGAACACAGCTCTCATCAGCTGAGTAAATCACTATTAACATACAAAACCAAACACAAAACATTCATAATACAACTATAGGGCTTTTAACACTTGGTATTGTCAACCCTGGGTAATCCTTAACCTCGGATAAACAGTATCCTGGATTTACTGTGATCACATTTCTCACAGTTAGTCCTGGGTATTCATTAATAGACTTTCACGATGCACATTCCTAAATTCAGGGTTATTGTTCCAATTTGCATATTCGTGATGTCACTGTACCTGATTGGACATGTAGCTGGTAAACTTTCAGTTACCAGTCCTGTGTTGGACTGGCGACTTCTTCCCTGATGTGAGCTGGAGACCCCTGTGACCCCAAAAGGGAATAAGTGGACAGGAAAATGAATGAGCGAATATAAATATATGCATAAATTTAATCAAAACATATTTACAAATACACAAAACATATTTTATTGATTAAATTAGGCACTTAATAATAAATAACATTTTTAATATTGCTTTAAGTGTTTTGATTTATGTTACAAAATGTGTGAAGTCATGCAAAGATGTGTGATTGTGTTTGTTTATATGCTTTTTTACAGCAATGGCCCAAACAAATAAGTCTATGAGCTTAAAAAAATGAATTAAATTAAAAATGCCACATACAATGAATTATTAGTAAACAGAACAGCTTTTTTCTACTCTCAAATGCATCGTTTTCAGATCACACAGGAACCGTTCTCAGTGTTCCACTAGTGGGCACTCATACCACACTGCCATTATTCAGAGGCAGCACTGTTGCCATTCTCATCTCCGGCATTAAAGCCTCAGGCGCAGTTGCTACGCAGAGGCCTGCTGAGACCCAAGTGTAACCCGGCTCACTCATCAGAGAGACAGGGAGAGAAAATGTCAGCCTGCTGAAGGTTGGTGAGGTGGCGACGTAATTAATTAATGTTTTGATTTGGTGGCGTTTCACTTTGGCGCAGTGCGGGAGAGTGGCATTTAAAGGGAGAGATATTAATGAATGCACCGCTGTCGTTAAAGCCATCATATTGTGGATATTAATGAAAGGAGAGGAGGAGGCCATAATGGCAGTGAGGGGGAAGAACGGAGAGAGAAAATGACAGGGGAGGGGGTTTGGAGTGTATATGCACAGGTGAAGATTGCACGCTCTTTATTCATCGTTTTTACACAATACACTTTGCTCAGAGATATTCTGAGCAACATTTGCTCTGCTAGTTTGTAAATAGCAAAGCCTATAAAACCTTTCATTCATGTTTATTCTTAATATTCATATCCCCATGCAAATATCTGGATGCACAGTCTCAGAAACAAAGGGAAATATAATATTTTATCCTTCGAGATATGATTCAACTATTTTCTCTGCTTTAACTAGGATTTTAATGAGCTATTGTAGACTTTATACAAACTGCTCAGTGATTGGTTTGAAACATTCTTCAATTTCTTAGCTCCGTCTATTGCAGGTGCCATGTTCAAAGTCACTTCCATCACCTTAAAGTTTGCTCTGCGGTGTGTAAATATCAATCTCTGTAAAACCTTTCCTGATTCCTCTGTCGAGTTCATTCAACAGCTTGCATCTCATGTATCGCTCTCAAGGCCATATCTGTGTGTTCAAGCCCCAGGCTGAATTCATCTCCTGATGTGCTCTTCACAAGCACTGACAGGCCTGTTTGAGGCATCATGGGATGGAAGAAACCCTTCACAATTGACATTTTTAAAATGTATTATTATATTTTTCTATCTGTGCACGGACTGCAAGCCTCACGTCTCTCCTTCCAAGCTGCCTCTGCTATCTATTCCTATCCAGCATTTGTTGAAATGTCTGGGAGCACTTCTACAGTCTCAATTACTAGTGATGGCAATCTGTTGGTGCAACCAGAGGCTCCTGCAGGTGGCTCGCCCCCGGGGAACAATGTGGAGGAAGCAGGCTGTGTGGCAGCAGTTCTTCAACGAGAGATAAATGCCTACACAGGTTAACCAATTCTTTCGATGAAAAAATGTATTGGCAGATTATTGATTTGATGCCTTTTAGCACATATTTGAAAAAAAAAATAAAAATAACATTTCTCTCTTTGTCGCTTTAGTATAGTGTACAAAATAAAATTAATTATGTCAGCTGTGGGTGGAGCAATGCTTGAGATTGTTATACAGTAGCCGATAAATTCAATTAGCTTCTTGTAGGAAAGAATGAAATAAAATTGTGAAGTTTTTTTTTTTAAAACATTTATTGCTAGATTGTTTTTCTATTCCGCTCAGATTTACAACAATCTCAGGAACAGTTTCAGGGTGTTTCACACCTGATTTATTTAATTAGACTCGAAATAGAGTTTGTTTCCCATTCAGTTTGGTTCATTTGGACTGGTAAGGAAGCAACAACTGAAGTAAAAAAACTGTCTATAAAGTACTCGAGGACTTTGTCTCCGTAGGGTTCCAAATGAACTCTAGAGAAGTTTGAACATGTGGTGAGAACATGACCACAGTATGAACCAAACTAAAAGCAAATTGAAGGCGACAAAAACATGCTTTTTGAAAGAAAACTTTCAAAAATTCTTGCTTGCACATGGCATTATGGGTTGGCATGTGTCTATTTACAAAGCAGCATTTATCATTGGCAAACTTGAACATCGTTCACAACATGCCTTTTAAGCGATTAACACAAATGATTTAGTAAAAGATGCCAAAGTTCAAAATCAAGAAGCAAACTCTGCCGTTTTGAGCTTTTTGTCCCAGTTTTGTTGGTGTTCTGTCTTACATTGTTTAATTACGTGTGCGCGTTAATTCCAACCAACCAAAAAGCAGGTCAAGGAAACTTCGATGTGACCAATGAGTGGGCTGTATGATCTATTAGTCAGAAAGCTTTGACATCTAGAATTGAGGAGTTTTGTTACAAAACACCAATAAATAAAACAAAAATAAATAATAACCATTTAAAAAGTTAGTCAGTGCCACATAACGCAATCTTGGATTGTTTGTTTCTTTCCATACTGCGACAAACACTAGTTTTTCACAAAACACCACTAAACTTACAGCACAACACACTGCACAAAGATTCTTTGACGTTTTCATCTGCAGTAAAAGTTTGAAATGGTTTACAATCAATCCATAAAGACAGAACAGAATCAGGCCTTTTTCCGGCTTATTGGCCTTAACACATATACGCATCTGCTGCATGCAGTGGATCTTTTGCTAAAGTGGCCACACAGACCAGCCAGGAAAAAAGGCTGTGCATCAGTTTTCATGAAACACGGCAAGTCATTTTCTTTACGTAGTGAGTAAAACCGCTGTCATTGGCTTGTTTGGTCACATGTCTTCAGCTGAGAAAGTCAGCATTAGGCGGCACTCGAGAACACAACTAGGAGCTGTACTCCCAGAGGGGTAGAAACAAAAGAAGTAAAACAGGGACCCTTCAGACGTTGCTGAATTCACACTGCATGAGAGATCAGCAAAATAGGATTTCACACCGCATAACTTTGAACAAAAAATGTTTTCAAAACTGTGCAAGGTCACATGCCCCAGACATAAGTGCAAGATCGGGATTATTATAAAAAATGTGTGTGTGCAAGTTTTTTATTTATGTATTGGGTATTCACATTTATTGCGAAACCACTGTTTATATTGCCATTTATGGATTTTGCCCTGTATGTGGCTCTCTCATTGGCTGCAGAAAATCACAGTTGTTATTTACAGCCAGAACATATTTCATGCAGCGCATTGTTGTGAGACACCGACAGCTCCATATATTTTGCACGCCACAAATCTCACCAACTGACTGTGACTTACAGAGCAAGTCTTTGGTACTTCACACAGTGTCAAAGGCACACGCAGGCATTAGCTCTGATCTGCTCCACTTCTGGGTACTATGTTCGACGATCAACTGAAATTCTCATCCAAAACTGAGGCCATCTTGACAAAGTGCCATCAAAGACAATATCTTTTGAGGAAATTGAAATCTTTTGGAACAAACCGTAACATTCTAAAGAGAATCTAGAATGCATTCATTGAAAATGTAATAATCTTCTTCGTTATATCTGTTGTTTGCCAAATTACAAAGGCTTTATATTTCGAGATGTCCACCATGTCTGTCTGTGACGGACATTGTTATGATAGACCACACCAGTCGATTGGTGTAGGACAGGTGCAGGATGGAGCTACAGAAGGAGGACCAAACATTGATTCTTCTAAGATAATGAATTAAAGATATCTCCACTGGGGTTAGAATATTAAATATAACATGCACTAGTAGAAGGAAGCTGACATCTGTGTATATGATTGGAGCAAGAAAAGATTAACTGCATCTTCCACTTGTGTCTCTGCATTTGTTTTGCAATTAAGACTGTTATGTGAAATAGTTAAATATTTTTTTTTTTTTAATTTACTTCTGCTTATGAAATGTAGTATACTACATTTTCATAAGCCATGGATTTATAACCCAAGTATAAAACTGTAAAACTAAAACTACTACTAAAGCTAATATTATAACTTTTCAAATCTATTTTTATAGGATTGTTCTATAAAAAGCTTTGCTATTAAGCTCGGTGGATAAAATAAAAATTATGAATGTGTTCAGCTTATTTTATGGTCTTAATGAATCTAATAACTGTATCGTTTTTCTTTTCAAATTAGATGTAAAATGCTCAGAAACCATGCAGATGGCCTTTTTATTGACCAGGAGTTCTTATCTGCCCTTGACAGACGCTCTAAATTTAATTTCCCTGCATTTTGCTTAAAAAGTCACATACGATGATGCTATTGGAATGCATTTCTTCTGCTTTCTTCCTTGTTCTTAAAAGCCTGTGGTCATTACAAATTTGAACAGTTTTTGTCATGATCGATCCCATTCTTGTTCTGGTACTGTAGAGAGAAAATTGGAAATCACATTCGGCTAAAACAAAGTTATGCATTTCTCAGCCTGTTATAAAGATCCATAGCAATCTTATGAACTTTAGAGACAAGACTTTAACCATAATGGTTTCCAAATTGGGGAGAAAATGTGAGCATGAATCTCTGAGCAGCCCTGTCTTAGATTTATTGAATCCTCCCCCTTGCAAACTCTTGGAAGGCAGCATGAAAGCGGACAAATGGAATTAAGTTTTTATATTTAGCCACCCTTCCTCAAAGGGTGTCATGTTGGAAATCCCAGTATGTGACATGTTCTTTGAAGAAACCAAGAATCCGAGGCAATTGTTAGTTATCAAATTTAATTTGGTCATAAGAGGGACGTTTTAAAGCTTGAAAGTTATTTTCAATGACAAGATGTTTAAAGCAACTTTCCTCAGTAGTTAAATTATACTTGAAAATACAGCCACAATCTTCTAACTGGATTTGGTTACACATGATCATGTGTTCCATGTGTAACCAAATATATTATATAAACTATAAATATGTAGTTAAAAATAAACATAGAGAAATTTAAGTAAATATATTTAAATATGAACTTCTCTGTGTATATTTTTAACTGTATTAAATCAAACAGGGAATAATTGACCATTGAATAATCTTGTTTCTGAGTTTTGTTCAAAGTGAAATAAATAAGTTTCAAACACTACTTGTCCCTGACTTTTTTTTTGTTAGGATCTTGTGTTGTATATGGATGCTGTGTTCGTTTTCCCCCATGTTAGCCTGTCTGGTTACTGTTTCATGTGCTGCTGGTCTCGCTCGCTGTCTTATTAGTCTTTCCACATGTTGTCACTTCTGCTCATTGACTCCACTATATATATGTCTGGTGCAGTGCAGTTTGCTGTGAGTTGCTACTGCAATACCTTGTGTGCTCAGTGTAAAAGGACGTAATATTGCTACCAAGCTTGTGTCCGGTCTTGTTTTGTCTTGTGTATGGTTACCTGGTGAACCTTTTCTGTGTTCTTTCTGCAGCTGAATGAAGGAGTCTTTGAATTACCCTGTCTGCGATGTATCTCTAGTGGGTTGCTCCTCAGTTTTCAATACTCAAGTGAAAGACTAACTTTGTTTTTTTTTGTGTATTTCAAAATAAATTCTGCTGATGAAAAGACCCTCTTTCCTTCTCTTAGCTTCATAATTAAAAAAAAAAAAAACTCTGCATCAGTGTAGATCCAGCAAGGAAGGACCTTTCCCAGTGCAGTTGAGCGCCGCACTCTCACAAGCGTAGTCGATCTCCAAATTACGGCCCAAAGACCAGATCATGTCCTCCAAGGAGTTCTGACTGCCTCTCTCATGGAATGTACTGTAGACTTCTGAACTTGGTATTTTATATTGACCAACGGTGATTTAACGTCAAGTAACGTCAATCTGGAATGGTCCACGCACAATTTGCTGGTCACAGCCTCTGTTTTTCTGCCTTAATTGTGCTTAATCGTCCTACATTGTTGACCAAGTTTGTAGTTACATACACATATAAGCAAATTAGAAAAAAAAGGTTAAAGATGTTTTTAAGAAAATGTGATGACTTCTATTTTAACTCATTTCCATTTGCTTTAAATCTCTCATGTGCACTAGATGAAACTCCAAGCAAACAAGTTAAAGTGAGCAAAATTAACTTACTAAGATGCAGGTAACCCCCCTCCCAACACACACACCACCACAAAAAAAAAGGTTTAGAGCACACCAGTTTCTTTTGTTTTTAACTGAATTGCTTGATGAGGTTTTGGGGTGGCTGTCTGCCCCTTCATACATTTCAAACTGAATAAATGCTTGTGTTGTCAGGAATCTGGTTGCAACTGTTATTGAAAAATACATTATCCTTTAAGTTGGGGTGATTTCTTTCCATGTTCCACACTAGATTTCCATTGACACAAAGCAAGAGCCCATAAGAAAATCAAACGGGACTCATCGAAAGCTGATAATCAGCAGCTCTGAAGAATACACATTTGAATTCATTCAAACCAATTTAACAAAGAGCGGTGACAACAATCATAGTATCTGTTCCTGCTGACAAAATAAATAAGTAAATAAGCTCTAGCAAGCTAAATAAATAAAAGTCGATTTCCTCTCTCCTCGGCTGTGTGGATGAGCAGAAGTGAATGTGATGCCAAGCAGACCATGAAAGGAGATTATGGGAGAGCGAGTGAGAGAAGCGCTTCGCCTGATGGAGAACACTTCCTCAAACAGTGATGGTGAAGACTTAACCAAACAAACAGCACAAGAACAATAGAAAATATGAGGAGTGGACAGTCTCAGGATGAGCGAAAGGGTGCTTGGGCATGGCGTTATTTGCTGGTTGGCTAGCTACATGGCTCTATTTTTTTACAACAGTCTGAAGGCCAGAATACAATATAAAATCTCTGTTTATTGTGTTTAGAATCATGCCGTGTACAACTTAATCTGCAAAGGTCTTGTTGCATAAAAAAACACTGTAGTCAGGTTGAATAGAGTTGGTTTTTTGTTTTCAAAATTAAACTATTTCACAGCTCTGTTGTACTTAACAAACACAATACTTAGACTTTAACAATATTACACAAACTATTTTAAAACAGGAAGATCATTCAAAAGCCTCCTCCCTGTGGGACATGCCTGGTACACATCCCCCCGTAGGAATCCTGAGGCATCCAGAACAGATGCCCGAGCAATCTCAGTTGACTCCTCTCAATATGGAAGAGCGGCTCTACTCTGAGCTCCTCCCAGGTGACTGAGCTTCTCACCATATCTCTAAGTGAGCGCCCAGCCATCCTGTGGAGGAAACTCATTTTGGCCGCTTGTATCCGCTATCTTAGTTTTTATTTCTGATCGTCTTATGATATTTTTTTTACGTCATTACTTCTTAAGTTCTTTACTTGTTTTCTTAAGTCATGTACCACAACATTGATGTTATATTTCCCAAAATTATGTTTATGATTAACTTGTCGATCAGTTCTATGATTGAATTTATAGAAGGGTCATTAGTTAATTGTAATTATATATTCAGGCCATTCTTCAAGCATCTGAGCTAATGAAGTTGTAATTATAGAAATTCGGTAAAACCTTTGTTAGACGTTACAAAACACTGGCTATTAATAAAATATGTATTTTTGCTTTTTATCATTTGGTGTATTGAATGATTTTCCATCTGAATCTGTCTCATAGCTCTCATGCCATTGCATTTCAGGGTAAGTGAAGTTGAACAAAGAAGCTTTGCTAATGCTGTCAAAGTAGCTGCTCTATACCACACCACCACAATAAATAAATGCAAGCTGCCTCTCACTAACTCCACATATTGTCTTGTGGTTTGTGGAAACAAATCAAGATTTGTTTCAGGACATATATCGATGCCTCAGAGTTTAGTCTTCAACAAAAGCGAAAGATCAATCTTTCTAAATCGTCTTCTTGCTGCAGATTGAGTGGAACAAATAGTATGTATTACTGGTGATAAAATAGGCAATTCCATGGTGGCTGGTGTCTAAATGTTCCCAAGCCAGGTTTTCTCCTTGTTTTCATCATTTTCTTTAGCTACATATTTAATTTTTGTCAAGAACTGAAGTCTGTCATTATTGGTTTTAAAGGGTTCACAAACTGAGAAACCAATAAGTGCTACATTTTCAGGACTTAACATGCTAAGTTTTAAACGTGGATGCTTCTGCTTGCCTTCTTACCTTCACAAGATCTTGCAGTTTTACATCTGAGAGGGGTCTGTAGTAAAAGGGGCAGGGGTGGATTGTCATGTGCACACTCAGGCGTCCACAACGTCAACCCAAATAAGAAAGTAGCATTGAACCCTAAACGTAAGCCTAAACATAACCCTAACCCTAGCGTGTTTGTTAAGTCACGTTGTCTTCAGTTTGTTTTAAGTTATAGTTGACTCCATGGCTATTCCATGTGATTTTGATCCACACCTGCCCCCTTTACTGCACGCCACAATCAGAAACTCTAACTACATCTCCATAAAATCATGCCTTAGTGAGGAATTAAATCTCTCACTAGAACTTTCTCATTTACTGTTCCTGGTTGATGGAATAATATTCCTTTTCGAGAGCACTCCTATAATTAACTCACCCTTTCTACATATTGTTTGTGGTATTTTTCTACAAATTCTGCTTTGAATAAAAATGTCTGATAAATCACAATGTTTCATTTATATGTACAATAAATGTACAATGTTTCATTTATTAGTGGTTATTTATCCAGATGCAGGCATTAGACCACCCTCACTTGTAGACATTAGACCACCCCAGTTAGTGCCATGTTATGCACACAGCTTCGCCTTACTCTTAAGGCCTCAACACACTGATAAAAATTTTCCATCTAAAGTTTCATGTGACAATGTGCCTCAATTGAAAACCATGGGTGGCGACGGGGAATCATACATCTGACCAAACGAGTAGTGCCAATGAAAAATAATTCCAGTGTGGGTCCGTTTTTTGCAAGGAGAATGACCAATGAAAGCTGGATCTTTTGATGACATGATTAGAATGTCAAAGAGCCGCTCACTAGAGCTCATCCTACATTTTCATAACGACCTCACACAGGAAACAGGAAAGACAGTGCCACAATACTTCCTCAACCCATTTGAAGATTTGTGTGAGATGGCGTTCCTGAGTTCCAATAGTGGAACTTTTAATAGCTAGATAATATGTGTATTAATTAAAAGAAACAATGTTTTTGATGTATATAAAATTGCTATTTTCGGATAATTGTACATGAACAGTACTAAGTAAAAAAGAAATGTTCATGACCCTGTCAAAAAACGATCTCCAGGTTTGTATACCCCTGATTCCTCGGTCAAGCTGTGACCTTTGGCTGTTTTTTCTCTGAACAAGAGCGAGTTTCTCCTCTAGAGTCACAGGCTTGAGGCCGAGAGACAATCCTGCAAGACACCAGATTGTCTGGAACTGCTTTGGTCCGAGGCATCCAATGAATCGCCCAAGGAACAAAGGCTTCATGTTTGTTTCAGAGAAGGCAGCACATGTGGAGTGATGATAACAGCTTGCTTTTTGTGCGTCCTCATGTGAGTTTAGCAGGATGTGGAAGCTTGTGAAATAGGTTGAAAAGGTTTCCATTCAATTAAGGTATGCTGATTTTAATTGAATGTTACGGCAAATTTCTTGTTGTTTTATCCATCCAGTTGCTTAAACTAATTTAGAGTGGGGTGCTGGAGAGAACACATGTTTTAACCATATAATAGGAAATACAATTAGTTTGTTTTAGAAGACCTGCATAGGCCCTGAAATCTAAAGTTACCTCATGTTATAATTATTTTTCAGGTTAATACACATTGTTGATGCACCATAGAACACTTTACTGAACTATACAATTTGTATAAAGTAATTAGTTTTCTTTCATTAAGAATTTAAACCGAATCAAAATAGTACCAGTGTTCAGTCAAGTGTGTATTACAAGTTAAAAGTCATTCACATTTCCGAATCACTTTTGGCTCCTATTCAAAGCCCTGTCTTTAGAATTTTTTTTTTTTTTACAATTATTGTCTGATGAGTATCTGATTTATGTTGAGACATTTAAATGGTAGGGTCAGAATTTGGCATCCACTAACAAAACAAAAATATTGCCTTCTCTCACCAGTTCAGGCTGACTATGATTTCACTGTACTCAAGTGTCCCCCACAGTCGCCAGATCTCAGTCCAGTTGGGATGTGATGAAACAGGACATTTGGAAAATTCTGCAGCAACTGTGTGATGCTATCATTTCAATAAAGACCAAACTCTCTGAGGAATGTTTCCAGAGCCTTGTTGAATCTATGCCACGGAGGACTAAGGCCATTCTGAAGGCAAAGGGGAGTCCACCACAGTACTAGCAAGGTGTCTCTAATAAAGTGGCAGCTGAGTGCTTTAAACTTTGAAATATTATTATTATCATTATTATTATCATTAATATTATTTTGTATTTATTTTTTATGGAATACAATACCCATTTATAAATTTAAAACATTATGAATTAAGTTATTTGCACATTAAATCTTGCAACTTTTATAAAAACAGACTCTAACAGTACACACATATCTTCGAAATTGATATCAAATGCATCAACGATTATATCACAGAACAGAATTTTTCAAAACCCAAGTTTTGGTGTAGTCTTGGGAATGCAAATGAGCCTCGTCTACAGATAACATTGTCTAGGGTTTGCACTCTTTCTCTCTCACACTTCACAGGAAGCTCTGCAAAGCATGGGGCTTTCATTTATTAATTATGCAAGGTGGGCTCAGCATTTGTCAACGCCACCATCAATTACTCCCTGAATGTGATGCCAACGGATGAGGCGACGAGAAAATCAAGGTGCCTGAGTCCTCTGCTGAGGATCATGGGAGGTGACAGGCAGCAATGCTGTTCACTCGCGCAACTTGAAACAGTTGCCAAAGGCGATATGTTCCTCATCACTCCAGTCTTGTCCACATTGGTGGAGGTGTCGGGCGAGCAGGTTGAATTGGGCATGTTACGTCGGCTGAGTGCTGATTGAGGTGATGGAAGTTTGCTTCCAGTCTTTCATTTTCAATAGCTTTTTTTTGATAGTTTGCAGCCTGTTAAAATGACGTTTTTGATAAAGTTACTTGTATCATTGCTTCTTGGACTATGAGCTTTATTTATTTGAACACTGTAAGTTTCTTGCAAAATATGTTGTAGTGCCAGCTAGACCCAAACATTTCTGTCGATGTATAATTATATAAAAGGTTCCAAAGGGTGCTTTTTTGTAGCTTTAAAAGTCCTGACAAGGTGTCATTAAAGTAAGCTGCTTTTCAATGACCATTTACAGCTACATACATAATATCTCTAAAAGAAAAAGTAACTTGAAAAGAATTTATTCCCCTTTATCTTGTATGTCTACAATGTGACATACATTTCCTTCTGATTATCAAACAACGGTGAATGTTTTGTTTTATCTGTTTCAATTTTGATCATCATGCACTTGAACTAAATTGCATAGGTTTCATAATAAAACATTGTGTCTGCACAATGCTGGGAATTTTCAGATGTTCTAACCTCCAATTATACAGGAAAAAAAGAGGAAAAAATCTTTAAAAAGCAGATGTTATTGTACTAAAAAATGCTGACATGACATAGAAAAGGTGGTCAGAGTGGAAAACAATAAGTAGTGCTACACTGTTTTTGGTGACAAGACCAGGTCTTCAGTGGCATTAGACAAATTAAAAATCATCTGACACTTATTACAAACTGTCACAGCTTTAAGGAAGACTGAGGTGGTGTCAGTGAAATTCAGGGTTTGTTTACAATATATACAACAGCTACAGAAGAAGTGCAGTCCTTAGAAAGAAACAGAGATTGCTTATCAGTCAAGCGTCTATCTGGAAGTTCCTTGGATGGAGGTAGCTCGGAGAGGTCTGAGCAGGATCAGGTAAATGAGGTGAAGCAGGTTACTGGAGCAGAAGGCGATGGAATATAAATAAGTCTTCAGGAGAGTAGATGGAGTATTGAGGTTCCCAAGAGACACAGCAGGTAAAACATAGAAACAGGAGTTGAGCCAGGTGAGCAAAGTCACTGTAGAGTCCGATCTTTTAAGAGTGGGTAAGTGATTGGGAGATGGCTGTGATTGGTTCACTGTTTTGTAGAGTGGAGACGTGAGTGATAGTTCATTGGTGAGTGGCTGTGTCTCTTTGGAATGAACGGAATCCCTGAGACAAGTTAAGATGGGCCAAGAGTTGACTTCTATGTTTTTTCTATCAAGTGACTCAGGTGTAAGTCTCCATTTCTTTTCTTGCTAATATATCTGAAACATTCCATCCTTGAATAAAAGTGCAAAAAATAAACATTTTCAAAAGAAACGGACCATTGTTATGGTCACAAACCCATCTTTTGGTTATGCCTGAAAGGCTTGTTGGTTTTACTGTGCAAACACAGTGTTAGACTGACAGACTTAACTGAGCATAGCCTTGCTGCTTCACTTCAACACATATAATTCAGAATATAAGTAATAAAAAATAAATAAATAAATAAAAATCACACATTCCCACATTAGGCTCATAATAGTAAATTTTAACTCAAACGTGAATTCTGACGTTGGACAAGTTTTTGTGTTCTATAATAATTCATAATATGTATTTAGGGGTGGTATTAATATTAAATATGTAGCTGTTGGGTTAAAACAAGACCATGGTGAAAAATCACTCAAGGAAAAGACACAAGCTCGTTATTAGGATGAAGCTTGC
The DNA here is from genome assembly GCA_007224835.1 of Danionella cerebrum. Taxonomy (NCBI): domain Eukaryota; kingdom Metazoa; phylum Chordata; class Actinopteri; order Cypriniformes; family Danionidae; genus Danionella; species Danionella cerebrum. The sequence goes on along the minus strand of SRMA01026785.1, from coordinate 94,064 downwards.
AGGACTAAAAAAGACTGGTACTACAGGAGTCATGAAGACCTTGTGGAGCTAGAGGCGACCTCAGAATCTCCAGTTGCCTTCCAAAAAAGTGTGACCAGTTTATTGAGGTGGATTTAGTATTCAATGACCAGGAAAGTGTAACTCCAATACACCAGTGAACTGTCCAGATTTGTAACTCTGCCACGTCCACGAACCAGTGAGGAGGTTTCTTAAATTTGTATTCTTAAGAGATAGGGGAAACAGCATCTTGCTTTGAACTGGTAAGTGCCTTGAAGTTAGTGGGGTGCTGGGAGGTGAGTACCCCTAGGTGCACATGCGACACCAAGCATGTACTAAAGGAGCACACTGTCTAGGGTGCTAACAGGGGAGGTCAAGCGGAACACACAGGAAGTCCACTGAATCTGGAGATGTGAAGCAAACTGGGGGAAGTAGATTTTGCTGACAAACCTGCGTACGATTCAGGAGAGAATGTTAGCGAGGGAGTTCAGGAAGTGCTGGGAAGTAACATTGGGAAATGTGGTCCTTTAAAGGAGATGTGGAAATTAGAATTGGATGACAATTAATTCCAGAAGATTTAAATTGGGTTCAATGGTGGAGGAATGACACTTTCACACTTTCTTTTTAATTCTGTAATCATCAACTTTAAGTGAGTTTTCATCACATCAGACTTCAGTTAGATTTTTCCAGATAGATATAGAAAATTGACTTTGTGTGAAGTTCAATGTTGTGAAACTGTTCACAATAAAATGATTGTGAACTGTGCATTTACATCTGAAACATACACAGCTAACATAATTTCTGGTGAAAGTAGTGACTTTTCTACTGTACAACACGGGATTTTTATTATATTTTTTGTCTTAGATGTAATAAGATGTTATTAGTTTTGCTTCTGCCACTCTGAAATGGTAATGCATTCCAAACAAACAATCTTGTTTTGTTGAACCAATGCAAAATGCTATTCTTTGTTTGGAATGTTTTAGTCATGGTGTGAAGAACAAAAGCAGGGTGAAGGAAGGTAAAGTCCATTTTCGTATCTTGTTGCTACAGAAACTGTTACTAAGCTCATAGAAAAAAAAAAAAAGATTTTACATATTGGTGTCCATGCTGAATAATTAAATGTGCCACGATGGGAGGGGGAATTAGACGACAGTGCTTAGGGAGAAACAATGATGGAGGCTAACAAGGTCAAGACCTAATCATGCTAATAAGACATGAAAGAATCTGTTCAACACACAGCCCAGACAAGCTTTAATTTCTAGCTAGATTCCTTAAAGAGACCACAATTTTCTCCAAAAAATGTCATCCTTTAGCCATCTCATTAGTGCTTTGGCCATGCAATCTGAATTTCACTGTTATTTACAAACACTCCGGGTGCTATAGAGCTGTTGGTGATTATTTATGCATGACAAGTTGAAATGTGAAAGTGGACATTCCCATTAGAAAAATAGAAAAAGGGAGAGGTTGAAGGGGGAAGGACAGAAAAAAGAGGAGAGAGTTTCTGAAGATGGGCTTGTCAGCATTGGGCTGTGGAACTATAACTCAAACTTACTGATTATTCCGAGGATGTTGCTCAGCAGTGTCCAAGGACGGACTCCTACCGGGTGCCTGAGGAAAGAGCAGAAGGAGTGAGGCGGTGACTTAATGAAGGAATCAAAGGCCTCGATTACTTTAGGCCTTTCCATAGAGTGAATAGTAGGGGAAACTGGGCCATACTGATCACAATAATCACTTTCTGCTTTCAGTCTACCATATTCATCACACTTCTATCAGTTTGAAGAGTGAGCAGGTAATGGACTGAAAGCTGGGTGCTGTGAAGGAAACTAAATATAAGATTAAGTGCCAGATTTATGAAATAGTGCAAATTAAAGTGTGGGTGTAATATTATAAAAGGCAAATCGGTGTGTAGATTTCTGTGAGAGATCCACGGATGGGTAAAATCAAAGTAACTCGAAATGCAGAAGCTCATTTTCATGTGAAAAGAAGGTATAAACCAATGCAATTAAAGGTCTTTTAGGTTAGTCTATAATGCTCTTGACAGGTAATTAAGATTGTCATCCACTGTCCCCGGCTGGTGGAATACTCTACCACTTTCATTAGGAAAAATAGTGACTCTTGTAACTATTAAAAATGACTATACTCTTCTTTTTTGAGAGCATTTACATGTTGGAACATTTTCTATGATGACCACTTCTTATGATTACTGGTTTTTTTTTTCTCCCAATCTTTAAGTCGCATTGTGAATATATATCGACATCCTCATTTGTAGTTTTTTCATGGGGTAGTGACACGTTGCAGTGCATAGAAGTGTATAGGTTTAACTTGTGCCTTAGAAACTGAACAACAAACGAGAAACTGTAAAAGGTGATGCAATCATGATAATAATGATAAAATGCATGTAGGAAACATACAAACGAAGGTTACCTTTTAGTCAAAAGCTTTTGGTGAAAAGATTAAATGTTGCTGAGGTCAAAGCATATGTGAATTTTTGATACTAAACACAATTTATGATTTAGCTTATAAAGTCTTAGCATTAAAAGCTATTATTTGGACTCCCTCGAGTGTTTCATAGGATACATCCTTGAGATTCTGTTGCACAGCTACTCTGACATAGATGTAAAGGACAGGTTCTTTTAGAACATTTTTTGGCCAAAAAGGTGTCAGGAAAACAGAGCTTAGTTGACTTCTGTGTGTTCTGTATAATAACTATATATTCACTTTGGTGCGTGGAATTACGCTTAACCCAAAGAAAATTACGTTATAAGGACTGAGCTATGGGAAAGTTTGATCATTGGATGCTCAAATAACACAATGGTGTTATTGAGCAGCATAGAGTGTGTGCTGTGTAACCAAGCCTTCACAGCTGTTGGAAGCATCTCACTTCAATGAACAGAAAAGGTTATTTGGTTTGGTTGCGTTATGTCATTTTTACATAAACTGTAACCAATTTCTGATTTAAAAAAGAGTTATCGTTAGGTTTCAATGCTACTGCCTCATTTGGTTTCACGAAATACCATTGAAGCCAAGAACAGTGAAGAATGATTTAAGGGCGTGGACAGGTAGGTGCTGCAGACAGTGGTAGCTACTTCCTGCCGACAGCTGCCACTTTTTGTCTCCAAATGCTGCATCGACGATCTAGCCTCACTCTGTCCACAGTTTTGAAATAAAGAATTTACTGAATTTTGTGTTGATTCTGTTGAACAAAAATGGATCATAGCCAAATCGAGGGGAAAAGAGGACACATTTTAAGCACTCTTCCATTTTTGGCGACATATTTTGTGCAGCTTTGTGACTTAAGCAGCCTTGAAATTCACACTAGAAATGATCTCGACTTTGGATTGAGACACAGCTTAAAAAGTTTATAAACATGATAGGACCTTGAATAGATGCCAAAAGGTTATTTTTGGTGGGTTTTTTTTACAGCTGTTTTGCATGTTTTGGAGACAAAATGTCAGATATTTACAAGAAATAAGATCATGGGTGCGTAATACTATCCTTCCTCTTTTAGGCCAGACTATGCTGCTGAAAAATGATTTCATTAATGCATCTGTGTCTCTCTTAAATGCTTGCTTTCTCTTTGCTTCTCCTTGTCCTGTCAATGACACCTGTCTCAGAAGCTGCATGATAGTATCATTTGCCGACCATTTTAATTATAAAAGAGAAATAAATAAAACTCAACATCTTAGTCCCTTCACGTGAATCCCAAATGCTTCATCAGGGAGAAATGCAGCAGGCCACAGAGACAAATGAAGAGAATGTGCAATGCTAAATGGGTTCAAGAGACTGCCACTGTCACCCATTACAAGGTCACAAATGCATTTAAATGCTCTGGAGACAAGAGGGAGGGAGAACTGGAGGGGGTGAGGGAAAGAGAGGGAGGCAAAATTGATTGAACACTTCCAATGTCCCGCTCTCCTCATTAGATTCATTTCTCAGCCGCCCCAGGTTAATCACCACACACACTCACCTCACGCTGTTGTTCCAGTTACATCATAATTAGTGCGAAGGGAGAAGCAATCTACAGCTTATGAAGCGATAGTAACTTCAATTCATTGGTTTCCAGCATCAGCGTGGATGCACATGGATTCCCAATCATTGTCATATAACCTTTCTCTTGAGTTTGTTGCATTTTTGGGAGTGATTTCAAATTTTAATGACAGTCCTAGCAACGACCCGGCGTTCCAAAGCAGATAATGTCAACCTCCAGACGGTGTCTTTGGAACTGATGTGGAGGACACAGAGGAGCTATGGAGGAATGTGGGGGAGGGGATGAAAAGGTGTTGAAAATACCATGGAAGCGTTTGACTTTTCCGACCAGAAAGAACAGCAGGTAGAAAAATAAGGACAACTGCACAGTTTGCTATTAATCGTAGTGTTCTATTATATATGAAAAGTTTGTTTACAAAATGCTTTGAGTCATTTAATTGGGAGAATTTTTTTTTACTTCAAATATGATTTCCAAAATATATATACTGTATATTCCAGAAGATGTGTTAAAAAAATAATTTTCAAAAAACATTTCCAATCAATTCGCTGCACCAACATCCTAAATTGTCATATGGTGTAATGGGCCACTTTATATTTTCGTATAGAGTGAAAATGGAGAATGTATTTCCGTCAACTAGCTTTCATACATGATGTCTTTAATATTTAACATTTTTGGGCGAAAATTCAGATATTTGGTTTACTTTTTCAAAATAATCATCCATCACACTTCTAATTACTTCCGATAAATTCTCTTAAACCATATGACAATTGTAAACAATGACTTGAGAACTTTTTTTGTGTGAAAAAGGACAAACATACAACTTGAAATAACAAGTGATCGTGATTTAAACTCAACAAACTATACTTACATATCAAGCTTTGCCGAAAATAAATAAATAAAAAAATTTTACTCAATGTTTTCTGACTTCCCCCTTTCCTCCACCCCACCTAAATCAAATATCATTAGATCTTTGTTTGTTCTCCTTCTATTTTCCTTCCCAAACCTCTTGCTTAACTTCAGACCAGACATAACACATTTGAATGAGATTGCTAATCTTTGTTAATCTTGAATAAAAGTGTAATATAAATAAACCAAAGTTAAAACAAGTTAATCATGTTTAAGAACACTTATAATTATATATTTTGCTTAATGGCAACAATTATAACCCTATATTATTCATTTATTCATTTTACCACCCGTTTATTCTCGTGTTGCGGGTGCTTAACTCCAGCGACCATTAGGCGAGAGGCGGGGGCCCCCTGGACAGGTCGGCAGTCCATCGCAGGCCTTATATTATATATAACCTTAATTATAACCAGTGGGACTGTTTTGGAAGTAGGAATGACAAAAATGGACACAGCTATTATTTAATTTTGATTTAAAAAATAAAAGTCTTCAAAAGAGTTGTTAAATGTTATATTTTTTGGTTTTAAATGAACGCCATTAAAATTACTAAATTTGCAAGGTAATTCAAATTAATATGTGAGAACTTGCATAATCATCTATTTGTTTTACAGAATCGGTGCCTTGTGGTGAAAAGAAGGGTTAACCCTTGAAAAGACAATACCTGTGATATGGCTTGTGCTTTCCTAAATTACAACAACGCTCAAAAACCGCCTAGACTTCTGAGGGTTAAGGGATTGTGGGGAATGTAGTCCAAATGTGTCTGATCTCACCTGATGCCTGCTTCTGCTCCAAACCATTACAATATCTGACAGAAATAAGGAATGACCTGATTTTGATTCTCTCCATGCATTTTACATGGAATCATACTTTAAGAATAATTGTAATGGCTGCTGATATTTCACTAGATATGTCACTAGTTATAAAAACACGACTATTGCAATGCGCATGTTTAGTCAGAGGAAACTCTGAAATGGAATGCAATCTGAGGAGCCCAATAACAGAGTGGGCAAAACAGAGGAGTTTGGAAGTTCACCTGTAAGCCCCTTCCTTTTATGCAATCGATTGTTTGTGAAAATATTTTTACGCATTTTACCTGCACTTGAAAAAGAATCTCAATGCTGTAGTCAATTATTATACATTTTAGAGGCAAAATATCAAAGAGGAGATCTCATTTGTTATGGATAGCTTGAAATTCGACATCATTTTTTGCTTTTATCTTTGTTATAACTGGTTTAGCCTTGAGTTGTGCCTGCGGCGAAAAGCACTTCACTACGCTGGTTTCATCAATAAATCAAAAGCCTCTCATTTATAATTTCTGAATTTAGAGTTGCAGGGAGTAATGGCAGTACATGCATACTCTTTGTTTCTCAGTGGTGAACACAGAGCCCTTATTAGTCTGAGAACTATGACAATGCATTACAGGGATGTCTTTCAATCGTCATCAGAGCACAAATGAAGATAACTGAACACGTGGAATCAATAGAGACACATGAACTGATACAGTGGTGCTTTTACTGACTTTCTTGAGATTTTTATCCAGTCTCAAACTGGGGGGGAGGGGTGGGGGGTGGGGCAGTGTTTATGGATGAATAAGACGGTAGTTAGTGACAGAAATACCTCATTGTGTGAGTTAGGCTGTGTCAGTATTACAGAATATTAGATAGAACACTCCATAGAGCTAAATTAGCAATCAAAAAAAGTCTGTTTAGAAGCACAATAGGCTCCTTGAGACTAAGATGCAGGATCAATACAACACATATTGAATTTGCATTGAGGTTGTAAGTGGAGTTGGCTCACTGAGTGAATTACGTCGGATTGATGGATGCCTTCATTGGGGGATTTCAAATTGTTCAGCCAATTCTTCAGGAGGTGAAATGTTCAACCCCTATACACATACCCACACCACAAACCTTAATGCACTTCCTCTTGGTTTGCTGAAGTGGTGGTCGGAGGTCAACACACTGTAGCTTACACTGAGAGCAGTTGAAGTGAGCAGCATAAGAAGTCAGAGTTCAGTCCAAACTACTTTGTGAGAAGTAAGGTGCTCTGTGTTGGGTTTCAGTTATTACTTACCACTTTCTAGTAGGTGGTATGGTAGATGTTAAAGAATTAGGTGAAGGTCAACAAAAAAGATGAAAATTGGGTTCAATCGAACTATATTTTCACATTTTTCCTACTTTCTGACTACATTTCTCCCAGTTACATTGTATTGATTCACTACAGACTTACTCTTGTTCAGCGCTTCAAAGAGCGGGTCAACTGGGTCACTGACGCATACAGCAGGGATACAAGCTGTTGGCCTTTGTAAAACTAATAATATCTTTTAATACATATTTTTTGGTGCTAATAGTGTGAGGTAGTAGCTTGCACAAATGTGAGACACTGAGAAAGCTAGCCAAAAGCTTTGCTATCCCTCAGAAGTCGGGGGCATTTTTGAGCTTTTTTTAAGTACTTTACAGTTTGCTATAGTAAATGATTTTCAAAACTGTTATTTTGCAGCAATGCTTGATTTTTATTTTTTTTTTGTACAACCACAGGTTCCCTTTCTTAGAAATATTTTAATTACATTCCACAATAATTCTGCAACAAATCTGAAATTGTACAAAAAACTGCTGTTTATAACAAAAAAATTAAAGTGTTAGGTCATAATTTCGACCCAAAAAGTAAAGAGAGGTTCAAAACAATGTGTTTTTCTCCTAAACACTGTTCCAAGTTGTTTTTGTTTTAATCTGCTGTTTTTTGCCAGAAGTTTAATAAAATACAAGCCATCTCACAAGTCTTGTACTTCCAAAGGTTATCCCTGCATTTCACACCTAGATGGCACTGATGGCAAAGATTTGGGTCTGGAAAGTGAAGGACAATCACACATTTTAATTTAAATTACCTTTATGTTCTTTTCAAACCAGAAATATTTTTGAAACCTACACATTCCTACTTAATTCATTCCTACTTAATGCCTCATTCCTGCTTAATTCATATTTGCACACGCACCGGTACCTGCACAGACTTCTAAGGGGTAATAAAAATGATAATAGAAATCTTAGGAAGTTGTCTTTTCCCACCTTGAATGTCCATAGATGTCTTCATAATATTAAAGTTTCCAACAAATCCCACATTATAGTATGACCAAGCTAAGAGGATTAGAGGACCCTTGGCTTTTTGTACTTTCTGGTGTTGAAATCAGGAAATTTATTAAACCAAATTTCTGTCCAAATCTCTAAGCCCTCGGAATGCTTATCATCCTGTTAAATCACAGTCAATCAATAAACTACAGTTTGGCACTAAACACAGCCATTTGTTGCAGGAATTGGTTGAATTATGTATAAATTGTTATTAATTCACTTGTAGGGAAGATGAGATAACAAATAAAATTTTTAGGGGCAGTAGTAGCTGATTCCTGATGCTCAGAATTTGAGATAGATAACAAAATCATCAGTATGAGTTGATGCAATTATTTGCATGTCGTAGTTCAAGAATTATGCATCATAAAAACAAATCAAAATCTAAGATGATAAACTAATCTGCACACTTACACATTCATAAATGAAGGAAATAAAACCGTGAACAGTTTACTGGATTAAACAAGTGCTAGCATTTCATCTACACCTAAAGTCCTCAAAACCCATTGACCACAAATTCTGATAAGTACTGCTTTACGTATTGTAATTCCAGACTTCAACACGATTCAATGTGATTGGTGGAACCATTCATCATGGAACAGGTGCGCGAGTTCTGTTTGTTCAAGTTCATTGGTTCTTTCATTTCTGGCATTGAGGCACAGGTTCTGGTAGTTGTGGGAGCATGGAAGGATTAGAAAGTTTGACTTTTTAAGTTTGCTTCCTTGTCTGTTGTTCTCAATCTCGCTCTGCTGGTCGCACATTGTATGTTTTACTCTCGTTGCCCGGTTTATCTTCCAGAGCTCTTCCAGCCAGGAAAGGGATTTAGTGTTCCTTCATCTCTGTATAATGCATACTTGATGAGGGTGTTGCCCACTTGAGGGTAAAACTCGCTGAAAAGTTATGGATATAAGAAAAGTTTTATTTTTCTAATATAGTACATGTTATTGCAATACAACTACCTGCATAATTCTAATTCCGTCATCTGTAACAGATCGATTCCAAGCATGAGTCATATTTCCTTTCATTAAACAAGTACATATACTGAGGAATATACCAAAAACATTAGAAACGATAGTAACTTTGTTGTGTGGGATAACGAGATAAATGTGAAGGGATACATTTGTGGTGTATTTGCATGCATAACTTTTGTAAAGTCAAGTGAACCAACACTTTTAGTGTCCAATTTTCTGCAATTTCAACAGATAACATATAATATTGGACGGAAAGACTTTATCAAGACTGTTTTAAGCTTCCCATTTACCCACATCATCTGTATCTTTCCACCATCCCACATTATTAAAATATCTTACTGCACTCACTCATTCACTTGTTTACTAATCACCATCCTCCTTACTCCACTAAACAGTACCAAACACGTGAGAAGGGATGGATAAATGTTTCATACACGTTATTTGTTTTAGGAGGCCTTGACTGTAACTTTTGTTATAGCACATTATTGGTGATCAATACATAATGTTTTGCTCGATTTAAAACTGATGAAGTGTTTTAAAGCATAACAGCCCCTTTTAGCACTGTCTGCAATGAAAGAACGGAGCGCCAAGACCCGTTAGCACAGCGCGGTATCAGACTTAGCAAGCAGATTATAGAGCAGAACTATTGGTGTTTTTCATTTGCTTGGAAGTTTTTTTTGTAACTCAAAGCAAAATATTTCCCACGAGACCTTTGTATCTCGAACATTTCGTAACTCTAAGCATTCCTATCTCAAGGTACCTCTGTACTTATCTGGACTCACCTGGCTCCACTGGACTGGAACAATTGTTTTCTGCATCAGGTAAACCATTTAAAGAGTCACAACACCCCTTAGACTCAGCAGGTGCTTTTACACCTCAGTTTTGAAAAACCTAGGGAAAGGGGGAATGGACAGCGCTAATGGAGTATTGCTTAAATTCTTTTTGACTGGTGAACAGTTTATCAGAGAGTTGTAGTTATTCTAGTATTGCAATAAGTCACAGTCATGTAGAATTTCAGTAACAGTTCTCATAATTCATAATCTCACCTCTACAAAAATCTGATAATAGAAACCTTTTCATAATTACGGTGAATGGAAGAAAGCTGATTGCGTATAAACCTATGCAATAACCCCTATATAATTATATTCAGTTTGTTGTTCTTCTTTACCTTTTACTTCTGTTATTTCTTGCCTCATTTTCAGAAAGCGTTAGACAAACTCAAGATTCAAGAAGATTGACTGTTGCTTCTGTGGTTGCAGACTGTCATTCAGTGGCTGCATCTGTTTCCGATTCTGTGCAGCTGACATTAGGCTAATCTTCTTGGACAAACTAGTTGTCAATAGCGCCAGGGTCATGTTTCTCTGAGCATAAGCAGTTAATGGCAAATCCAGTCAGGAAGCCCTGGAGCCTTTGATCCAAGATTGCTTTGAAAGAAAGTGCTGACATTTCTGACCGCAGGCCCTTAATCAGATTCAATACTGTAGCACCAACTCTGTTTACTTATTAAAGCTTGTTTACATAATTGGGGATATCAAAGACTTCGATGGGATACATTAACTAGTCAGAATCTCATTCCACCAATGATTTTACACATGAAAGCACACACTAATATTTGAGGAGAGCAAGAAAGGAGCAGGACAATATTTTTGGGAATATTTACACTTGCTTTATATGAGGAATAAATTAAGGCTGTTGTAATTAATCGGAGTAAAGTGAACTATATACAAATGCCATGCAAACTCTTCAACTTTTATCTAATACATGAATGTTTGACCTCAAAAAGATGGAAAGAGTTTAATGAGGAAAAAGCCTATGCATTTCCGAACACAGCAGATACAAATTTACAAGATAAAAGGACTTGGGTTTTCCACTTTTTAAAAAGTTTTTTGTACTAAACAATAAAAGATGCATAGCAGTAGGACATCCCAAGTGCTTTGATGAAACAAGCTTTTATGTTTGTTTCTTTTGCACAAACATCTATGAACACGAGTAGACTCTGAGAGCATAGCCTGTCCCATGGACGAAAATTATTTTTAAATATTAAACATTTGGTTAGAAGGTCTTGTTTGCTGGTATGGTTAAATTATACAACAGTGTTAGATAAAATCACTATATTGGATAATGAACAGAAAGAGCACATGATTTTAATAAGGAAGTTAACTGTGGGTGTATGTATGTGAATGACATCAGTAGTTGAACTGCAACTGAGTGAAATTGCATGCTTATATTTTCTATTTTCTTTTTTGGTATAAAGAAGGCCAGAAAGTTCTTGAAACGTATTATGAGTTGAATATGTTAACATAAAATTGGTAATGGAACTTTAACCTCTTGAGATGTTTCATGATAAATGTGGTTTGACTTTAAAAATACAAACGGATGAGCATTTCTTTATGTTTTAGACACACACTTTCTAATAAAATAAAAGTTTGCACATAAATGGAAATACTGATATAACCATTCTCTGTTTATCTTCAAGTTTATTCAATTCAAAATATTTTGCTTTAATGGCATCAGAATGTATGGACGTTATATTATAGTGAATTTTATTTTAGTCAATGGTTTCAAACTCTTTCAAATGTATATTTTTTAACAGAAAATAAGAAAGTTCTAATAGTTTGAAACCAGTCAAGGTTGAATGGATGAGTACTTTCATTTTGGTTGAACCCCTTTGGTCCTGTAAAATGCATTTACAGAGCTCCAGTCAACTGTGCTCAGCTGAGCTGCACTACCATTTCCACCGGGTAATAAAGTGCTTTCAGAAAAAGACTACTGTGACCACCAGAACATATGTGTCTATATTAGTGCTGTAAATCGATCAAACTGATCGATTTTAATAATTAAATAATTAATTACATTTCTTTTTTTTTTTTTTTGCAATTAATCATGATTAATCACAATTAGGGTGGCATGGTGTCGTGGTGGGTAGCACTGTTGCCTTCCAGTTATAAGGTTATCAGTTTGAGGCTCACCGGTAACCTTCCTGGAAGGAGTTTCCCCCACAATCCCAAAAACATGCATCAGGTTAATTGAATAATCTAAATTCCCCTTAGGTGTGAATGTGAGAGTGAATGTTGCGATAGTTTGGTAACCTGTCTAAGGCGTACCCTTGCCTCTCACCTGATGTGAGCAGGAGAAAGACCCCCTTGACCCCAAAAGGGAATAAGGAGGAAGGAAAATGAATGCATAACTGCATTTAAAAGACAAACTTTTTGTACAAATATACATGCATTTGTGTACATTAAAAGAAAAATGTAAATAATTAATGTAACTCGAAACAAAGAAACTATTTAAAGTCAAAATCTGATGTTTATTGAAATTTTGTTTTATTGAAACCAAATCATATATACCCAAATATCCTCCAAATCAACTGTTCACTTGAAAGACAAAGTTATTATAGTTTATTGATCACAAAAACATTTAAAATCAACAAAAAAGAAACACAAAAGACCCTTACATGGAAAACCTGAATAACAAAAGACTTCTCCAAAGGAGGAGGAATAAACTAAACTGAACGAATGACCTAGGCTTTGTTCAAGAACTCAATATAGTCAGATGGTTCCGTGGCAAGCTCATGTTGGCACGAGAATATTTACATAACAGAAAAACACTTGTGGAGTAATGAAACTAAATAGAAAGGCAGACATCGGGGAAACAGAAAGAGCGATCTTGTGACAGAAATCTGATCACATGACTAAGGTGGAAGTAAATACACAAGGCAAAAAGGCAGAAAAAAAGTATTAATATAACAAACTGTGACTAAAAGTCCTTCCTTGGTCTTATCCATACTTCTTTTCACGTTGAAAACCCAAAAAAGCTGCAGCCGTGTAAATTTGTTTAAACTCGTTAAAATAGTTCAAATTAAACGCATGTATTCAACTCGCTAATTTTGACAAGCAATAATCAATTTTTTTCTTAATCTAGATGGAGATGCAGACCCGTCATCTTCCTGGGCACTTATTAGTTCACATTTTTAGTAAGACATGCATATCATATCAGTCATGGTGTATTCCCGTTATTACCTGTGCACCTTGCCACTCCATTCAGTGTCCGTTTAGCATCAAGCACTTTCCTTAATAGACTCTCACTTCCTCTCTGTCAGTGTCGACTCTCCTGTGTTGCCTGCATCCTGTTCACTACTTACCTGGAGGACTCCTCCTGTGCTGTGTTTTAGGGAACTTCACTGTATCTCGTCACTACAACCTCCTACTCCCAGGTTCACCCTACTCCAGTCTTTTGCTCTGTTTACTGTCATACCTCAGCTATTCCACCTGGCTGAGTTAGAGAGTCTGACTGCTTCCTTGGTGTTGATGTTCATGTACCTCACAACTAACTCACTGAAATCGAACTCACAAGTTACTTGTGAGGTACATGAACATTAACACCAAGGAAGCAGTCAGACTCTCTAACTCAGCCAGGTGGAATAACTGAGGTATGACAGTAAAGAGAGTAGAAGACTGGAGTAGGGTGAACCTGGGAGTAAGAGGTTGTAGTGACGAGATACAGTTTTTTATTTGCAATAGTGTTGTGTGCACTACTGGGCCAACATAGTTTAAAGAACATTGTTGTGTTTTTTGTTTAACACAATAGAGGATGCATCCTTGAATTGGCATTACACTATAAAAAAGTAATGCTGCAACTGAGGCAGGCCTAACATCAAACATATAATTTTGTCGGGCAGATTTTGCAGGTAAAGCTGAATCAATCAAATCAAACACACAAAGAGCTGCAAAAGTAGAATGATTGAGGGCTAAGGTAAAGTAGTTTTGACGTTTTCACATTGCAAGTTAATGCAATGCAAGTCTAGAAATATTTTAGTGTAATTTTTTTTGCACACTTACTGCTTATGCCTTTTGCTTTTTCAAAAGAAATGGTTCTCACCATTTATTGACTACATGTTCCCATAGCTACACTTGCAGTGTTTTACCTTCACTGTAGACTTTAAATGACAGCACTCAGTTCACATTATGTTCCAGTTGAGTTAGAGAAAAGAAATAATGAATCTCTAAAACCTGAAAGGGACTTTTACTTCTGTTGAGCAACACTGGTATCAAGAGTGAGTATTCTGTTTGATTTGGTGGAGTCTGTAAAAGACAAGCACACCTGATGTTCTTAAAGCATTTCTATGTTTGTGCTTTACAACATTGTCTCACAAAAAATAAATAAATAAATAAATAAAATAACTTAAGGCCTATACACATCGAACCAAATTGTTATTCCCTAGTTTTGTACGACGACGTGACTAAATACTAAAGGGACATCTTCCATCAGACTGAACGAGAGGTGCCTGTGATCAGCCACCAACTGTATAAACTGCTCGACATCCATGATTTTTCTGTGTGTTTTATGAATGTTATCTTTGTTGTCATCTTCTTTTTGCTGTTCTTGTTTTCCCGTTTAGCACGGTGAGCATCTGTTGTACCGCAAATGCCATCTTATGGCAGGATGCAGGCAAAGAGCACCCTGCTGCTGAGAAGCCATCCAAAGATTTATGCGAATCTCGATTTGATTGGTGTGTAGAAACCTTTAAATCCTTAATCAAAAATCCTTCCAAAAATTGCCAAAAACCCACTATTTTGTATAAAAAATCAGATCATATGAAAAATTTGATATAAGTAATGTACCGGCATTATTATTTAGGTCATTTCCAACATCTAAGTTGGCTTCCAGATGTTGCCCATTTTGCCTATTTACTGGAATCATATATTTTTTTTCAGTTTAAATTAAATTAATGGTGGGATCCATTATCTTTAGTAATTTTGAACGAATGAACAAGGCGGGAGTAATCAAAGTCAGATGTATCCATAGTGTGTAAAAAACATGGATGACGCATTTGAGGGAACCGCCGAGCTGATCTGACCACTGCCATGACAGGTGCACATGCGCACACATGACTTCCAGAAAAGAATGGAACCGTCATGATTTCAGAGGTCCACTTCGAGTCTGACTCGTACACGCCCCTCTCACATGCAGCCTGTTATATACAACTTCTTTTGATAATATAAACCAGAATTTGAGAATGACTTCTCTGTATTTGATCATTGGCAGCGTACATGATCTTTCTCATGATGTGAGAAGTCAGCTCTGTTCAGTGTGTCTGTCAATCATAGTTGTCTAGTCCCGCCTAGTTCTTTTAGGGGAGAATTGAGCCATGGTGAACTGTTTGTGTAAATAACAATTGCCGAGGATAGAATCTTTAAAGTTCAGCTTTTCTCATAGACTTGTATTGGGTGGAAATCATTCTGCAGTCAGCTCCAGAGCGCCACGGTTTGGCTTCACTCCATTCGCATGTAAGACAGACTTGGATACATCATGTTTGGGTGAACTATCTCTAGAAGAAAACACATCATCTATCAGTCTTCTTTGTTTGACATGTTGTAAAACATAAGCTGAAGTATTTAAAAACCTGATTTCCATTTCCCATGCGTCTTTCATCCATACATTTTGCTTCTTAGATTTAATTTTTGCTTCATCAGCATGAACAAATTGAAGCTGAAAAGAAGATTGAAAAAAAAGAGCACTTACGTCTGTCCTCTCACACATATTCACACAATCCCCACAATCCCAGTGTGGTTAATGGGGTCGAAGCATATATATGTAAATACAACTCCTCTTCCATCTTGTTCTAAAGAAGGTTTCTTTCTCTCCATCTCCTTGTCCAAAGCTCAGTCAGGAATGGCAGTCTCATTAAACAGTCATTTGGCTCCTGTAGGCTGGAATTTCGTCCTCTGAAAAGTCGGTAATTGAAATGCCCAAGCTCTGTGACCTTGGGATGTTAATCCATGGCTGTAACATTTATCTCCTTCTCGGCAGCCTTCTACCTTCTGTCTCCTAATCAAACACTTTGGAGAAATCCGGACATCAATCATGTCGCTTCTGTCATGCAAATTGGATTTATGAGGGGTATCAGGGGAGCGATGTTGTTTTAAATGTTTACAGCCTGTGTATGTGAACAAGAATGTGGATGTGGCCCCACACAATCATTATTATCCACGGATATTTCCCATAGAGAAGGAACATCTGGAGTTGGCCAGAAAGAGTTCCATCCAGATGCTGCAGTGTTTTTATTCTGTTCATAGAATTGATTAGAAAATGTTAAATGATATCTGTGAAAAAATTAAAAGGGTTGTTGTAAAGCTGACATCTGAAATGCAAATAAAAAAGTGGACATTTCTAGACATTTATAAATGTATCTTTAGAATTTATTTTTTTATTTGTATATTGACAGAACTCCATGTTGATATAAACTCCAGTGTTCTTCTGTGTCTCTCCTTTCTCCCATTTAAATTATTGCTGTCTTCAAACTGCACAATTTTCAGAGTAGTCTAGTCACAGATCTTTTCACACTGTATGTCTGGAGCAGCATATTGCACAATAGATCATGGACAGGGAGTTCACACTGCATGAATCACTACGGTGGCCCATTAGTGCACAACACAAATCAACTTTGTTTCTAATGCTAATGCAAATAAAAAACCCTTTTTTTATGCAGACCCACTTTTTTAAGATTAAATAACAGAAACATATGTTTTCAAGCAAGTTTGAAAGTGACTGATTTTTGAGAGATCTCCTGGAAGGGTGCTCCACAAGAGTGCCGTGGGAGCTGCACAGCCCACAGACCCCTGGCACTCCATAGGCTACACATGTCGCTCTAGACTGATCTGTTTTAAGATCACTCTAAAAACTGTGTATGATCAGCCAAATAGGAACCGAACCATGCCAATATGCATCCTGAGAGACCAATCTCTTTTAAACAAGCCAACTTGGTGTGGTGGGTCACTGTCTGTGAATCCAAGACACTAAAAAGGATACTAAGACTAGTTTCTAAAGGTCATTTGTGATTTTTGAAATATCACCTTCCATACTAGTTTGTGGTCTGAAACCAGGCTTTAATTGTTACTCTGTAGAAGATAATGAAGTTGGATACTTAGAGTTTTTTTTTTTTCTAAGATTTTTGCAGAGAAGAGATAAGTGAAGATGGGGTGGACCATTTTTCCTGTTTCCTTAATCAGCATTTGTTTTCAAAAAGAGAGGAAGTAGATTTCATGAATAATGCAAGTTGTAAAACTAATCACAGAGAAGATTCCAGACTTTACCGGATTACAGGTTTAGATCTTGAGATAATTGGGCCAATATGTATGTGGCAAAAGTACTAGAGAGTAGTGAGAAAAAAAATCAATAGTGAAAGTAGTGCAAACCAACTTAAAAGATTGTTTCTGTTTCCATTTCTGGAAGAATTGGTTCAACTTTGTTTGTAGAACAATGAGAAAAATGACCTCAAGTGATATATTCTAGATTTTCAGATGATTCAGATTTATATATAGTGACAAATCTCGATCATTCACACAACTGTGTGTCTGTGGTACCGTCAAAAAGAGTAAGGACCATACAGTGGTTTAAAGGCTTCACACAGTTTCCAGTGAGTCAAACTCACAGATACCCACCAACACACATAGTACAGAAACCTTTTTACACATTGCACATTTTTACACTTTTCACACAAATCACAGTTGAACTAAACAAGCACAGAAGTCTTATTACAAAAACCTATAAAATATATAGTCACCGCCACTTGATTGGGTATGCCTCTCTAGTGCTGG
This sequence comes from Danionella cerebrum, assembly GCA_007224835.1. Classification (NCBI taxonomy): domain Eukaryota; kingdom Metazoa; phylum Chordata; class Actinopteri; order Cypriniformes; family Danionidae; genus Danionella; species Danionella cerebrum. The sequence continues at coordinate 76,486 of SRMA01026785.1, read as the reverse complement.
ACCCTCTTTCGCCTTCAGAGCTGCCTTAATCTTTCATGGTGTAGACTCAAAAGGGTACTGAAAACACTCCTCAGATAGTTTCCTCAGTTGTTGCATATTTGTCAGCTGCACATCCATGATGCAAATTTCCCGTTCCATTAAATCTCAAAGGATCTCTACTGACTTGAGGTCTGGTGACGGTGCAAGCCATTTGAATACAGTGAACTCATTGTCATGTTCGGAAAACCAGTCAGAGATGATTATCTCTTTATGATATGGTGCTTTATCCTGCTGGACGCAGCCATCAGAAGGTGGCAGTAACATGGTCAGCAACATTACCCTGGTAGCCTGGCATAGACACAACGCTCAATTAGAAAATATCAATTACACCATAAGACCACCACCACCAACTTGAACCATTGATACAAAACTAGTTGGAAATATGGTTTAGTTTATATGTATATAAATATAAACTAAACCATTTCATTTGTATTTCAAATGTCTGAAGTGTAGGAAAATCCAATTGGGAGTAGCAATAGGATTTTGGTATAAGTAGAAAAGAGAAAAAGGAGGGGTGGAAAGGGGTTGTTATCACTGTTGTGGTCTGATCCTCATTGGCAATCAGTCACTGATTAGTGATTGTTCAACAATGGCATTGTTATCCAACAGCCCGATCCACGTAATCACTGGATCTAACAATATAAATCAGTTGCATTAACATAATACCCAATTCACTCATTATTGCCCGGTAATTGTACTACTATCTCTTGCTACATGTCGGCACATTTATTCCCGATCATTGATTCAATGACATGAAAAGGCTTGTCTGCCATCGTGACTATCTGATGCTTGTCTCTGTATTTTGCTCCGATTCCGCTAACATTGTAGGGATGGAAGAAACGGCAGAGCAAATGTTCCTTTACCAAAAGCCTGTTATCCTAGCAAAATCTTAATGTGCTTTGATGTAAGGTTTCATGTTTATGTATTCGCAATGTGAGTACTTTTTTTTCTCAGTAATTAAGTAAGTAATTCTTGCAAATAAATATTAATTAACCAATCAATCTATTCATTAATAAAAATGGTAACAAAGGTTTTTATATCGGCCAATCTACTTTACACAATCTCAGATGACATCTGTCATGTGCATAAATCTCTTGATTGGTGTTTAATTGCACGTGATCAGTTTGCATGGCTGGCATTATTTGCAAGAAATCCACTTGAATACATATATTTTATGATAATATTTTATATTTTAAAATAAGAGTATTCTTGATTATTTTTAAACTGATATTAATGCAGCTAGATTCATTTTTTTGTTTTGTTTTAATTCACCCAAATTAAACACAAGAAACTTGAATTCTGAGGTGGCAAAGATTGTGCGACAAGTTCATTTTGTCACGACCTCAGAGTTTGCTGAAAAAAAACAGCAGGTGTTTTGCTTTGAAGATTTTACAGAGGTCGTGAGGCATATTCTGACGGTATATAAAACACAAAATACTTCTTAGAAACAGAAATTTCTCTAACAATCCCCTGAGAAACTAGGCTCGCATGAATAGGGCTTTGTAGTTTTCAAAATAATTTTAAGTAAAAATTGGTAGAGTAAATATTCTGCGGTTTTAGCTGGGGATATAGTATGCTTAGGCTTATAGTATACTTAGGCCAATCCGGCATGCTTTGCAAAGTTTGGAGACCACTTTCATAAAAGAAATCAATGGGCCAAAAACAACCATGAACAGAACGAAGCAAATGTAAAAAAAAATATATTGTTATTTATCTTTCAGTCTCGGATTGCAAAGAGGTGAAAGATCAGATCAGACTCAATACAAATTCAATATAGAGTAACCGATTACTGAGGTTCAACTTTTCTTAATCGAGAGTAGACGATGCGTATCATTTACATTACGTGTATGCATTGGGAAGACACATTTAACCAAAGCCACTTACATTTCATGGAACTAACACTTTTTTTTTAAGTTATGCTTTTCCTGGGGTTTGAACCTGCAACCTGTGTGTTGCTAGTGCAGTGCTCTACAGACTGAGCCATAGGAAAGCAATCACCGCAGTAGCGTTCAAACCTGGAACTGTACCAGGAAATCAAAGCGGAAGATTCCGCAAAGAAACAAGGAAACTCTGAACCGTGAGGTGCTGTAAAGTCAAGACGGTGAAACGCCAGAATCTGAAGTAGTAGGTAAGGAATCCAGAACTACTCAGGAGAGTCAACAGGTCGTGAGTCATAGATCTGGCGATCATTTGGGTGCTGGGAGAAGTCTTTTGAAGGGAGGTGAGAAACTGGCCGTTGTGATTGGATGTTGGTTTCCGTGATTCAGTGGTTGTGGAATGGGTGAGTGATTAGAGATTGATGACTGGATTTGTCTTGTTGGACTTAACAAAAACAATAAAAAACATTCAGTCATTTGATGTTAACAGATTAATGAAAAATATATATTTTTTAAGTTTTTACAAAATGTTGCAATGTCATTGTCATTACATCTAATAATAACATCTGAAATCACATCTGAAACACAGAAAAAGTTGTGGCCAAATGAAAGACTTTAAACCCCAGATATATTCACAAAACAACAGTATTTTTATTTATTTGCTCCTCGTGACTTGTAGCGTATCTGACCAATCACAGTGCAGCTCACAAAAAAGAACATAGAGGTCTTGTTAACCAACTTTGTTACTGCCACAGTTTTTATGACAAGAAAGACAAAGACAATGAGAGAGAAGCAGAGAAAAAGGGAATGAGGGAAAGGCAGATAGAGGTTGAGTCTTGGTGTAGGTGCAAGAAAGAAAGATTAATGTGTCAAATATAGAGTTGATTAAGCAGGTAATATGTCTTGCGGTCCGTAATGCAGATTAATCATCAAAAGGTATCAAAATCATAAAGGAAATAAATAAATATAGTGGCATCCTTAAATGCTATTTATTGGGAAATATTAATGACTGCGGCCTCTACAAAGGGATGAAATGGATTGGATGAGGAGGCATTCTTTGTGAAATTACGTTAAGAAATGACCCTAATCTGTTCCTTTTCAGTTCATCGTTCTTTGGGGATTACTCATTCTGTCTGGTTCTAAAGCACAGTGTTTAGAAAGCTTAGAGTTTACTGAAGCACAGAGGAGCCACTGCTAAAAAATGCAGTAGATCATGGGATGAAGTATTTTTTTTTAATTGTGTCTGGTTCATTAGAGCAGGCGCCACACTTTTATATGAAGTGAAATTCTTGAATATTAGATTAACTATATTAAAATACTATACAAGCCAATAAAAACGGGTATATTTTGGACATAAAGCTTCTAACTCTTAACGAACCCCTCGGATATTCTGTAGACCCCCCCATCCCCCGAATGTAAAAAGGTGTCTTCTCTCTCATCTGAGTGTGATGGACTGCAGAGAGGCATTATGGGGTAGCATAGTTTCATAATTTAAAGGCACATAATAGGTAAGAAGATTAGAAGAAAGTGAAAAGGATACCAGGTTAATGTTGTAGGTACATGTGCCACTAAAATGAAAATGAAAATGAAAATGAAATGAAGAAACTTGGATGGGTTTCCATAACAGATAAAGGTCACCAGTAAGTCTGTGTTTACTGTATATTTAAATTTAGCACATTTAATAGAAAAAGTGAGAAGCATAGCTGTAGAAAAGCTTATTTAAAGTGATGTCGGTACATCAGAAAAAAAAAGTTTTTGTTTTAGGATAACTGGTATTAGCATGTAGATGCCAATACCTTGTCAGTTTTTGAAATAGATTTTTGTTGTTGTTAAGATTATTTTGGGGGATTTTTTGTCTTAAGAGTAGTAAGAAGAGTGGGTAGAGAGAGGGGGAAAGATAGCAAATGATGGCATACATCACCCTGCACAACCATGCTCATATGTCCAATGCACTGTTCACTATACCGTAGAGCCGGATTACCATCTTTTCCAAATGATTACCATTTAACAAATAAATCTGAAAAGCTCCCAAAAGTACAGGTGGGGAGGATAACATATTTTTTCAAATAGTTTCTGTTCCCTTACAAAAATAGATTTACTGTCATGACTACAAAGGAGGAGGAAGATTGGATCAGACTATGTATATATAGATTCATTGCAGACTTTATAAAGACTTTTTTGTTTTTCAAGAGCCAACAAAGCATACCACCACAAGTGTTCAAAAGAGAATCACTAATGGGGCATCAATGACGTCGGTGAACAGCGGGTTGCTGACATGAAGTGATCAAGGAGATGAGGGTCGATGAAGATCAGGAAATCCGAGTGCATATTTCACGATTTGAGTATACCAGAGGTTCCAGGGAAATCCTGGAATCTCAAGTCGCAGGTAAGGAATCCAGGCTGCCTAAAACTCAAGAGAGTCAGCAGGTTAAGATCTGAGTCTTTTGAATTGTGGGTAGAGTTGGGTTATTTCTATATTGTTCGTGATTTCTGATTTCCTGTTTGATGAGACATTTCTCAGGACAATTCATTATATAGCATCTAAATTATACGAGTTATGCGTATATAACATCTAAATTATACGAATCTACGTTAAAGCAATACTGACATCCAAAAAAATGTACGTTTGTTTCAAATTGAGTGATCAAAAAAGCACATGGCGACGCTCCTCGCAGTTGAACTGTCCATCGTAGCATAATCTGGAATTACACATAAGCAGCAGCTTTCGCATCACCACATGTGATCCTATTCAAGTCAAAGAATTTTTTTTCATAGTGTGATAACTCTTGACCAGTAACTCCCTAATAAAGTTGCAAGACTTGCACATTAGTTAGGAATCCAAAATGGTTTCCAAGTGTTTATCGTGGTGCAAAGGTGCTGAGATGGTACATGGCTTTCCCCATTTTAAACTCAGAGCTCTGGCTTTGAGCGATTGGTTGGGCACCAGTAACCGACACGCCGAAACTATGGATTTGTAGCAAGCATTTTGCTTGAGAAAGCTATGAGAGCTGGAGAATGGTGGATTTGTGCGTTTGGATGTTATCATTGGTCAGGCAGATGAGACCTGAAACAGACGGAGCTCATGGCCGTTAAAGTTGTGCTCAGAGATATATGGAAAGAATTTCAATATGACATGAATGCTTCCTTCCTTCTTCTGACTTCTAAAGCAAATTATAAATGGAGAAATAATGGTAAAATCCAGTCCTTTTCTAAAAAAAAATTCCCATTAGTGAATTAATTAATTAATCAATAGATATATCAATGGTCTGGCTCAAGAAGCTCAAATTGTACGCCATGCGGCACACGAGCTGAAATGTTCTATATTTGAAACCAGACTTGCAATAATATCTACAGCCGTAGTCTGTTTGTACATTTTATGAAAAATGCATGTGATACAAAATGGAATCAGTTTAGAGTCTCCTTACATGCAGTCAAGGTGACATTCGGTGGAATTAATTAAGCTCCAGTTTGCAATAGTTTGAACTCTGACCTAAGTCCATTCCAGCAAGAACTGACAATGTATTAAAAGCAACTCTGAGGTCACTGTAACCTGGGTATCCTCATGCATTTAATATTGAGTACTAAATAAAGACCTCCAGATGTACATTTATCACAGTTCGCCATAAACATCTCCCGCCTCTCATAACTCCATGTGATCTCGGAGGTTTACAAACTGTCTTGCATGCTACAGGAGTGTTCTTAGAATACCCTTGTGGCCTTGAATCAATACACACGCCAACACAGCCGAGCGATAAAAAACATTCTGACCCCGCAGGTTTTGAAGGCTGAAGTGAGATAAGGACAATGTACTGGTTACACTGTGGTCAAAGTGAACTTACTACGCCTCGTTTCTTTTGTATCCATTTAGTCCCCAAAACTTTTTACTGTGAGGGCCACAATTATTTCTTTCTTTAATCAGGGGTCAGATTAAATCGAGGAAGACAATAAAGAAGCACAAGAGTGAAACCGCAGGAACACACAAAAATAATCAAAGACTGATATCTGTGATGTAGTATATTAAGTACAAATATAATTAATATACTACTATCTGGCATATTTTCAGTGACTCAAAGAGACATATGTGAGCTAAAACCAACTTCTGTAGGTGTTTTTTCTGTTAAAAAATCAAAAAAAAGTACTTTCACAGATGCTCAAAAACATCTTTTGATTTGAAAGAAGAAGTGATGAGTCTGAAATTAATAAATGTAATTATCATACTCGTTACGTGTATATAATGGTTAAACAAAGATGTCATTTTCCCACTGGGCCATGCGTCCTTCACCGAGGCTGTGTCGCAAAACAATTGGACTCAAGTGTGATACCCAAGACTTACTAGATGACAAGTTTCCATTGACGTAAAGATTTTGCCTGACATTTGATTTCCTGAAATGCTCATGTTCCTGGATACAACACCTGCAAAGTACAAAGCTCAAAGGAGCACAAAGCCTCAACGGCCTTTCATACTTTAAAGTTGGATTTGTCTGGGTCATTAAAGTAATCTATGGTGATTCTGATTATTTGTGGACTGATACTGTAGCGGGTGGTGAGACACGGACACACATGCTTTGGTTGATGCCGTACACAGCGTGTTTACTAAAACTATGGTATTACTAAAAGTATGTTATTACTTAACAAGTAATTAAAACATAGAGTCACTTGTCTGCTTGGGAGGGAGTCACCCGGATGCCCTCACCACAATCGATCCGTTGGCGTTTGGATTCCTCGACTGGAGGTGCGGGATCCCAGCGTATGGTTCCTTCTGCAATTCCCTGTTGGCAGGCCCAATACTCTCTCGGGGAGTAATTTCCCTAATGGCAGGTCCGGCAATGCTGCAATCCTAGCGACGGTAGGCTCTTCAAAGTAGTACAATACTGGTGCACTGTAAATAGTTTTGTAGTAACTACTTTCGGATTTATATTATTATATATTTATGAATATAAATCCTGTTCTGAAGTTTCACCACAGTAAAAATGTAATTTTTGTAATCTATTGCACTGGATATTCATGAGAATTGTCTAATACAAAGCTATCTATTGTCTAATACAAAGATCTATGAATCTTTAAAGCACAAATCTTTGGATGGCTTCTCAGCAGGGTGCTCTTCATCTAGGTCGAGGAAATATTGATGCATTGAGACTCTCTGCCTGAAGATGGCATTTGGGGTGCAACAGGTGCATTTCGTGCCAAACGGGGAAACAGGTAAGAAGAAGACGAAGAAAGAAAAAAAAACTGAGTTCACACTGAGTGTCTGAGTTCTTGTTGGCGCCCATGGTTTTCGATCAGGGTGTCAATCAACAGGCTTCAGGCCAATGCAACCTGTTTACTTATGTCTATTCAATGCTTTACTGTATTTTTAAAATCATATTTCATACTTTCTTAATTTAGTGCCAGTGTTTCCAATAAAGCTCACTGCAAGCAAAGCAGCTACAGCCACAATTTGCATTCTTTCACACAAGGTCAAGGATGCTGAGATTGTTGTTTTCCCTTAGACCCAGTGGTTGGATCATGGATTACATGTCATTTTCTTCTCTGTCCTGCTGTTGTCCCATCACTAATCGTATTATAAATCCAGTGCTTTTCTTTTGGATGTCTGTAAACTGTGAACACCCTCTGAGTACAGGGCCTTTGTTTTACATATTTTCAGAACACACATAGCAACCAGTCTGCATCAGAAGGAATATTTACATCTCCTCATCTGATGGCCCTGGTGTCTTTTGTTCAAAACAAAACAAGGTCTTGGGGAAGATTTATTACAGCTGGCAGCAGAACAAATGTCTGTCCTTAATTGCATTGTGTCCTAATTCACCTCGACCGCTGCCTCATGCAACGTTCCTGAAACTTGAGCAAATCGTTTTTTCGGTCTGTCGTTGATCAAAACTTCTTGGCTTTTGTCAGGATTGAAAAGACAAATGCATTTCTTGGAATAATTAGGTCTTTTGGTCATTTAATGATCACTTTAGAGTCTACTAGGTATGTGAAAAGCACAGATACCCTTTCTCAGTGCATATGACCAGTCAATCATAGATCCACATTGACTTATATTATCTTATATTACTCCAATTTTATGCAGTATTATTCCCCTATGTTTATGGTTTTAGGGTCCTCACGTTTTATCAGCTGTGGCTTTAAAGTCTCCGGGTTCTTTAGAAGCGGTCAGCATTCTGTTCGAATCCTACAAAACTCTGGTAAATTTCAACAGTAAACACAATTATCACACATTTTAATGCTGTTTTTTTTACGTTTGTTGTCATGTCTGAATGACTTGGAAACACAGATGAGAGAGTGCCAACGAGGGCATGAAAGAAAGCTGGCGGAAAGTGAATAGTGCATTTAGCACCATTATGAAGCACGTAGACCTACTTTATATGCTGTGAAATATTTCTAACTCTAGTAGACATGAACGTAACATTCTCCAATAACTGCTAATAGACATTGGAATAAGCGTTTAAATACTCAGGGTTTAAATACCTGGATTAACAAGGTGACACATGTGCAAAAAAAGGGACACAAAGGGTTCCAGGTGGGAGACTATGAAATGGAGAGACCCAGACAAAACCTTCCAGGCGAAGGACATGATGCTCCAGAGCTGAAAACTTCAATGTAGGGCTGCACATCCAGTGAGTTTTCACAACCCAAAGGAACAGGGTGGACAAGGGAGAAGCGGCAGGTGACTCAACTGCGCCAGAACCAAACCACCAACTGGTCTCGGCACTACTGGCACGACACAATCTGCTGAAGAAGCAAGAGCAGATGCTGCAGGAGGATCAGAGACTGCCAGGGAAGCAGGAGCCGAAAGTCTCGGCGGGGGGAACAGGCTTGTTCCAGAAACCCAGGGAGTTTACCCAGAGGTAGAAACCGGGAAAACAAGCATATCCCTCTTCATCTAGAGAGATATTTTAGGCTTCCAGAACGCAAGTAATCCATGTCACAAAGTTTGCCATTTTTCGGCCGGTTTTTCTGTCATGAGTAGCTTGTACATATTAATACAAACTTCAATGAACCAGATATAAAGATAAATCTAGGAGACATGAAAAACAATATTCAACAATAACCAACAACCGAAAGTGAGGGTTTTAAATCCACAAGGGATTCCGGGTTAACAAAGGACACAGCAGGTTGAAACAATCAACTTAAATCAACACATAGGGAACATGACTTTCAGGTTTATTCAGACCAAATATGGTAAATTACTTAACAGGTTGGTTTAATTTGGTCTAGACCGTAAGTGCGGTTTTTAAAGGACACAAAGATTTTATGGGATTTCACACTTACTCTGGCCAGTCAGAAAGTAGCTTTCATTTCTGCTTAAATTATCTTGGTTATAGAACTCCATGATAAAAAATATGGCACAGAACAGAGCCAAAATAAAAAAAAAAATGTCTGTTGAAAACCAACAGCATAGTACGGTAGGAAAGTTACAGATGACCGTGGTAACAATAAAAAAAGTGATTCCCATAAAAGCAATTAAATATATTTTTTATAATGTACCATAGTGGTTTCCCACAGTATTACATACAAAATAATGTCAGATTATATCTGCCAAGACATAAAAGAGTTTAAGTAGCATTTGCCAACCCTGAAAATCAAGGCAGTTCCTACCGGTGAGGAAAATTACTCTACATTCTTAGTTCCTTGAAAGGTATCATCCATCATGAAGTAAAAATGGGCATCGATGACCCTCAGCCTTCCCCATTAGCTCTGCTCTGAGAGAGCGGCAAACGCTCCTGACACCGGCTTCTGTCCTTGCCAAAAGTTCCCCAACCACAGAGGCACTGTCTCTGTCCATCTCGCTCAGATCTGCAAAAAAAAAAAAAAACACTGTCCTTGTCTCCTCATCGTCTGCTACTGCAGCCTGGGGGATGATGGCACACATTATCTCCTATTAACTAATCACTAAATCAGATTCTGAAAAATCTCCTTCGGCGCACAATCCTCCTGATTTAAATCTGGAGTGACAATATGGTAGATCTGCAGTGAGGAAACAGTTGAGTGAGGAAGGAGCCTGGCTCACATCACTGCATGCATAGTTGCCCTTCCTCCAGGGAGTCGGTTAGCCATTATTTCATTTGACTTGGCATCAAAAACAGGATTAAAGAGATGTTTAGTGTGTCATCACACTTCCAGCCCCTTGGCATTGCACACATTTAGCAGGACAGCAAGAGAATGATGGGTGTGACATTAGTCTGTTTGCTGAAAGTGACCTTGTTTTCTGTTATCATCTACAATTTGGGGAAGTGTTGTCACAGAGGAAAGGAAATGCTCTGTGTTACTAAATAATTATGATAGGTCCAATTTGAAGAAATACGTTTAGATGCTGTGCATAGCAGGAATGGACAGTGTGCATGCGTGCGTGTGTGTGTGTGTGGGGGGGGGGTATACTTGACCTCCTGCTAAGGCTGAACATTTGATCACAGACAAAGAAATAATACAGTGCATATTACTTGTTGGACTTATACATTGTCGGACTCCCTTTAACTCTGATTCGCTGTGGCAGTGTTTGAGAAGTTTGTTTTAACCCAGTGTTGCATTCATTTCTCACCAAGATCTTGGACTGATTGCAATGCAACATCTTCTCCATGAATGAAAATGATGTCTTATGCTCGCTGAGCCAATCTTTCAAAATTTGAGCGTGATGAATCCTGGCAATACCTTCTTGGTATATGCCTGTGCCATCAGGCAACAACAAAAAAAAAAAGAATCAATTGATGGAATTACCTGGTACTTTAGTATATTCAGGTTGTCAGCTGACCTCATTCTTTGAAAACATCCTGTTGCTGAACCTAGACCTGGCCAACTGCAGCAACCCCAGATCATAGCTTTGCTCCCACAGGCTTGTACAGTACAGGCACTATGGGTCTCACTTGATCTTACCCCATGACTCTGAAATAGAGTAAATCTAGACTCATCAGACCACATGCATTTCTTCCAGAGTCCTTCCGGAGCTTTTTCTCTATAGCAAATTGAAGCATGTTTATTAGTTTTTTTTTTTTTAAGTCTACACAGCTGTTCAGTCCCAGTTGGAACCGAGTATAAGGTTTAGGAGAGTTTTTTTTTTTTTGGATCAATGATTTAAATTTTTATGATCTTAGTGCATTTGAGGTGCCACGAGTATTGTTTTTCACTCCAAGATGAACCTATTTTAAAAGTAATTTATCCATTGTTGTCATAAAAGGTAAATTAGTTGTGATGAACTAGGGTTTTATCTGAGCCTTTGACTTTATAACATGCAACAGTTTCACGGGATTGGATGGTTTGGAAACTTGACACGTTACAGATATAATTACAGAGCTGGAATCAACAATGAAACTGTAGTTTCGATTTCTTCTCCAAAGATTTGTTCGGTCAAAGGTGCGGAATGAATGATCAATCACTTTTTGACTTTTATCACTTGCAAACTATCAACATTTAAATGTGTTCAAAGTAGTACTAAATATATAGCCTTTACAGACCATCCTTGACTTCATGAACAATTTTGATGAACAGTTTGATGAATGTTTTGAGGAACTTGTGGATAGTTGTCCTCACCTATGGTTTTGAGGATATTGCTGCCAAAGAACTCAGTTTTTTTTTTGTCTGAAAGTGCTTTATGTTGGATAAGATTTAAATGAATAAAAAAATATATATGTTTATTGTATAAATACTCTCTTTTTGTCAGACCATTGCCACAGGGATTTGGCACCATCACGATCCCCAAGGGACAAATTGTGGACTCCACTTTTAAAGACTGGGACCAAGAGTGTGGCCTCAACTGTTTTTATTCAGTTTCTGTTTTGAACTTTTTTAATAAATGCCCTGTTAGGGTTACAACTCTGCACCCACGTTTGTGTGTCGGTGTCTCTCTCACTAGTGATGCTCGGGTCGTCTCTTAACCTGAGGCCCCCGTTGGTCGAGTTGGGGTGGGGGGTGATTAAATACAAAATCAAATAAAAAAATCCATGTATGTTGCATGCATTCATATGATTGCTAAGCTGTTGCTCAGAGAGACAAAGTTCTTTTGAGATCGAGAAGTAATTCTAAGCTTCCGGCAGTCGCAGTCAATCGTCTTGCCAAAATGTCAAAAATGATTCTCTGTATCTCAGCCACAAGTGCTTCAAGTGATTATGTTGGGGAAAAAACCTGACATCACTATCACTATCTCAGACATCGCATTACTATCTCTCAACACCTGTAACAAGCTTAAGAAACAGTTTTAAAGAAGGATGACTCTAACCTAAAACTTCATTACAGTGCCCTCTTTAGCGTAATCAATGCCACAACTCAGTTTATTTTGGATCTTTGGTAAATGCTGATCTATAAATTTGATTGATCCTTAGCGCTGTTTGATCAAATGAATCTGTTCACTATTTTATAGTTTATTTATATAATTTATTGATCTTTAACGGTCATCTCAGTCCCTTGTAGGCTCTAAATGGCTTGCAAGAAAGGCATATCTAATGTACAAATGATTGTCATGGTCACATCTGTGTCCCACATTTGTCTGAGGTTTTATTTGGGGACACATGCTATTTTGGAAGGCATATATTGAGTTTTGCACCTTCACCCCTGGCAATGAGGGCAAGGCTGGCGCTCTTGAGGATAATGAGCTGGTCATTAAAGCATTTTTAATTAGTGAGGTGACCTGCGATCACATCCTCTGGAAAGGTTTGTAAATAGGACATGAACTCTCCAGCCAAACATCCACATTCTTGCTCTGCGGGGTATCAGGCAGTGCTTTAGCATGTGTCAAATAATGATTTAGCGTTATCACAACCCTATTTTCAGCTAAAATGCTAATTCTCCTAAAATTATTTATGCATTAAGTTACTTTAATGGTCTTATTGTCTTTGCAAACAATGTAAACTGTCTTAAGTTATAAAAAAATACTTCAAAAAGTGACCTACTTTGAAAAATGGCAGTTTGAATTGAATCTTTTGCTCTATTGCTTTGGATATATCAACCTATATAATAGATAACATCTATTTTAGGCTTCTGGTAAAGAAAAGACAGCAGTAGAATGACTGACAAATCTCTGATGACCACATCATATCTAAGAAGTCTGCTCTGAGTCATAAAAGATGCTGACCTCTATCATGTAGCACAACAGCTATGGGTTTTCAGAGGCAATTTTATGACAAGGTGGAAGCAGCTTTGTGCTGAGACTGATAAGACTGCTCTACAGCCCCTCTGTGCTCACCCAGAAAAAGGGCTTTGGATAGGACTTAATGAGCCGAGCCAATCAATGCCCAGCCAGATGGCTTTGATTGATGCCTTTGAAGAACCAATGTGTCATAAGGGTCCTAAGACCACCAAACAGAAGGGGAGAAGGAAGTATTGATGCATTAACCATAGCAGAGGTCACGGTGACCATGTAACTTTGGGGATTTGCATCGTCCCTAGGTGCTGCTACTTGTTTGTACTTTGAGTCACCTTGTGGGTGAAATAAATGATTTTCTGGTGCCTTAAAAGCCCTTTATCTGAAGTTACTGAACTTTATTGCTTGAGGCAAAAGTTTGCTAATAGATAAAGTCTGCATAAGGTTAAAGCTGAATTGTCTCACTTACTTTTACCCCTACACCTATCCTGTGGCCTGTAATAGGCTTAAAATATGCCCCTATGAATTGGGAGACTCTTACCCTACTGAAGGATCAGCAAATATCTCACTCCTGGTACTTAAAAAATGTAAACACATTAAAACAATATTTATTGCATTAATGGCACATATACAACTAGCAATTTTTGTGATGTCAATTATGTTCACTGGGGTATAGATTTTTTGATAACCAGCCACTTTCTGAAGTTACCAGCCAATCAAAAGTTTTATTAGAAAAAAAAATGTACATGATGAAAATAAGAGATTATAATTGCCACTGAAAGAAAATGTGATCATTTTGCATAATGGTGCATGAAAATACACAATAAACTATTCATTATAAACTGTTATAAACTATACATCTAAGATAGAATACTATACGCCAGTGGTTCCCAAACTTTTTCCAACCGCTTCGTACCTTCCTGCTACCAAAGACTCCAAAAACGTGACAATAAATATTATACATTGACAAATAAATACTGAACAGTTGATTATATTTAACAAACAATTCATTATTAATAACAACGCTTTTGGGTTGCACCGGGTTCTCTTTTATAAGTGAAAGGATCGTCTCTCTGTTTAATGTGATGGATGTTCTTGGGCAGAGACAGACAGAGACTGCTCTTTTGTTTGTTTCACTTGTTTCTCATTTTCATATAAATAAATAGTAATGAAAAACAAATATATTTTATTTGCATTTAAACAAATTGACATGGCACAAATTAATATTGAAGCCAAAACAAATTGGAAAACTGGGGTAATAATTCTAAATGAAAAGAAAAAAAATAACAGTCTCTCTCTCTCTCTCTTGTTATATAGTTGCTAGTGATTCTCTCTTTCTCTCTTGTGCTTTGTAAAGAAGCTGTTTCACTGTGCACAGATTGTGTTTAATTAAATACATTTGCCACAAATAAAGAGCTTTTCCAAAATATAGAAATATTGGAAAATAAAATAATTTGCATGATTGGCACAAACTGGTTTGGTAAGTTTTTATCAATACCCACCAAAACGATTTTTAACCCGCACTTGGCTGGTTGGCGGGTGTTCATTTTTAACCCTGATTGTAGCCATAGCAACCGATATGGTATATCTCTATCTAAGCTTTGTAAAATCATAGAGACATGGGGTTGCTTTATTTTATTCATATTGGCAATGACAGCTTTTGTGGGTCTCTTTGCTTGTTGCCATCTTACTCCTTTGTTTTGATGTGTAGCTCTTGAGACACCACTGAACTGGGAGCTGTATACCCCTGCCATATAGCCTTCACCTTTGAAATTGCAGGTGAATGTACAAAACTGAGTTTATGGAACACAGCTTAAGTTGCACTTGATGCATCAGCCATAGAAATATGTGAAAGTGACAGTAGCAAATTGCAATAGATTCAATCGCTTTCAGTTTTAATGTTAAATAATGTGCTGTTTAACCTAAAACCAATGTCTGTTGGTTTTGATAGAAACAAAACTGGGGTGTTTTGTGTGTGATTTTGTAAGCACTTCTGTTTGTCGCTGCAAGAGGCAAATCTTTGTGGTGAAATGGTTGCAAAATGAAAAGTTCACTGTTGATAATTACATATAAAATTACATAATGATGCCCTGCTTGGTGAACATCAATTTCACAGATTATCAGTTGATTTTAAATCGTAGAAATGTGTTATCTTCTGATTGCAACTTTAACCCTATCCAGATCATATTATTTTTCCAAACTACTAGTAAATTGAATTCTTCTCAGATTATATATTTCTTTAATAAACTTTTTCATGTTAGTCCCAGGGCGGCATGGTGGCGCAGTGGGTAGCACTGTTGCCTTCCAGTTAGAAAGTTGTCGGTTCCTGGAAGAAGATTCCATGTTCTCTGCCTCCGGGTACTCTGGTTTCCCCCACAATCCCAAAAACATGCAGTTAGGTTAATAATCTAAATTCCCTGGAACACTAAATTCCCCGGAGATAGACCCCTGTGACCCCAAAAAGGGAATAAACAGGTTGGAAATGAATAAATGATTGTTAGTCCCATTCGAAACAGATGATTCATTGTGGCGACCCCTAAACTGGGAACAACCAAAAGTACAAGAAGAAGTCCCATTCGAAATGATAGACAAGTGTTTCCAATGATGGCATTTAGCAACGGTAGATGGTAAACAGCTGGAAAGTTTATTTGCAGTTGGAGATCACAGGAGGAGCAGATGGAGATGCAGCCAGAGAATAGTATCAGGTCAGCAGATAAGTGCGTGTCTGTAAATATACACACACGGGAGGTTGAGTAGAATTTTAAGGGAGGTTATTGAAGGCAATGAAGACTGTGATTGGAGAAAGCGTAAACTAAACTGCTGTTAATTGATTCGGTGAGTGTTGGATTTTATAAGATGGACTGTTAGTGAGGGACCTAGAATATAAAATATATACTATGTTCAGGGGCGATGACAGGGTACAATAAACAGACAAGACCTGACATTGTGGTCATATTACCAAACAATGGGGAAATGGTGATGAAAAGGAATGTGTTTTTAAAAGTGTGCCACATGTAATTGAGTGCAGAAATAAAAAGAATATTCTTATCTGAAATGTAGTTTAACCACACTTAGAGGAGAGTCAGACATAATTTGCCAATTCTTTTCTCCAGCTGCTTCCACTCAAACATGTTCTATTCTTTATTTAAAGCACTCTCCCTCTCAGAAGCGCCCCCCTTCTGTATGTCCCCCCTTTTGGCTCTAGTTCTTCCTTCTTTGATTTCAAGGGTTGCTTCATGACCAGGTTCTTCTCGCTTTATGCTTACCTGACAAAATTGCTTGGATGTCTTGCTAATTTCTATTCTATTCCTCCTAGCGTTGCATCTACAATTAAAAGATTATTGGAGCGCTGAATACAAAATCGTGAATAGCAATGCATTAGATGTGGTATGGCTGTTCTAATTGATCAAAAAACACAAGAAAATGCCTTTTTTGCTAAATATATTTTGGGAATCATAGACATTTTCATTCAAATGGGGTTAGATTTCTCAGAATACTGTTGAGTTTGCTAGAATAGTAAAAAAAAAATTAAATAAATTATAAGGAATGGAGAAAAAGACAGAAACGATGGTATCGAATGGCCTTAAAATCATAAAGTCAATCTGTGAAACAGACATTTCTCTAATGACCCCTTTTAAAACTAGTCCCATCTGAAGAGGACTTTACACACTGCAATATACTTTTATTGGCAGTGACCTTTGCTGCTTTTGGCTCATTTTTCTTGTTTGTTTTTTATGTTTTAGGCCCCTTTTTGTCATCCCAGTGTGCTGTCCAATTCACATCCAATCACTTCTTATCCAATCAAACACTCCTGCCTGTTTTATCTGGCCTCTCACAGGCCCAGACAGATGGGTAGTGCTTGAATCAAACACAAACCTGAACTCTAATCCCCCAAAACAAACCCCTGGCTTTCAGATCAAGCCAGCTACAGATGGAGAGTGGATCACAATCACATTGGCCTCTGTAACATGTGCAAATTATTTTTATGATTACAGCTGTCTCTTTGACTGACAGAGAAATTAGAAAACTGTCCATAGATGGACCATTAGGTTGTTTTGTTGACTAGCTCTGTAAAAGTGTCAAAATGATCAAGATGGGCTTATCTTTAAAGTTCTTTATAAGGTAACATTTGGCAGTAGTTTCATTTGGCAGTAGTTTGAATTGTTTGACGGTTCTTTAATTCCCTCTGATGAAATTTTTATGGCTCTGATAGCACCTTTTCTAATATCAGAACATGTAATTGGGCATGATAAGTGTGGATTATCTTACTACTACAACCATCTACTTCTACTACTATAACTAATACTTCTACTCTACCACTATCTCCACCAGCACTACTATCAACTCCATCATAGCTACTGGCAGTGGTTAATTTGAGGAGGAGGTCATGGGGTGCTACAAGGGTGCTGTTTCAGCAGTGTCAAAGGAAGAAAAAATTCCTGGTCTGGTTCAAGAATTTTTTCGCTTTACATATGCTAGCATTTTGGAACATGGTTCTTGCGAAAGTTTCAGAACTTTTAGGGTTTAAGCCTCTAACTTGAGGCATTTTAGGGGTTAAAAAACAATTCAGTCTTGCAGCTTTCTGAACTTTTTTTGTAAATTTCTGATTTCAGGTTAAATACTTTAATTTGGGTCATTTTAAGCGTAAAATTCCTTCCAGGATCAACAATTGTAAAAGTTTTTAAAGGAATGTATAATCTTTTTGGGTTTTTGGGCTTAATACTGTGTGTGTTAATGCCCTCTCAAATGATCTTAAACTATCCAGGGATTTTAATAAACACAAATCTCTAAAGTTAAAATTGCTGAACATAATAAATTCTGAAATTGTTTATACTTTAATACAATGCAATCTGCTGGTGAGCAGTGGTGTGTGGCTTGATTTTGGAAAAAAAAGAGCAATTAAAAGTGAAGTTATTAATCATTTTCTGGTCAAACCATATTTAAGGTTTGGCACTTTACAAGTCCATAAGTATTTTGTTCTGAATCTGCTGCTTATAGACACCAATATATTTTAATGAATGTGGAGTATGACCTATTTGTACAAAAATTGCATTGAAACTTATTTAATACGTTACGTCTAGGTTACTTTCGTAACCCCCATTCCCTGAAGTATGGAATGAAAACATATGTTGAAGCTTTGACTAAATGGGACTTCCCTTCCATGGTGATTAGCAATCAACTGCTCTATAAGAGCAGGGCAAACTTTACGCTCATTCTACTTCTTCCAAGGAGCTCAAACCCTTTACCTTATGGTACCTCAGATCAGCGAATTGAGAGGAATGGCAAGGGATACGTCTGCATTCCCTCCTTCATGGAACAGGGGTTACGAAAGTAACCTAGACTTTCCCTTTCAGTCAAGCCGCAGACGTATGTCGAGGCTTCGACTAAATGGGAACGCCTTGAAAGCGACATGCCTCAAATCCATCCAGACAGGCCGACACTAAACTGAAAAGGTTATAAATAGTCGAAACACCTGAATGGGAACTCCTTCTGCCCCTTAGCCTGGAATCATCTATTACGGGGAAGATGTTACACAATAGTAAACCGCTAAAGGCGGAGCAACCTGAAGGAGGGCTGCCCTGATGTGGAACAGGGGTGCGCGGAGACCGCATCGAGACCTAAGTGAGGGCTATCGGTGAGGGAATAATAGCTGGCAATGGGTGTTCTCTCAGGAGGCAAACAGATCTATCTGAGCCTCTCAGAAGGAGTCCCAAATCTGCTGAACAGCCAGAGGATGGAGTCACCATTCTCCTGCCTTGAGAGACAGAAACCTGCAGCCTGGACAACCTTTGAGAAGGTGCACGGGGAGAGGGCAAGGCTGAAGGGTAGGACCTGGTACTGGTAAGCTTGGCCTTCGAAACAGAACCTCAGAAAGGGACTGTGTTTCCGCGCCACAGCAACATGAAAGTACGCGTCCTTCAGGGCGATGCCGAAGAGGCCATCTGGGGACATCATTGTCTCCTCTTCCAACCACAGATGGCGTTCCTGGACCACAGGTGTAGACATCGTGAAGCCAATGCTCTGCGCAAATTACTGTTATCTCTAATATAGACAAATTGATTTTAAATGTTCTAAATTGTGTTTCGAAGAATTAAAAAAAAAAAAAACCTATGGGATTTACAGCTATAAACCATTAAAAAACGTGATAACAATATGGAAAATTTACATTGCAATCTGTAAAACTAATAACTACTGTATATTTGACTGTAAAATTTAAAGTAAGCTGTGGTTGACAAATCTTTACAGTTTATTTCTTTTTTTTATTTCCACTATTATTAAAACACAAACCTTTAAAGTAAGCAGTTTAAATCATTCTAATGCAAATAAAAAAAAGATTACAGTTCTGAACTGTAGAAAAGATGGTCATGACCCGTAAATGTTGTAACTTAAATCCTCGAATTGTCAAAATCAAAAAAAAAAAAAGTTGATTAGACAGTTATAAATGTAAAAAAATCTACAAAATTTACATTGCAATCCTGTAAAACCAATAACAGTGCTACAATTTTTTTGACTGCAAAGATCTGGCAACCACAGCTGTCTGGTTTCTACCTTAAAATGTACAGTTTATTTTTTACAGTGTACTACTTACAAAACAATTCTTTTCTAGATAACCTAATAGTCTTTCACCCCCTCCCCCCTCCAAATGATTCCTAGAAGCCTTAATTTGAGTGGTTTAATCTGAAAAGAGCGATTACTAGGGGTGGGGGAAGTGGGGGCTCTTAATGTCCATACAATTGAATGGAATCAGGAAATCAACACAGTGAGTCATTACTGTGACAGCATAGAGACACAGCATCAGCCACTGGAAGAAAAAGGAAGGATCTTGAAACCTTAATGCACTCAGACTATGGGAATGGTGGTTTAAGTGTGGTTCTTGATGGACTATATGCTTTCTTTGGAGATGTGTGCAAAGTGTCTAAGTGAAAGCATCATTATTGGTTCTGGTTGAATGTGTGTGCTTAGATGTCAGCTGGAAAAGTGGCGGTTAGAATCCCAAAGCTTGAGAAAAGGAAAAAAAGCCAATGTCTAATAGGTTATTCACAATTCACTTCCATCATTTCCCTCCTTAAGCGGGACACTTAGTCCCACATGGCTCAGAGGAACAGCAATTAACCCTGTAGAAATTGTCTTGGGATAAAAGAATTATCATTGTCTTGTTTCATCTGTGTGGAAAATACCCATATTGGCAAAACGATTATAGCTGTAGTCGTGTGGTAAGATTAACCTGACAACAACTCTGCTCTCTTCAATAATGAGAGTTCAGCTTTATTCTGTATTTAAAAGAAGCTACTTTAAAATGGTAGTTTATGCTAAACAGATGTATTTGTTTGTATACATTTTTCATTCAGTAAAACTATGCTCAGTTTTATCTAAAATAGTATGCAAGTGAAATACGACATGGTCAAGAGACGTAATTTGATGATTATTTGAGTTCAATGGTATAATTTTCACTATAATATTGAAGTTGAAGGTCACTTTTGAACCTGTGTGACCTGAATGCCTGTTAATAATAAAGTTGATTGCTAAAAAACTAAATTCATGTGTAAGTATATCTCAGAGAGAAGAACAGCATTGGACATTATCTTATTAAGAAGAATGAGCTTTCCACCAGAAAAAAAGCACATCTACCCATGATCCATTAGTCTCCCCTTCCTCTGACCTCACCTCTTTCTCACTCACTCCCTGGAGGAAAGAAAGCCACTCGTGGGCGATTATCCAGGTCAGGGGAGCAGTGTAGTTGCTTTTGCTCTGAGCAAAGATCAAATCCACAGTCTTTTGTACGTCAGCTAAATGCTATTGTTGCTCCACTGCAACACATGTCAGCTATAGCACCATAGGGTGTCAGGACCGGAGCAAAAGTATTGTTTATTATGCTTTTCCACATTTCCACAAGGAAACCATGAGTGTCAATCTCACAATTGAACCTCAGGTATACAGCATTATACTCCTAGGATAACATTTTAAATGCACCTTGAGCATATAAGAATCATATTAACAGTACCTAAAAGCATATGCTACATTATTGCTGTCTTGATTCTATTTGTTCAAAGATTCAATGTGGAAAAGGGTAAAACTTTTACATGTGTGTGTTTACCAATAACCTTGTCTTAGCTTTTTTTTTTTTGAGGTTTAATGATTTTATATTTTTATATATATATATATATATATATTTTTTTTTATTTGGTCAGATTTTTGTTATGTCATACAAAAGGTTTTGCATTAAAAAATAACAACGTAATACTCTGAATTACACTTTATTATTGGGTACTGATAAAATGTAAAAAAGAAGCCTCAAAAAAAAAAAAAGATAAGAAAAAAAAGGAGCACATTGTGATTTAAGTAAAAACATTCAAAAAGCCATGGACTTTTAAGAGTAAATAGATAGATTAGTTCAGGGATCTCCAACCCGGTGTCCGCGGGCATCTGGTCGCCGGCGAGGACCACATGAGTCGCCCGCCAGCCGCCACCTGTTCTAAAAATAGCTCAAATAGCGCCACTTTCCAGTGAGCGGAATCTAATTTAATATGATTGCTATTATTGTTTAAATGACACTTGCACGTAAGCTTGTAGTGACAGTATATAAATGAAAAAAAGTAATATATTTATGAACTACGACTGGGGAGAGTTGAAAGGTCGGTATGACGCGCTACGACGAAACAAGCAGCGCAGCGAAAATGAAACGACTGACTCATAGAAAAAAATCATTTAATATTCACGACGAATGCGATGTAAAGGTTTTTTTTTACCTCTGTGGAAGGAACATATGTTTGTCTCATTTGCGTGACGACTGTGGCGGTGGTGGCCAAGCAGCACAACATGGAGAGACATTTCACGACACCAACTCAAAACTCACTCAGAGAACAACATACTGGTAAACTGCACGCAATGCCAGGCTTCCCAATAACTGAAAGAAACCTACACCAGATTTGGTTTCCAGTTCATGTTTAGTTCAATGCATTTGTAAAATGTAAAAATTGTGTATGTTAAAATGTTAATAATGAAAAAAAATTATCTTAGCTCACTTTTTGTATTTATATGATTTATTATCATATTAAATGTGTCATTTATTATCATATTAAATTTTACATTGGACATTGTGATTTCCTTAGACTCTTGTAGAAGTGATAATTTTAAAGTGTTTTGAACTTCATATATTTATGAACTTCATGTATATATATATTTTTTCAATTTAAATAACACTTGCACGAAGACAAATCCTAAATATTAAGTGTTACATATTAATATTTATTTGTTTAATACCTCGTTAATTAATTTAATTCATATTCAGTGTGAGAAATAATTCACATGATCAGTGTCTTTGCAGAGATGAATATCTTTAATTATTAATAAATTCAGAAGAGGGTATCAAAGTGGTAGCCCTTTGCATTAATCAGTACCCAGGAAGTAGCTCTCGGTTTCAAAAAGGTTGGTGACCCCTGGATTAGATGAATATATTGATTAATAAAATCTTTATTCAACTTTTATTATTTATTTTATATATATATATATATATATATATATATATATATATATATATATATATATATATATATATATATATATATATTTATTGAAAGATCAATTTCTTAACCAATTAAATGTTGAAAGAGTATTTTGTTTATTGTATAGTTAATAAAATACTTTAACACGCAATTACCTCATTGTGCTGTGTAGTGCATTGAGCTTTACAGGGCAACAGCAATGGGAAATGGCCTCAGTATACTGCTTACATATGCAAACAGTTCGGAGGCTGTTTCACTTCCTTTAATTGCTTGCTATTTGCATACTGAGAAGTTTATCAGCGGTGCTCTGCAGGCCTCATCCATGTGTAACAGCATTCCGATTGCCATTGGGACGGCAGCTCCAGGCAAAAAACAAACACAAATGGACTCCAAACTTTACGCTTCCCTATAATGACAGGTGATGGGCAGAGAATGCCAATTAGGCTACTCTGAATGCCAGCTGATTCCCACAGATGCCACCGCCTCTCCGTCCTGGAGCATACGAGTGGATGTCAGGCAGTGGGTCTTGCGGGGTTGTGGAATGAAAAGTCTGAAATTCATTTATATGCTTTGTTTAATTACTTGTTTTGTATAATGTGAATTCCATAGCAACAATAAAGATTACAATATTTCCGTACCTGCCCATGTGGATAGTTCTATCCATATCTCTCCCCCTGCATCCATCTTTCAATCTAATGGCAAGTGATTCCGTGTATTTATTCAATAGTTTTACTCTGTAGAGTTTTAACATCAGAGAGCTGCCAGGGTAACATCAGGGCATAACCACTAATAAGGCGAAAGCTCAAAGATCAGCTTATCTGAATGTGCAGCTAGTCCTAATAGTCAAATGCACATTGACTTTGTGGGAAGCAGCATATATTAGTATTAATGAATGGAATAAGAAAGTTACTTTAAATGTTTTATCCTCTTCGAAGAGAAGCAACTAAGTGCACTCGCCTTGAATTCATTTTGAATTAAAAACATTGAGTTTAGCTCTGGGGAAAACATCATTGACATCGTAAGAGAGTGCATGCAATAATATTGAAATGTTTATTTTGATAAATATTATAAGTGTTACATGGAACTAAAATACCTTGTAATCTTTGTTTTAAAAAGCAGCTTCATGACTCCAGTCCTGACTCCAGGGAGGAAGCCACTAGGACGCTCCTTCATTAGAACGAGCACAAATTCAGCAGAGGCCAAATTCCACGTCTGAAAATGGAGAGAAAATAGATGGTGAAAGAGAAAGAAGAAAATCTGTTTTTGAAACTGGATTCAGTCTCAGCCTCCCTCTGTGCCTCATCAATGGTGACTCAGTTGGCAGAGTAAAATATTCAGTCCCTATTTACCGATGCGCTGTGTCTGTCTCCATTAAATCAGTTTTTTCCCTTCATTTCTGCAGTCTGTGACCAATATACAAAAGTTTTTTTTCTTCATTTATTCTTTTTTTCTTTTTTTTAAGGGAATGGTTTGATATGCTCCTGAAAACTTTGTTCACAATAAAATGTATATCGTCTTTTCAACTTTCTTCTGCTTCTAGCATACATCAAGTCAAATGATTGATGCACACATTTTATTTTATGGGAATATGAATGAACTTTCTTCAGTCCTTTTATTTATAAACAAATGAAGTATGTATTGTGAAGAAAAAAAACTTTTAAACTTCATACTAAAATTTAACAAATAGAGAGTGTGGTTCCAAAATAAGCTTCACTTCTGGCCTCTATTCAAAGTCCTGTGATTGAGGTTGGATGAAATTTGCATGTTCCTGATCTTCATATTTGCCTTTTCCCAAAATGTGTTTTTTTCTTTGTTTTCTTTTTTTTGTTTTTGTTTTTTTTGCAAAAAGCCATAAATTCATTCAGAGCAATCCACATCTCCAGTGTTTTTTTAATAAACACAATTATTGAATGTATCCATGCTTGTTTCCTCTGTTTACTGCAAAGAATAGAATTTTGAGTAAAATTGTAAGACAAATGTAGGCTTCTTTTTCCACACTTAGAGGTCTATGGCTTTTTGAGCATTTTTTTTATATTTAAAAATTTTCTGTAGTAAATTAATTTTAAAACCTTTTTGTGGCAAAAGTACAACCCCAAAAATACAATTGTATAATACATGAAACACAGTACAAATGAGTATTAAATTTCATCATGTTTTTACTGCAAAAAAATCTTTTGTTTTTTTTATGTTTTTAACAAAAAATGTCGAGACAAACTTGTGCATTTTTTTAATTGAATTAAATTGCAAATTATGTGTCATAACCAAAAATATAAAAACTAATAAACTTTTAAAAAGCTACTCATTGAATTTTTAAATTAAACAAAAGGTGTGTTGCATCATTCTTACCTAATTCAAAACAGCCTTGCAGAGACTTCTAAATTGTTAAATTCCAAATTTTAAAGAGTTCAGCATTTTTTACAAATTCAAACAGAAAGTGTTAAATGTAAACACCTGGTAAAACAACAACTTTTTTCACATCTAACAAATTCTTAATATCAGCTTTTTGAAACCAATTCAATCAAAAGGATTCAAATAAATGATTATATTGTGGTATCTTTTCACTTTCCTTTTGCAATTTCCTTTCCTTGATTTACATCTCAATTCCTAATCTAGTGGGGACTCTCTCAAATTGCTCTCATGGGGTAACAGACCCTTTGAGGAGCAATTAAGTAATCAATCCTAATCCCCAGCAGGCCGGGACTTTAACAGAGAATGAAAGTGAGTCAGAGCTGCGTAATCCTGAGTGTGTGGCAGATGTGAAAGGGACAGGTATCAAATGCCTCACAGTCTTTCCTCCAGAGAGCGAATCAATGTGTCAAGCTGGCTCTCATTTCAGCCTCTCTGGGCATTACCTTGCACTAAATAACCATTCTCACTTTTCATTTAAAAAAAAAAAAGTGTGGGACATCAAGAAAGGTCAGACAATCATTGCACAGGGTATAAAGGTGTGGTGAAATCAGTGTCCTGTGTGGTCATTAATAATGATTGAGGAGGAACTAAATATGCTGCTAGTGCCAGAAAATAAAAGCTTTTAAAAACTTTTTATGTGATGCAATCCATACACACAGCTGGCAGGGTGTTAAATTAAAACACTTGGATCGTTTAATATCCCCCAAAAATGTTGAACCTTTTTACTATGAAGTCTAAAAAACAAATTTACAAGTAAAAATATCCAATAATTTATTAAATAACATGTTCATGTTAAATAACATTTCAAAGAAGTTTTGCTGAGAGGAAATGTGAGAAATCCAAGATTCATGCAGTCCTTACACCTTTTAAGACTTTTTTTAAGGCCTCTACACAACAATCCAAAGTTTAATGTGAGTAAAAGAGTGGTATCACATATTTTCATAGTGACTTTGCACAGGAAACAAATAGCACACCACAAATCCTCTCTTTTCTCAACAAATAGCTCCCTGCGATCAGGCACCAACAGAATAAACGGCTTGACATCCAGGATTTTCTTCTATCTGTTCTTTGATTTCTTCTCTGTTGACGTGTGGTGTGGAGTACATCTTTTGTACCGCAAATGCCATCTTCAGGCAAGGAGAGTCATTGCATCAATATTTCCTCGACCCAGAGGAAGAGCACCCCGTTGAGAAGCCATCAGAAGATTTGTGCAAATCTCACTTCGGATCAATGTGTAGAGGGCTTTGTTCTTTAAGCAGGGTGGATGAGGCTCACAAAATGATGTCTTCGCTGGCCATAGACAGTCAAACCCATCACTTAGGAAGATTCAGAACCAACGGCCCACCTTAAATTTCACCATTCAGCCCATTCAACGAGTTGTCCTCCAGATTCTGTTCCCTTGCATGTTCTAAAAGCCACCTCACCAGCTCTCCCCCACTCAGTCAACTTATCCCTCATTATAGGTATCTTTCCAGGCACATACAAAGAAACTTGGGAAAATCTACTCAAAGAACATCACAAGTAGAAAGCTACAGACACATCTCCCTGCCATTCACAGTCATCTTTTCTCATCGAGAATGAAAAACTCAACAAGAACTAATCAGAATTCTAGAGGTGGAATTCCACTTGGGCTACTTCTCCACCAAAGATAACTTGAGAAAGTTCTTTTCCTGCCGGACCTCTCTGCAGCCTTTGATATGGTCAACCATCAGACCCTACTGAGTAATCAAAGGCCAGTGCATGCACCTTAAGTCATATTTCACTGCCACATCCTTCAGAGTAGGCTGGACTGGTTTTCAGTAGTCACTCCTCTCTTAACTTCTCTTCACTGACTCCCCATGTTAAGTTAGAATGCTGCTAGTTTACAGAACAATCGGATGATTAGTTCTACATCCAAACAATGTCTAGTGGCTCCATTTCAGAAAGGCAGTAAATATCTCATCAGAAGGTTAAGTGGTTCTAGATCCAACTGGAAACAGCAAAGGGGTTTTGTTTCTCCAGTTAGAAAAGTCAAATGAAACCCCATGTCCTGCTGATGACACGGTGCATGGAAAAGAAAGACTTTTTTTATCATGTATGCCAACATCACCCCCAGAATGCTCAGATCAAGCTCTCTTTCCCCCTCGCTTTATCAACAGGTCATGGACTAAACAGTCTTCTATATTTAAAAGAAGACAATTAATTAAAAATCAAGACTGAGCAATAATAGTATGACTGCAAGTTATCACGCCCCCTTTTTTTTACTGTTCCCAGCTGGTGGAATAATCGTACAGTACCAATAAAAAAAAAAAAAAAAAACAGACGCTCACAACTGTTTAAAAACAACTAAAAACTTTTCTTTTTCTAGATCATCTACATGCCTTCGGAGAAAAAAGGGAGTAGGGTTTGCAAAAATGATAAATATTGTCTCTATACGTAAAAACTATTCAAAATGTTGTCCATTTTTCTAACACTGTTTGGCAGTTCCATATTAAAATGTAGTTTTAGTGCTTTATTTGTGTCAGTTATCATCTGCTCAAATCTGTAAAACGCTTAAAACACCACTTAAAAACTGCTGTGTAGTTTAGTGAAATGATCTGGTGAATGTATAAAAATTCATTCACGTTTCTTCAGGGCACTTTTTAAATATCCAAATCAATATAAGTCACTTGAAATAGAATATTAAGATTTTATGAGATGGTTTCACAAAAGATTCATTTGTAGACAAATGGGCTTGAAGTCACACTCGAAGAAAGAGAAAAATTACAGCCCTGGTCATTTTCCTTGAGTTCTGGCTTTAAAAATATCCCTTGAATGGTGGCAGTAATGCATGATTCATGCAACTGTTGGAGTTTTAATCGCCATTAAGGGCATAATTTCTCCACTTCAGAGGTATCACTTTTAATGACCCGGTCATATATTATTTCCCCCACTGTACGTAGACCAGCCTATAGTTACTTCCACCAAAGGCCACTTTTCTCATTTAAAATTATGAACTAACTTACTTTTTATAAAACCAATTAAAATATCATATGCTTTTTAATTCACTGTGTAAACATGATTTTTATTTGCCAAGGAATTTACTCTAATTGTGGGTATGAATTAGTATTGAACTTCTTCTGGTAGTCCAGTTCAGTTTTTTTTCCAAACTCTATATTAATGCTACTACTGCCACTACAACTACCACTAAGAAGAGTATAAACTAAGGTACTTCTTGAAACATATTGTAGTGCATCTTGGGTCCATTATTTCCAGGGGTGTCAAGAGTACTGAAATATCATACTCAAGTAAAAGTACCATTACTTGCAAAAAAAGTAAAGAAAGTGTAGAAGGAGTAAAAGTATCTGTTCTAAATAATCACATCAGAGCCATTTCCTTAAGGGGTTTTCTAAGCAAGATTGAAATAGAGATGAGGCAAAGAGAGAGAAACATAGAAATAGAGAGAGGAACATAGAGGGAGAGAGAAGGACAAGAGAGATAGTGAGGGAGAAAAGAAGAGGGTAGATAAAAGGAGAGCATGAAAGAAAAGAGACAGATAGCATAAAGTTAGAGCAGAGCTGGAGGAAATGAGGGGAGGAGAAAAAGAGTGAAATAGAAGAGACAGATAGACTGAAAGAGAGGGATAGAAAGAGAAAAAAATGAGAACAAAGAGAAAGGAAGAGAGAAAGATATAGTGAAAGACAGAGGGAGAAAATAGAGGAGCAACAGCAAAATAGACAGAATAGAGAGAGCAAAATAGTACAAAGTCAGAAAAAAGCAGAATAACTGCAACTTAATTAAACTTTCAACTATTTTCCTGGCGATTGAAAGAAAATAAACGTGTTCTTCTTGCAAAATATTCTATTTCTACTGATTGGATTGAGGTTTTTGGGCGAGGGGTCGTTTCTTCACATAATTTGATTGGACATAATAGGTACCAATCACTGTAAAATGATACATTAAAAAAAGTAGTTAAGGTAGTTTGAAGAAAAGTAATGCAGTAAAAGTACAGATAGAGAACTGGGAATATACTCAAGTAAAATATACATTTTAAATCCACTCACTAAATTACAATTTCTGAGGAACATTTTTTTGTGTATGCTTAATTAGTTACTTTACACCACTGAAAATGACCAATGTCTCATATCAAATAACATCATATTACAGCAATAACAATGATTATTTAGCAAGCTCATGCTCACATCTGACATTAGATATTCTGTTTGAGAACGCACAGCTTTCATGATAAATTCAACATGTGTCTTCATTTTGGTCCCACACTGGGATCATAATGTCTTTTTTAAGACTCAAGATCAGACACTACGTACTTCTCAGCACTTGTTCTATTGTTCAGCACTTGTCAGTTACATGTGTTAAGGGAATAAACAGACGGGAAGAAAAAAAAACTTAACTACATTCATTGTGCTTTCACTTTCAGCACTGATTAACATTAGGTAGCCGTTCAAGCTGAGCTTGAAGCTTCTGCACCAGGGACCCACCAAACAACACAACATTCCTTCTTTTAAAAAAGAGAAGGAGAATAATAACTGCAAAAATTCAAAGTGAGGAGTCTTTTCATTTCATTGTCATTGTAGTCCCATCAGATGCGAAGGGGGGACTGAGCGCATGCCTCAGGGGCTAAAGGGGATTTCTAGCTGATTTGGTGAAGTGGCAACCTGTATCCCATATCTCCCCATGGCTACCAGCCAGGACGGTGAGGGATGCATTGAGATATTATAGGCTGCAAGATTAAAATGGCCTCTAGCTGTTGAAAGGGTGAGCGGGGTCCCCTCTCCCATCACACATGGAAGCAAATTAGCCAGCCACAGCAGGGTGTGTTTGTGAGAGGAAGGGTTTACATTGCACTCACCTCACCCATGTCTCTGCAGAGAATATGACAAACATGGAGAGGGTGCACGAGAGAAAACACAGTAAACACAATGGACTAGTTGCAAGGGGTATTGTGAATGTAGAGAGTACCCCTGCCTCTCGCCTAATGTGCACTGGAGAAAGACACCAAAAGGGAATAAGCGGGTTGTAAAATGAATGAATGAATAAGGTCATGTTGTATTTTGTGAGTAAAACATTCAAGTGAAATGACAAAAAGAGCTCAGAGATAATTTAAAATCCCACACAGGGATTCAAGCCCTCATCAAAAATGTAACTGTGGCCAAAAAACATCCCTGTTGACCACAGTCGCATCGAATGATGGAGCCTGTTTCATCGACTTAAATTACTGCTGTTACACATTTGTGTGTTGCTAGCTCCGTCATTCCCTTTGTTTGTTTCCGAATAGCATGAAAGAAGGCGCTCCTATGTGGATAGAACATCACTTCTGGGGGAAGGGAAATCAGGCCTTTCATGTCTAGCCTACTCATAACCATTTGACTTGTGTGAGTTTGTCAATGGTGTGAATAAATCAGTTTAAAAAAAAACAAACTTGTTTTTTTTTCTGTAACGTCCATGCTTTGTTTTGATTCAATCAACTCTGATAAATCACTAACAGACTCAACATGTCATGACCCCTTTAACCCTAGCTGTTTCATGTTACTTTACAGCAGTGTTAAAGTACACAACAAACCATATGTTATAACGCAGAATCTGCTAATTAGCTTTGACTTTTACTAATATTATTTAAATACTAATATGATTTTCTTATCAGAAAAAGTACATTACAAATCACAAGGCATAGTCTACATCAGTGTTTCTTAACCATGGGGCCGCGTCCCAATCTCGGTCCATGAGCGCCAACAAGTGTGCCACGGAAAAAAAATCTGTTCTGAACGTGTGGGCCGCGGGACCTGAATGGCGCTTCTTAGCACTTGGTGGCAGTGAGGCGTCAGTCAGGCGTTGTGTTATGCGCCAATAGAGCCTTGGCCAAATAAGCTTGTGGCTCTTTGCCTTATTTCATTTTAGTTTTTTTTTTTACATTTTAAACCACACTCAAATCCATCAGAGGACATTAAAAACAAATAATAAATGATATTAATAATTAAATTAATTTGGAAGACTGGGTGTACTCCTTGCGAGCGTCAATAATTGCTGACACACCACGTCTCACGCTGCTGCAGTTTCCCGTGCAAACGCAGAGAGATCCGATTGATGGTAAGACGTACCAATGTTCTCTCTGTTAATAACGTTAACTTTGAAACGGTATATTTTCGTCCAAACTTATTATTGCAACTGTCACTTGTTGTGAATATTGTTGTTTTGTTTCAGTTGAGTTGAGCCGGCTTCGCCGTTACATTCTTGCTGTTCTCGCTCCAATACAGAGTTTAATAAAAGAGTCATTGGACAGCCGTTGTTTCTTGAACTCCAACTTATCTTGGAGTTTTACTGAGACCAAAGCTCGTAGCAGACTCAGAGCATCTCTGGAGGCTACCCTAAGAGTGAGCCTTTCCACCCAGACTGGATTTGATCATGTCTAAGAGACAGGCCCAAGTCTCTCATTAAGAGGTGAACATGAAATGTGATTTGTAGCATGTTACAAAACAGACTGTTGTTAATTTGTCACAGATTTGGAGAGTAACATATGGTACAAAAGTAAAGACTACTGGTTTGTCAAGTTCATCAGCAGGTTTCTCTCTATTTAAGTGTCATTTACAGTTTATTTCATTTTAAACTTATTTTAAGTGTGCTTGCTTTATTACCACACAATTTTATTTATAAAAATGCCTCATAAATATTTTCTAATTTGTGCTAAGCACGACAACTGTGGTTTAACTGTTCAGTGTGAATTTTTTTTTCCTTTTACTTTAATTTAAAGAATACTTTAAAGATTTTACTTTAATAAACCATAAAATGACTTGATTTAATTATTAAACACAAATCAAACAAGATGTGTATCAATTTACATTACCAAGTTATTTGAATGGGCCTTGAATCACGTTGTACAGGGAAAATTGGGCCCCAGTGTCTAAAAGGTTAAGAAACTCTGGTCTACATTAAGCATGTATGTATCTCTAGGTGGGTGCAATGGATCTCATTATGCAAGGGGCAAAATTAATAAGAGCTGTTCCTGTTTCTGACCTTCACTTCCTTACTCTTTTAAACAAAAATGCAGTTTGGTATTTTTAAATTAATAAGCTAGAGAAATGGCAGAAACATTATTTATTTAAATTTAGATCTCATTTAACCAAAATGTAGACATTCAAGAGCAAATCGAAGTTATATCATAGTTCACAAGTCAAGTAAATGTGCAAGTAAAGGAGAATTCACAGCATTTACAAAATGTTCACACACAGAGACACAAAATCCCAGTCTGAGCATTAATCAGTGTGTGTTGTGCTCTCTGTGGCTGTGTGACAGGCTGTATTAGACTGTAATCCACCAGGCACAGAGGACCATAGCCTCTGAGCTGGCTGACATTAGACCTATCGACACGTCCCTCGGCCACAAATCAACCAGTGTGAAAAGCTCTAATCTCAACCCCACAGTCCCTTTCAGCTTTAACTGATGGCTTCTCATGTGACTGCTGCTGAACACATAACACTGCTCATAGATTGTTCTGATAGCCCAAAAAACATGTACGTCAGATGAAATGGTGAAAAAGAATCATCGCTAAAGAAACTAGAATACCATACACAACAGATTTAAAATACTTAAGTGTCATTTTGAACATTTACCTTAAAAAGTATATTTCTTGTTTGTGCTAAATTGGATAAAAGCTGTCCCTTTGCTCTTAAAATAAGAAATAATTTATTAAATGCAATCAATGCAATATTAACCATTAGGAATCTTGGAAAAAAATACAACGTCCAGCTGTAATGAAAAATACCCTCATTTTAATGTCAATGTACAATATTTTTCAATGCCATGCATTCATTTTTACATCCCTTGCAAAAATTCCATCTACAATGTCTACAACCCATCAGAGTAACTGTGCAATTGAATTGAATGGCCTGCTTCTCTTATTTCCACAAGCTGATGTCGGCCCACTTTGTCTTTGTGGACTTCGATATATGTGCACACTAAAAAAATATACTGCCTTGCTTCATTTGTGAACCTCT
Organism: Danionella cerebrum; assembly: GCA_007224835.1. Taxonomy (NCBI): domain Eukaryota; kingdom Metazoa; phylum Chordata; class Actinopteri; order Cypriniformes; family Danionidae; genus Danionella; species Danionella cerebrum. Next base: position 43,620 of record SRMA01026785.1, on the reverse strand, counting down.
ATTCACATTATGGCACATTTACACCTTTCTAGCTGAATCTACTTACACATGACCATTCCATTCGAGTCATCCAATCAGCAAGAAATCTTCATCCAACTCCAAGATATCAGGTATTCTCCATGTTGGGGCCATTTTGATTGTAGATATTAGAGGGCGTAGGACATGTGTGTTAGGCCTACGGTAATTGTGCGCAGGTGAATAGACAATGAGATCAAACAATTTTTGACCTTGGCGTTGGTTTGTTCTTAGATTCAAAGATTATGGGTCAAAATTTAAAATAGAGCCTTTTTCTTTTATCTACTTTTATGGACAATAAACATGAGCTTAGTTACAAGGCTTGAATGACTTTTTAATTGGAGGTTGCGCTCACGAAGTAAGTGTACAAGAAAGGCAAGAAATGTCAGTACACTCCATGAATAAGTCCTAATGGAATACCTACATACAGACACTTACCTGAAATGATAATCATCAACTTCCTGCGTCAGAGATGTACCCCCCCCCCACCATGTTGCACCTCAATCCCTAAACAGTCATGCTTTTACCATTGCATTAACTCTTTAGTTTACGGTTTTGTTCTCCAAAGAGATTTTTTCTTCTGCAAAACTATTCTACGAGATCATAACTGACTATTAATACTCATCTCTGTGGATGTCAAGCACAACCTGCCCCTCCTCAATCTTCACATAGTCCTCCAATCTGTGAGCCCCATAGCTCTCGTTCCTTTACCAAGACGCTTCATTAAGTTTTTATGAGACTGGCTCTTGTCACCATACTGACAGGAGGCCAGAGAATGAAGTCAAGGAGAATCCGGTGATGAGGGTAGCAGTCAATCCAGAAGCTTCCATCTATCCTCAATCCTACACTTTGCTTTTTTTTTTTTCACTTGACATCCCTCATTGCCTGGTCCTGACAAAGGTGCTGTGGACGAGTTTGGACCCTGTGACACCCTGTTGCAGATGGGAGGGCCATAATAGAGATTAGGGCCGAAGCTGGAGGCGTGTGGTGCCGTCGAGAAAGACTGACAGTGAGGGGAGAGGAAATGAAATAGTGAAGTCGGTGGTGGATGAAAGAGGCAGCTGGCATCTGTAGTGATGGGCTCTGCTCATTAGAGTCCTCAAGCTGGATGGAGACTACAGTGAGAATGAAAGAAAAGCCAGAGAGGTCATCCCCCATCTTTCAAAATGCTCCAGAGTCTCCCTCGCTACATTCTGGGATGCAGACCACCATGACAGGTGAGGTGGTCACTGGTTTAACACACCCCAGAGCTGGCATACACATCTTATCTTTTGCCTCAGAGGCCTGCAGCGATGCTTGAGTCATGGAAGCGGAGCTTGTCTGCAACTTGTCTAATTCAGCCGATGTTTCTCTGCTGTGTAGTTTTCCCCAGATGGGAACTGACTTTATGTCCAAGTGAACAAATTGACTAAGTAGAAAAACTTGTTTCACTTGTTTTCTCCAATTGGTGGCTACTGAGATTCAAAGCAAACATTCTGAGAAACCAGAAGTGAACATCCACATCTTTCAATGGCATGTGTTCTTCCATCTGCCATCAGCATCATCACTCTAGCTCCTCAGAGAGGTCAGAAAAAAGCCTCATACATGCACTCAGATATAATGTGCTTTAGCAAGTGTAGCAAACAGATGGCATGGAACTTGTTTCCTATTCAAAACTAATTTTTTTCTTCAGCGCTCACTTGAAATTGTAGCACTGTGATGATTTTTTTTAACTTAGTAAACAAAATTGATCTAAGCCCTTTCATTCCCACAGCTAAATAAAATAAAGTTCATTAGCATAAAAACTGCTCAGTGAATTCCAACGTGGTACTGTGGTAGGATACCATCTGGTAGGATGCCACTCAACCTGCTCAAGAAACTCAGGCTTCTAGTTTTGTTAACTTTACTGCTGCTCTAAACTGTTTCTCTGTTATAGTTTGTTTTTCAGGTGATGGCTGGTGATTAGTTTGTCAGGTATCTTCAGAATTCAGCAGGCTAAATGGAAACAAGCGGACTATCCCTAGGTTTACTAATCCCACTGTGAAACGAATGCCAAACTGGACACTGATTTCTGTAGGTAGAAGCATGTAGCTGCCCGTGTGAATTGGAATTTCTAGTGTGGGGTTTTTCTTTCAGGAGCCCCACGTTTACCACACATCTGAAACATATTGCCTAAGTTAATTAATTATTCTAAAATGTTTACATTGATGAACAAAAAACACATTTAAATACTGTAAAAATGCTGCCAAACATTTTTCTTTTTTACCTAAGCCATTCTATCTTACAAAACTTGTTCATACTAGAACTAGTATATATTGGGCTTGTTTGAACGTTTGAAAGTTTGAACAGAGCTGCTTTAAAGTGATGTGTCTGAGTGCATCTGGCAATCTGATATACACGTCTGCTTTTAACTTGCCTGACCCTATGAACAACTATATAGTGGAGGGGGATTATGGTTTGAAGTTGTTTTTCGGGATACGAGTCTCTGAGCTAATGTAGTTCAATTTGAATAATTTTTTAATAGTTCTACATATAAACAGAATTTGGATAATAGCAGGGTTGCAACCAATTGGTCCTGATGGCACAGAAAATGCTGGGTCTATGAAAACATATGGAAGATTCAGAAAAAAAAATAAAAATCTGAAGCACCACGTAAGACCTGGGATAATACTAAACAGAAAATAGAAGGTAATGTCAACACACACCAGAAGAATGACAGGGCAAGTTTAGAATTCAGTGTGACATTTTAACACATGATATGTGTTCTGACTGAAATAAGGTCTGTGATTATCTGCAGCCAATGAGAGAATTCAGCACGACTGAATGCTACTCCAGACTGTCCTTCAATGTGAGAGCATATTTGCGACACAAATGCTATGACATTCGTGCCGTTTAGTCTCAAATTAATAGTCAAATACTCAAATAAAGGAGGTTCTTTCTCAATGTAATCTACAATAGCACACAGGAATATTGTGGACCTCAGACACAAATGTATGTGTTTGCATTTGTTCCAGTTTTCAATGCCTTCAAAAATTAATTCTTGTTCACAATGGAGAGATTTTTCTCCCCTCCTTTGATGTTTAAAATTCTTACCAATCTGATCTTAAGCTTTGGGTTAGTTTTCATTCATTTATGGTTAATTATTGCAAAAGGGTTCAGTCATCTGTGGTTAGACTTAGGGTTAGGGTTAGTTTTCAGTCTTTTATGGTTAAAGTTACAACCTTGGGGAAGGGTTCAATAATCCATGGTTAGACTCAGACTTTTGTTGCGGGAAATTATTCTATGGTTAGAGTAAGGCTTTGGGCTAGGGTTAAGTTAGCTATGGTTAGAGTTAGACTTTGGTTTAGGATAATTTGTCTATGGTTAGATTTAGGCATTGGGTTAGAGTTCAGTCATCTATGGTTAGAGTTAGACTTTGGATAATGGTTCAGTCATCAATGGTCTAACATCATGTGTTGAAATAAATACATGCGAAAAATACATTGGTGTGAAACTGAATGTGATCATGTAGCGGGCACTTTTATAAACTCTTCAGGCTTTTTTGTGGAATTATTATGTATCTTTAGCAATTACAAATTTCAGAGTGATAGATTTTCAAACATGCTATAATGTTTTCTCATCCTGCCTTTTAAGGTGTTTTCTATTAACTACTTTGAAACCGTACTGAAAACTGGTGCAGCACATTAGAGCAACGGATAATTTGAGAAGTGCTGGCAATACTTGACTTGAAGCAGATTTTTAGAAGTTTCCAGAAGACAGAAAAGCCCTAGCCCACTTACTGAAGATGCTGGAAGCAGCTCTACTGGGACTCTTGTATAGCAGATGGTGTACAGTGAAACACGCTGCTCTTATATGATTGCTAATGCGTGGCTCTCATGTCATCCCTCCCCAGACTCTTCTTGGCAAGAATTTGTGTTGAGGAACTCATTTTTTCATTAGTGTTTAGGGGAATGACAGCTTCTGAGAGGTCGTGCTGAGGATCTTATATCAAACGCTTGTATTTAATTTGACTGTATCTGTGTGAATGTCAGAGTGGTGTAACGCAAACAAACAGACAGCTAATTAAGAGCGCTGTCTGATTCATGTACTCTGATTCCCAAATGTCCCTGTGATGTTGGCATAAGAATCTTTTACCTTGTTTTTTTTTGTTTCCCTACTGGTAATACAACGTTAGGAAATTGCATACTAAAAGTACGATTTGTGTGTTAATGGTTGATGATGTGGGCTGGGTAATCGCTTTTTCACCTATTACACAGTGCAAAAACAATTAACTATCATTTATTCAACAAACTAGCTTCCTCTGTTTACTTTTTAAAGAAGTATTTGACCCCCGCTGATTATGTATGTTTGGCAACTGACAAGTAAAGTTCATAGATTAACTGGAAGGTTTTTTTCAACGTTAACATTTTTTTTGCATAAAATCATGTGCATCAAATCTCACTAACCCCTACCACATAGCCTTTCCACTTGACTATATATCGGGACACCACAATAAAGTCATATTTGTTAACCAAATGATTCTGAAGGATCAGCAAATTCATCACTGGTGGTAGTTTTAAAAATGTTAAATATAATGAACTGAAAATTATATTGCAAGACGTTGTATTAGGTCAATAATGACATTATTCCATAAAACTAGATAACTGGATGAAGAAATATATATGGACTTCATGAGTTCACCACCAGGGCCTGTAGTTTAGCATAAAGTGGGAAGTACAAACCTAAAAGACAGGCTGTTTGGACACAGATAATATACAACATTAAAACTCATAAAGAGATTTGGGGTGAAAGTATGGTAGAAACTTGGACTTATGATACTTTTGATAAATTACATGATACAAGGTAGGACTGGCTTAAACTCAAAAACATGGGTTTCTTCGTTTGCATTGGCGACCACCCCTTCGTCTTCATTTAAAAGACATTTTGGACATCCCTTCATCTAACATGAATGGAAATGATTCCTCATGATAAAGGTTTTTCTGCAAATGGAATAAATAACAAACATTTGTTAATATTTCTTTATCCAAGCAGGCTCCCACCTTGTGGACCACTTCAAGGCCAATTCAACACAAACATATTTTTTGAAGGGTTTTTTTCTCACACCATTTGCAAAATAACTTGCTGTGGAGACTATACAAAAGCTACAAGTGGCAGAGAAGTAATTTCAGCCAATAAGAAGCCTTTTTTGTAAACAAAGTAGACACTGAACAGTGACACAGAGCACAGGGCATGATGAAATTGACAAACATCCAACACCCCTGAAACCCCCAATATTCCAGTCCAAAAGACAACGCTGTGCCCACCGTTTTTAAAACAGCACCCCTTGACCGGCATTTTCAAAAAATTGTGGTGTGTACAGGGCCTAAATAACCATAAGAACATTTGGGAACCAGGTCCCCCACATAACATAATAAAAAAGTATTACACTTGTTGACACCTAATGCACAATTTTCCACCCCCAAAAAATGTATCTGATTAAAAGTTTTTTAAACATGCCTCAATCCTGACAATCACATGGAGCAAAGTGCTTAGAAGCTAATGTGATTGGCTGTGGGGGTTGAGTAAGTGTGATAAGGTTTGCAGGTGAGAATACAGAGTGTTTATGTAATGTCATTGCTTGAAAAAAAATGAAGCGGAGTTCCATGAGGGGTCCGCTAGGGTGCTAACAGGCTAGCTTATGCAATAAACAAGACAATGGTTAAGATTGCGTACCGACACTGGAAGGGTACTGGATCTGGTAAGCTGACACAGATAAGTATGTATTGCAAGGAAACAACATTGACAATGGACACTGCATTCTGGGAACTGTGGTCTCTTGAAGAGGATATGGGGATCAGGATTGGCAGATTGATGAGTTTTTGTGTTGGTCTAGCTCAAAAATGTGTCTTTCTCACAAATAAATCACTTTGCATTCTAGAAAACCATCATAAAGTTGTTTGTAAGTGCTAAAATGCTCTCAAAGAGACTTCTGTATAATCAAATCCTTTAAAATAAAATCAAAAGTGCCATCTTAGAATGTGTATTTGCTTTTCTGTCAGTAGAGTGGTGCTTGCAACAAGATTTAGTGGATTGATTTTGAGGGAAAACAAGAAATAATAATAATAATAATATGTGCAAATTCTATGCATTCAATGTCATTTCGAATAGAACCTCTACCAAATGCAGAAATATACATGTACATTCCATTCAAAGCTAGTTTATTTGTGTAGTGGTACTGTCAGTCCTTGATTATATCACAGCACCTGCAAAATATGTCAAAGCACATACTTCAAATTTGATGAAAAACATCAATATAGAAGACTTTTTTTAAATAATTCCTGAACAGACTACTTTAGAATACTTTGCAAAACCTATATAGTTAAATAAGCTGCTAATAGATAAATGTGCAATAAACCAAATAATGAATTCCTGTTCAATCAAGAATTTGAAACCAATAATTTCTGCTCTACTGTCGCTTTTGGAGAGCTTGTGCTGTTCTCTTCTCTAATGACAACAGTCACACTGCAGATTGAAATATCCTTCCCTCTCCCTGTATGACAAATTAAAATTCACTCAAGCAGTGATTCTCTTATTATAATTGCCCTTAGGGAAATGAGCTTTTCAGAAGAGAAGACAAAAATGCAGAGGAACAAAAAGAAGATAATCTTTATGCCACAGGTAGGATGACTGCAATGTCTTTGAATGAATCCCGGACTTGCATGTGATAAATAAATAATAAGGAAAAGAAAATTTATATAGATACTTTTCAGTTTCAAATTGGTGCACCCCTGGCCACTGTCCGAGAACTCTACACATTCAGAGTGAGAAAAAGAGCTCAGGAAAAACACCCGAGCCATAAACTTTTTGAACTCTTGCCGGCGCTACAGAGCACCAATCACCAGGACTGCCTGACACCAGAAAAGATTCTTTCCTCAAGAGACTTTTAACACTTTATTGCTCTATGCAGATATATCTGCAACTGACCTCTGTTTAATACTACTTAATTGTCCTTATTTGTTTGTTGTTAGGCGCGAGGGGAGCACTAGGACCTAATACAAGTTCACAGACAGTGAACTTTATTGACCCAAAGGCAGATTTAGCTACAAGGCTCGGATCCCTCGATAACTAGTTTGCTGTGGAGAGTCCAATAATCCAACAACCACCGAATCCAGAAGGGAAAGGAGACTGATTCACAGCCAAGGCACACACACACAGATCCGATGGGACAGGAGCAATTAGGTACATCAGTAGTAATGTCACAAAGGTTGGTTTGGTAATGGTCAGACAAGGGGTGAAAGGAGAGAAGGGTATAAGAAGGGAACTTGGTTGTATATAGTATTTATTTTTCTCTTTTTTATTTCTTATTTTTTACTTATATTCATGTAGAAATGTGCAGTTGGTTGCCTCCACCGAACTGTCAGGCAACCAACTGCACATTTCTACATGATATATATGTATGTATGTATTTTAGGGTTTAAAATAAATTTCCCCTAAAATCCCCAAAATGTGCATCAGCTTGATTGAATCTAATGGGGCCCGTTTCAGGAAGGATGTTGAGTGAAAACTCTGAGTATATTTACCCTGAAATGGAAAAACTCTTGAGTTTTCTGTTTCAAAATGGCAGGTCTGTCAAACTGGACAAAGCAGGGTAAGTGAAGCCTGTTTTTGAAAAAGAGGTAACTTTTACTCAGAGTTAGAAGCTGTGGTAACTAACTCTGTGAACCTAACGTGGTCAGGAGCAGGTTTTATTCTCTAAACTCTGAGTTTCAGTCGGCCTCCTCCCCTTTTTCAAACAATTTTTCAGTATTCCTCGTCTTAGTCATTCAGTGCCTACATTTCACACACAAAGAACGAAATTGAGATTTTGAGACCCAGAGTGAATTTTTAGTTTTTTCCCAAAATATTTTTGTTTGAGCGTTACCGCTTTTTGTCAAAATCAATTTCATATATCCATATTCTAATCTGTTCTTACATCATTAACATCATCTATCGTGGCCATACCCTGGCTTCATAGTGTTTCCTGGCCACAAACACCTGGGCGTCATCAAAGAGAAATTTTACAGAATTGCTGGTTTGTAGAATTCAAATAAATTCAAATGTATTTAATATTAAATATCTATGTTCTGTTAAAACCATTTTGGCTGTGACCTCTGAAAGTAACCAAATATTTAAAGTGACCTTCAGGATTTCCTTATGTGGTTAAATGTGTTGATAGTTCACATATGAAGCAGATGTTATCCACGGTATTAATGTACAGGTAAACTGAGTTACATGCCGTTTACAATGGTGAAACACCACATAGCATAACTACATCTCATATACCTTATTCTTTCCACTGTGAAGATTATATGTGGTGCTGCACATATTATCACCAACATTGAGGCAAATGTCTGTTCAAGATTCAATGATATACCCTATGTGAGTCTACCCTAAGCAACAGACTGCAAAGTGGTAAGTAGTGGTAGAGTAAATCAATGCACTGCATACTCTGGCACTTCAAATCAGCACTACACCAATGTGAATTTTTCTTTTTTTACACTAGAGATTGATAGCTTTCTGCTAGGGGATAGGGGCTACCCAAACCCAGAACAAGGCCCTCAACTGCAATTCAATGTGGCAACGAGAAAGTATAAATATATTCATTCATTTTCCAACCCGTTTATTGCCTTTTTGGGGTCACGGGGGTCTGCCGGTGCAGAGAGGCGGGGGGTACACCCTGGAAAGGTCGCCAGCCAATTGCAGGGCAACATTCACTCACACATTCACACCTAAGGGGAATTTAGATTATTCAATCAACCTAACCGCAAGCACGGGGAGAACATGCAAACTCCCTCCAGGAAGGTCACCGGCCACAGTGCTACTCACTATATATATATATATGTACATTGTGTTCATACACTTGTGTATGTATATCAAAAGTAGCATTTTTCTATATGGAAAGTAAAGAGTTTAATTTGCTTACTCCAAAATTTCCATGTACTGTAAGGTTTGACTAATAACTTATGGGTAGTGAAGTCACAAGCTGCTTTCTCTGCTTGTTATTTGCCTCTCTGTGTGTTTCCCTTCTCCACCTGGTTCCTCTTTTCCCCTGATTAGTTCTCCCCGGTTTGGCCATTTGGTTTTCACTACTTAAGTTGTGTATTTCTATACATGTATAGTTCTATATTTATTCATCTTTGAGTAGAGTTTCTTGTCTGCTTGTTTTTGTTTCTGCCGTAGTTAGTTTATCCGGTGCTGCTCTGGAGCTAGTATTAGCTAGGTGAAGTTTTCTCGCCCTCCTGGAGCTTTATTTTGAACTTTGTGTTTATATTAAAACCTTTTGTTGACCTCTAAGCTAGCGCACTTGAGTTCTGCCATCCTGATGCAAGTAGAGCCCAAAATAGCTGCCGACAATGCATAATAAAATATACTGTTTAGTGTATTGCTTGTTTACACTGCCTGCAGATTGTTTACTGTATAAATTAAGGGAAGGATTTAGTAAGTCGTGGGATGTGTTGCATTATTATGACGAGGCATGTACTTCCCAGGCTTACAAATGGACACATGAAAAAAAAACAACAACAATGCATGTTGTTTAAGGTGTTTGCAAGCAATGGAAATAATTGGGCAAAAAACAACCAGCTCACACTGGGTTTTTCAAACTTTTTCGTTAGTATCCCAATAACACAAACGTTTTTTTTTTTTTTTTTTTTTGCATTTAAGTACAAGAATCTGATTATTGAACTACTCTGCAGAGAGAAGCTAGCTAGAACTTTGCTCTCTTAAATTTTAGTTTGTTTGCTAATGCAAAAGCCTCCATCTACCTACCTACCGAGCTTCCGACCTACCTAACTACCTACCATATAGTTCATTAATGCTGAAGCTATGCCCAGTTTAGTTTATTTGCTATTATTTGAGAGAGAAAGAGAGAGAGAGAGGTCTTTCCATGTGATCGCTGCATGACCCAACTGAACACTAGTAAGAACACTGTAATATTAAATGTCCTTCTCTTTGATTCCCTGCAAATTCCAGCAGTGGAAACTGTCACTCCTTTTGTCAGTCATCACTTGTACCCTCTTGAAGGCAAAATGTCATCCAGCATGTCAAGACTCTTATCCCAGAGAAGCATTTACAGTGGCGCTCTGTCTTTCTTCCTGACGTCCTTGTCTCTCTAAAACCTTTTTCTTTATGAACTTCTTGCCCTCCATCCATGTCTTAGCGTTCATAAATATTCCTTTTTCAGAAGCCACGATCATCTCTGCAGTGTGACACGTTAACTTGATACGCCATCATGAGTGATGTCACAGACAAAGAGGTGTGTGTCTCTCATCCCTAACGACCTCCATGACTCACTGTCATCCGTCATTTCTCTTTTCCAGCAGCATTTTACCACTTCTTTCCTGGAAATAACAGCTGTTCCTCCATTAATTTACTGATTTCGTGTGTGGAATGTTTGCAAACCTTTTAGTGTAGTTTATGCAATGTTTCTTCCAGATCAAATAAAGCCCCAGAATTAGGTTTAAATCTCAATAGTAAAAACTTAGCAGCTCAGGGTTTTAAAAACAGCTCAGGAGATTGTTTGTTCATAGAGCACTTGTGTTTGTTAATAAAATACCCTCTTAATATCTGTTCCAAGACAACAAAATGAGTAGATGTGATGGGAAGTTGTACTGATTAACCACTTTTTTAATCCACCAAAAGCCGGTTATGAGTTGATTATGTTAAAATTAAGCAAAGTGTTTATCTAGCTTCTCCTCTTCCCAGTAAATGTGTCTTAAAAAATTATATTCAGTATTCTATCAGTATTCTATTTGAATGAATGAGTTTGGTTCCAAAAATGTGTTTTCTTCCCAATAAAGGGTTTGATCAAAAAGATGTGATTGTTTCAAACTGCAGTAGATTATGAGTCTCTAATAACAAAATACATTTTTTTACCTAAAATTGAATTTATTGAATAAAATTGAACACGGTGGCTCTGGATGTTTCTACTCCAGACTCAGTCTATGTCTGGAATAAGTCCTTCTCCACAATCTTCCTCAGGGTCCGGTCACCTCTTCTCGTTGTGCAGCGTCTTCTGCCACACTTTTCCTTCCCACAGACTTCCCACTGCTCTCCGGGAACAGCCTATTCATTCAGAAATGTCTTTCTGTGTCTTATCCTCTTGCTTGAGTGTGTCAGTGATGGCTTTTTAGACAGTAGTCAGGTCAGCAGTCTTACCCATGAGTGTGTGTTTTTTTTTTTTTGGGGGGGGGGGAAGCTTACACATGTCATACTGTCTAAACACTTCGGATTTTTGTAATACAACATAAAATCAGTTTGTTCCCATTTTTTGCAGTAAGAAAATGCAGGTTTGTTGTGGAATTATTATGTAATGTAATGAACAAACAAGCTAAGGTTGTATTAAAAAATAATATGAAGCATTGCTACAAATTGTTATTTTTTTAATAATTCATTAGAGCAAATTGCAAAAGGCCCCAGACTTAAGCTTGATATTTCAGTGTTCAATGTTATGTTTAAAGATTGTGCACATTTTAATGGAAACTAAACAAACAAATAAATCCCAAAGCAATCTTTCTCTCTCTGAGCTCATTGGTTTCCTACACATGGGATCGTTATGCACATAACAGTCATCCATGAAAATCATATTTCATAATGTCCACGTTTTCTTCAAAATCTGCATGAGTGTGAAGATTGGATTTTACTTGGTGAAACTCCAAGGAGCTAGCTCTATCGATGTTAGCTTCAAATACATCTCATCCACATTAAAATGTAGACCAGTGATGTGTCAGTTCAAAATCTAATTAATGAGTTCATTAAAAGATTGCTCCCCTTCTTTTCCCTTTTTCTTCACTGGGGTGTCAGTGAGTGAGCAGATGTCTTTATATTTAGCTTCAGATTTCTTGCTGTAATGTATTCAAAGTCTACTTCCTCCTCCCATGCAGTTAAGGCTACAGATTTCTATCCTTCCAAAATGAACACTTTTGGTACACAAATATATAACTTTTTGGTCTTGGCCATGTACAACATAAAAACGTGCAACTCTAGAGACTGATTTCATGCTTTCAGTGTTCAGTTGATGACACTAACTGCTGCCAACCAGATCATGCCATTCTTCTGCAGAAATGCAGGGAACACCCAACAAATATAAGCCATGACCTTTTTGTGCGCATGAAAAAAAAGAGAAATGATGAGTACACAGACACTCTGCGTGTGCATGTGCTGAGTTCAGGTCAGTCAGATCTGTTTAATGTCACCGATGTTGTCGACATTAGATGAATGGGACCCTAGGGTTCCATCAAGAGCCACTCGCTTCCATTCCAATGACCTTCAATGTGATGCATGTCTTCAGAGGAGAAACAGAGAGTGATTTGCGTGTACCATCTTTACTGGATGTTCAGTTCCCAGTCAGATAAAGGGTTTGCTCTGGCCAAACACTCATCTTTTTTATGGTCACTAACATGTCTTAAAATAGACCTCCTCAACTGGGATAATGTGACAGACCAGTAAGAGGCTTATTAGAAATATGTGATAAAGTAATTTGTTTTTCATGATACAGTGGGTAAGAATCAGTAAATGTCAATGGCTGGTTTTATAAAAGTGCAGTTAGTTATCCAAGCTACTAAACTGGTTTACAGTGCAGAGAGTTTATATTTTTGGCAGTTTGTACTTATTTTAAATGGGGGAAAGTTTAGAGACGAAACATTGTCGTGTCCCAACTGGGGAAACACTCAGCACTGTAAAAGTCTGATCTATCTTGAAAATAAAATAGACATTGATATCAAAACATGTCTGCCGGATAATCCAATCCATGTTTTCTGATGCACTGGCCACTTAAGAGATTCTCTCTCTTTGTAAGAGAAGAAAATTAAATTACAGTTGCATGAATCCAAATGAATAGTGTAATTTTTTCCTACTGTTCCCTATTGTTAACCATGTTTCCCCTTGTTAGCTCCAAATCTATCTGCCTTTATATACATTACTATGCAAATGCCATAAAGTACCCTGCTTACAATATGCCAAACAGCTCAGAGACCAAATTGTAACTCTTTGGCCACACCCATAAATGCTACATTTAGAGAGAAATCAGTGAATAACAGAACATCATCCCCACTGTGAAACATGGGGGTAAGTCACTGATGTTTGAGGGATGTATGAGTTTCAAAGACACAGGAAACTTGGTCAAAATTGATGGAAGATGAATGCAGCATGTTATCAAAGGACACTGGAAGAACATTTGCACTCATTAGCCTGGAAGCTGCGCATGGGACTTTGCTGGGCATTCCAACACACCAAAGGCCACATCCTGTTATCATTGGTTATACCAGAACAAAGTGAAAGTTCTGGAGTGGCCATCTCAATCTCCTGACATCAATAATTGAGCCACTCTGGGGAGAACTAAAACGTGCTGTTCATGCAAGACAGGCCATAAATGAATACGATTTAGAGGCTTTTTACCAAGAAGAATATGTTGCTGTACCAATAGAGAAGATTAGTGTCATTTGGAAAGTTTCTGTTTCATTATGATTTTAAAAGAGTAAACATTCTGGAGTCTGGGCCCCTGATCGTGTCGACCTGCGGGGGTTGGAATGGCCCATCGGGTTACTCCTGTCTGTTTGCAGGGCTAGGTCTGCATCAGAGCTCACATCACACCTGGGTCACACAAGAATAGAGATGCTACATAGGACGTTGGTCTGACGCTTGTGGGTTGGGTTTCCTGTCCTGGGCACTGCGTGCTACATTCACTTGTTTATTTGATGTTTATTGGTCTCCGTTCGATGCAGATTGGGTCGATGTGTGGCTCGTGGGTTTCGATCAGCTCGCGGTTAGTGCTCTTTCATCTGCATTTTATATGCCCTCTCATGTAGCAGATTTGTATTATAAACTGTACAACATCATTATTATCCCGTACAATTCATTGGCTGTGTGTCTGTATATTTGAACATGTATGTATGTGTGTGTGTGTGTGTGTGTGTGTGTATGTGCAGGTATGTACAAACTGCAAAAACTACTGCACAAACTATAGCAAACGAACATGGTTTGTCTAGGTAGATGTTCTGTATATATGCGTGTTACGTAAAAACTACAAATGGGACAAAAAGGACTGTAACAGACTTATATGGTATGCTCAGGTAGGTATTCTTGCTAATATTCTCACTCCTGAACCTTTCCCCCTCACTTTCCCCAATCCCTTATTCACTCCCCCTTTCCGTTCAACACCACCTTGTCCTGACGCAATAATGTAAACTGGTCCATGGGAATTACAAATAATAAATAACTACCTACATTCACTGCTCCAATCCAGAGGAGGAAACACCACACCAGGTGTTTTACTCCCCTGCAGATAACAAACTGTCCAACTCAGCGAAGCATCTGTGATACGCACATCATGGTAAGAAGAGAAGCACCCATCATGCCTCGTGTCAGCTGACAACTTGATTAAAATTAATGACCAGATTATTCCATCAATGGAATTGTTGTTCCCTGATGGCATGGGTGTATCCCAAGGTGAAAATGCCAGGTGTATCAGGCTCAAGTTCTAAAAGAGAGGTTCGGGGATAATGCAACATCATTTAACCCCACCACAGAGTTCAGACCATAACCACTTTGAGAATCTTTGTGACAATTTGGAAAAGGATTTGCACAGCGGTAAGACCCTACCACCATCAGTGCAAGATCTTGTTGCAAAAATAAATGAAAATAAACTTTGTGACATTGCAGAGGCTTATTGAAACAAAATAACACAGGCCATAATCAGCTTTAAAGGTATTCCAACGACATATTAGAGTGTGTGATGGTAATACAGGTGCAAGGGTTGGGTGTAAGAACAGTGACATCTCACTCCGGCTTGCAATCAAAACCTGAGAACTCTGTCACCTGGTGGAACTAGAATTTCACAGCGCAGTGAGACGTCTTGAGTGACGTGTAAACCGGGCACTCTCAAATCTGATGCTGGAAACACAAAGGCTAACTGTGGGTAAGCCATACCAAGCCAAGTTGAACCATTACCAAAATCTGGGAAAATTGCAATGTAACCGTGGCTGCCTTGTTTATCTTTTTTTGGTGTATTTAAGCACTAAAACACTAGCATGTATTTAATGCATCTGATATTTGTGTTTCTGTGATTTCTTGTTCCCAAATCTCATCATCTCCTGTTTCGATTGGAACATTGTTTCCTGTATACATAAGGGTTCAAATCTCAGGGAAAGCAGGAACTGACAAAGGAAAAGGTGTTCATTCATTCTAATGTAAGTTGCTTTGGATAAAAGCATCTGTAATGTAATGATCCATGACTGAAGTTAGCGTTTGGTCCCAAATGTGGAATTTAGAACACTAGAAGAAATATATTTCTTACACACTAATACATGTGCATCTAAAATGTAAATCTAACCATGCAAATTCTATTAAAAAAAAGAGTAGCAAAAAAAAAGCATCCAAGACTTGAAAAATGTGTATGCTAGCTAGCATATTATGAAAATGAATTTTAAAGTGAGCAGTGTAAACATGTTTATTGACCCAATGGCCCATCTCATGTGTCTTTTACGTGTTGTAATTGCAGTCCAGTGTGGAATGGAGACCGATTCAATCGCAGGATACATCCATTAGTCTTCATCTGGCTGACCTACATCCCAGACACCTTCTCCTCTACAGCCGAATCTGCTGCTGGATTGCAGAGGCTCTCTTCTTAGCCGTGCATAAGTGTAATGGATGACTTTGACCTTCTAATGGTCCGGCATATTCAGTCACTCACACATACAGCATCCTGTGTCTCTTAAGGGCGCAAGTATACAAATAAATTATCCAAGCGGTTTTAGCAAATGGAATAAGATGAAATACGTGGCAAGTCGTCATCGCCCTTCTTCTTGCATGGAAAGGTTAATCCTCAATCTCGGATTCGTTTGAGTATAAGCCTGAAAATAACATGAGAGACATGCCTGATTTTTTAAACTCTTTCTTCTCTCTTCTTTGCTTGCGGGATTGGTGAGTGAGGTCTTAGACGCCCGCTGCTGTATTAAACTTAAACACGGCTGAAGTGGATTGGATCTCAACAGGAAACTAGGCTCTGGCTAATCTAACACAGTCAATGTTCATCAACAAAAATGTGTCATCCACTGACAAGGACAAATCGCTGCTGGCAAATGGTTTGGCAAGAGAACTCAGCACGACTGCTTTGCTTTGTCTCTTGAGATTCCACAGACATGTACAAGTTAGATCCATTCTTTCTATTCACCAATCAGTCATAGTTATAACGTGTTATTCCTTTGTCATTAATCATTATGCTGTCATTCACAATCTTCCATACCATTTTTAAGATGTTCTAAACTTTTTCTACAGTGGTCATGTTACAGAATAATAACAACCCAAAAGCTAATTTCTCATGCAAAAATTAGTAACTTTGAGGCTCATAACCAAAATGTGTTTTTGACCCAATGTCATATTCCCACTACATGATATTGTACTTATTAAAAGTCTTGATTAATGACACATTTTTTTTTGTCTGTACCCAATCCTCTCCAAACCACCCCTTTATTTGAAATCATGCATTATGTAAATAGGTACTTATTATTATATAAAGCAAATCGTTAAGGTATGGATAGCGAGAAGTGCACCAAAAAAAATAATAATATAAATTTTAAATAATAAAAATCACAATCTTACTTCTACCTTTCAGAATTTCTGACAGAAGGCAGGGATACTGTACCTGCACTGCATGATGGGATTGAGAAGTGAGGATACTATGCAAAAATCTTCAAGAATTTTCAAATTCTATGAATTTGTGTGACCTCATGCTTTGGGGAACACACTGGGGAAATTACACATAGTTTAACTATACAGCAGCTCAGGTGGCCCTTAAGGTGCTGAAACTCAGAAAGGCTCGGAATCCTGGAGAGACACCGAACCTTAAATACATCCCATAACCTGGAGAGGTGCTGATTCTTAGATGGGTGCCTAGCCTTTGGGATACTCAAATTCTTGATAAGGCTCTGATCTTTTGATAGATCTAGGTACTTGAAAAGGCAATGACCTTTGGAGAGGCATTGTTTCTTGAAGTGATACCAAGTTTTAAACAGGAAAAGAGACTTAGAGAGATGCTGTGCCTTGAATAGATCAGGGGCACTGATGCATTGAGAGGTGTAGATGCTTGTAGAGGCGCTGGATCTTGGAGAGGTACTGTGTCTTGGAGAGGTGCTGTGTAATGTAGAGGCACTCCATCTTAAAGAGGAGCAGCATCTTTCAGAGGCACATTTCTTTGGACAGAATCTTAAAGAGCTCACTCACGAGCCTGGATGAGTGTGGGCACCACTGGGATAGGAACCTCCAGAACAAGTACCTCCAGACCAGGCACCACCGGAAAAGGCAACACTGGACCAGACAGCACTGTACTTGACAACACAGGGACAGGTATCGCAAGAGCAGGAGCGACAGACACAATAGAACCACAGTCCTATGCCACTGGAGTAGGGGGTACACAAATTTAAGATGCAGAAACTTGTTCCACTGGCACCACGGTATCTGGCATATGCATAGTGTCTAAGAAACAAGCAGTAAAATCAAAGAGGCAAGACCAACAACTATGCCATGGGTTTGTGTATCAGTCTCTATCAAAATAGTAAATGGGAAGATTTTGAATTTTCTTTTCAAAAAGATCAAAGAAATAAAGAAATAAGAAATAAAAACGATCTGAAGAACCCACGAACGTGATGCAGATCGAATAGAGAAATATTCTGCACACTGAGAAATGCAAAGCAAATAGAGAAACACGATGTAAATAAAAAAAGGTACTCATTCCACATGACCTTTGTTTCCAACATGTCTTCCGGTACTTTGAAGTATCTGCTCTCTGTTTACGTTTCTTGGTTTGTTTGTGTCTGTTAATAAACCTGCTTTTAATCCACTTGTCCATCATGTCAACCATAGACACACACTACAATTAGCTGCTGTAATTAGCTGCAAAAGTTGCTTTATGGTAAAATACAGCTGTTAATTTTCCAATGACTAAAAATGTCATTTTTTGATTAATCTATTCATTATTTTTTTCTAACTTCTAAGGTATACCTGCATGCATTTTCTTTTCAGACAACAGGCCATGCCTGGGAGCTGAACAAACCAATCATAGTTTTGAATCATACGAGAGACAAGATAAATGATGGCGCAGGTAAATCTAGCAGCACGTGAGAAACATGGATGTGCTTTTGAAGGATTTGGACATGCTCTTCCATTGTAAGCTGTGACACAAAGCCCAGAACCCAATGCCAGAAGCTTAGCATCCATAGCCAGAAACCACACTGGAAGCCCCTGGAAGCTCATCCCCTGCTCCAGACACAAGAGAAGGGGAAATACAAGGCAATAGGAAGAATTAGCCGAATGATATAGAGGTGCACTGAGAAGAGGGAAAGCTGCCTTGTAGCTCTTGTTCCTCCAGGGCAAGAGTTGGCGGGTGATGGCACAGATGGTACTTATCGCTGTGAGCATGGAATGCCTTTGGCTGGGGGGGGGAGAGCAGACGGAGAGATGAGAGCTAGAAAGGGAACTTTATGGCAGGTAGAAATCTGCAAGAAAGAGCGATGGGGATCCAGTAAGGGCCCTCAAGTCATTGATGGATGAGACCAGGAGGAATGAACCCTTTATGCGAGTGTGTGTTGGGCAAAGGCAGCAGAAATGAGATGTAGGCAGGAGTAGAAGGACTTGAATGGGTTTCCTGGCAGTCATATTACTGGATGGCACAGTAAAGGCCACTGAATCCTCTAAAGACAATCTGTGCAAGGCAGTGCCAGTCTGTGCTGGACTATGCCATGTGTTAGCTCAGGATAAACTTTTATCCACATGTTGGTTTGTTTTTCTGTTGTTGGAGGTAGGTATGTGAGCTGGTAAACATAATTTGGCTGGAGTGAAGAATTAACTTGACAGATCACTCGCATCATTAACTCCAATAAAGTGTTCTGGTAAAAACTGGATACTGCTAGCAGTTAGCCTGTACAAAATGCAATAGATGCTGGAAACATAGCATTATTTTCACATTTCATGTCAGTAGAATAAATAGACAAATGCTTATTAAATAGTGGGAGATTTATTTGAAAGTTGATTGTTTCACTAAACCAACCAGTCATTGCTTATAGGAACTGTTCTGCACCTAGGAGCCATTTTAAACAATAGGGGTATTTGGAAAGTCCCAAAGCTGGCAGAAAGAAAACAGCGGATGGCAGAAGTGGAGCGGAGAACTAATGATTCCAGCAGGTCTCCACAGACCTCCAACATAGGGCAGCTTGATCACTGTCAGTGCCACTGCTGCTGGGTCGCACTGCTGTTTGCTTGCCATCAGCCCAGTACATGTGCCAAGCCAACCAGTTCTACGCCCTCCATTTTCATGCAGTCCATGTCCACTAATGTTTCATCTGTTGTCACAAATATTTGTTCTTCTAATTGTTGCTCTCTGTGCCTGCAGGGGCTCCTCTGAAGCCATTATTAAGCCATTATCAAATTTGTATATTCAATCTTCTATTTTTACAGTATTTTTATTAGCAAGGTCATGGATCTTTTATATTCTCAAGAGTTATTTTGTTTTTGTTTCACAATTTCACCTTTCCATTTAACTCCATGAATTTCAGTCATTATAAAGCCTGTTTTGCATGCGTTTACCATCTAGAGTAGACAATTGTCAGGAAAATTTTAATTTGAAAAACAACATGACAATATGGGTGGCACTGTGGCCTTCCAGTTAGAAGGCTGCCGGTTTGAGGCTCCCTGGTGACCTTCCTGGAAAAAGTTTGCATGTTCTCCCCGTGCTTGCGTGGGTTTCCCCCACAATCCCTGTGTGAGTGAATGTTCCCCTGCGATGGACTGGCGACCTGTCCAGGGTGTATTCCCGTCTCTCGCCCAATGTGCGCTGGAGATAGGTAACGGCAGACCCCGTGACCCCAAAAAAGGAATAAGCGGTTTGGAAAATGAATGTATGAAAGAATGAACATGACAATGTGCCGCTCCTAAAACACCCAAAAGTTATTTTATAGAGGTTCACAGTAGCTAATTTTCTCCATACTATGTGTTATAAAAATGCAATTTTGTAATATAACGTTTCATTCTACAAAAAATAGACTTTGAAATATTGTGATGGAGTGGGGGTCTGATCAGCGTTGCCAGGTGCGACACATTGACCTACGCATGCTTCTCAGCTCCATGCCATGAAGGTGTGTGCATTAATTCGCAATGCAGCCAATGAACCGGGAGTCATATCGTTCAGCGCAGGAGAAAGCAGACTATTTCCCTCCACCGGGAGCAGCGGAAATATGCAGCGAGAGCCACTGGGAGCTGAATAAACCCAGGAGGTGCCCACCATCCAGGTCTGGAGTGTCACTGCTGGGGCTCAGCTGAATTCCCATTCACTGGAAGAGCATGCTGGGCGCTGGGCCACCTATATTTCGATAAAGAGTTGACGACAGAGCACATGGATCCAGTTAGCTCAGAGCACACAACTCGGCAGATCCACCAGCACAGCAGGGTTATTTACACACCTCCTAGTTTGTTTATGTCTGTTATATAACCTGCGTCTAATCCACACACCACCTTGTCCTTCCTGTCAACCATAGCCACTAAACACAAATAGCTGCTGTAAATGCTTTATAGTAGTATACTGTTGTCCATTTGTCTCATATACTGTGCTAGTATTCTAGAAAAAAAATAGAATCGTATCATACCAAAGTTTAAAGTTTTTAAAATGTAAAAATAATATATTCAGTATACACTCACTGGCCACTTAGGGGACTAAGACATGACCTAGGACACTAGGTTTACGAGGACATGATTGGCAACAATACTCAGGCAGGCTGTGCTGTTCACATAACTCTCATTTGGTACTTATGGCCCCAAAGTTTGCTAAGAAACTATCCCCCACACCATTATACCACCTCCATCAGCCTGAACCATTAATACAAGGCAGGATAGATCCATGCTTTTATGTTGTTGAAATTTTGACCCTACCATCCCAATGTCAAGACCCATCAAACCAGGCAACGTTTTTCCAATCTTTTATTGGATGTGGGAATTGTAGCCTCAGTTTTCTGATCTTAGCTGAGACTTCTGCTGCTGTAGCCCATCTGCCTCAAGGTTGGATGTGTTGTGCATTCAAAAATGCTCTTCTGCACACCTTGATTGCAACAAGTGGTTTTCTGAGCCTTTCTATCAGCTGGCCATTCATCTCTGACCTCTTGCATCAACAAGGCATTTGCGACTGCCACTCACTGGATATTTCAGGATATTTTTGTCAGTAAACCCTAAATGGTTGTGTGTTTGAAAATCCTAGTAGATCAGAAATACTTCTGAATACTGAAACTACCAGGTATAATAGACAAGCACCACAAATTTGTTAAGGATTATTAGTTTGATGTATATACATTGACCTGTGACTGGAAAGATTGCCAGTTTAAGTGAAAAATCTGAGCCTTTGAGAAAACCGACTTTTTTGAAGTTCGACCAAATCAGGTAGAGTAGGATTTTTCCATCTTCTGCCAAGAAATATGTTAATTTTCTTTTTTTTGCACTATACTAAATAAGGCAACTAGAGAGGAATGCTCTATTAGTAGACCAATTTTAATTATATTATTTACAGGGTATCTAAAATTCAGTTAAAAAATGTAAATAGCCGTTGACATGTCCAGAACTTAGGTATGTGTCCTATATGCATTGGTCACAGTACAGTCTGACTTTGATCCAGTTGAACATGTCATTGTAATAAATATTTGAAAACATTTCTGCCAGATTGACTCAGAAAGTTAACTAAGGATCATTTTCCCATTCCTTCCTTAAACTGTATAGATTTTTTTGATTATACTTGTCAAGGAGAGTGAATAGATTGCTGATAGATGGTGTCAAGTGTTTTGGGGGACATGGGAAAACAATTGATAAGAGACACTGTGGAATTTAAATTTGAGCACCAGCTGATCAAAGAATGTGAACGTATTTCCATCTGGTAACAAACATATCCCATTCCTTGACCAAATATCAAAGACTTTGTCCAGTGTGGAAGGGGTGAATATAACTGTTACATACATGTAGGGAAAGTACGAAGAGCAAATGATTTCGAAAATTGGTTCCATATTCCAAAGAGTGTATAACTACAGGGTTTGACCTTGAGAGCTCAGAGTACATTAAAGATGATAAGGATTTGGTATCACATGAATTCATTTCCAAACTAATCCACTTGGGAGAGTTAGTGACTATGTTGGTCTCATGCCAATAAACAAGTCCTATAATATTGGCTGCTCAATAATAAAGAAATTAACACCTTTTTGGGGGTTAATGCACATAACTCTTAATATATGTCCATAATTTTCTATTTTTTATTATTTACAGTATCAGAATGTCATTTAAAATCCACCAGTAATACTTCTATATGCATGTTTTTTAGTGAATAAATAAGTTTGTTACATCAATTCTCCATCTCTTGTCTCAATCAGAGAGAGGGAGGTAGATTTATACTTGCTCTTTTCACCATAAACACGTCTTTTCTTTCATGTTTGCCTGAGATAGTCGCTTCTGACAAATCAAGGCAATCAATTCCAAGATGAAAGCTGCCTGACATGCATTCTCATTGAAAGACACCTTTTATGTACTGCTCAACAAACAGGTACAATGAGGTGTGAGGAAAAACTTCAAGGGTTTAAAAGAAGCACTCAAAGCTATTTAGAAGTCCTCTTGATCAATGTGAATGAGACCATTTGTGAGAACCTAAGTATATGGCTTTATTGTAAGCTCTTAACATTTGCATATGCCATAAAGTTTTAGAACCATCGTTAAAAAAAATAAATAAATAATAACAAAAAAATCGATCATAAATCTTAAAATATTATAACCAATTAAAATAAACACTACGGGGTACTATTTGGTTTGAATATTGGTTTTAAAAAAGCATAGTTAACCAAGGATGGTTAATGCTGCCCTCATTAACCCTTAGAAGTCCTTATAAATAATATATTATCTTTAAAACTGTTTTTTGTGGCAATGCTGATATCATTTTTAGTACAACCCAGCTTTTGTTACAAAAACAACACAACAATCCTGAAATTGTTCAACAAAGTACAATTGCGAGTATTACATTTTTTATCTATTCACTGCAAAAATTGAGAACAAACTGTTTTTATGTTTCTTAACAAAAATCAAGTGTTGAGCCAAAAAGGCACACCCTAAAAATGACACAAAAGGTCAAAACTCTTGTAATGTTCATTTCAAGCCAATATCAAACTAAATATTAAACTAATAACCTTTCATAAACCTACACAGTATATTTGAAATCTAAAATAAACAATAGCGGCATCCTCTCTACTTAATTGTAATAAGTTGCTAATGCATGCAGAGACTTGTGTATCAACGTTTCTAAATGTAAATGTCTCTTAACTATTTGAAATTTAATAATTATTTAAGGTTAAAATGATTAAAATCAAATTTCAATCAAACACCCCTACAAATAATGTGCCATAAATGTCCAGGACCAAAACCTATGAATTTTGGATTTGGAACTAATTTTGGAGATTTAGCCATGTCACGATCCGTGAATATTGTGTGTGTTTTTCCCATTGCATCTGGTTAGTGTTTACACTCTCTACTCTGTATGTTTCCCTGCTGATCTCTCTGTTTTTTTCCACTGTCCGTTCCTACCTGTCTGTTTTTTTGTCAGTCGTTATTTCAGCCCCAGATTATTATATCATAGTAATCTGTTCATGCTTACGCACTACCTCTTCGAAGTGTTCATCAAGCCAGTTGTACATGTATTCTGTTTAGTCTCAGAACAACATTATTTCTCAGTTCACCTCAGAGTGATTCTTCAAGAGTGTTTTATTCAGATTTTTCTGCAATGGATTCTTTGCTTTATTCCTATGTTTTTGGTTGTAGTTATTTCACAATAAATCTTTTTTATTTTAAAATATCTGCTCTTTTATTTGGTTAGACAGTCTAATAAATACTGCTTATGGACAAATGCTTGTGTAACTTAAACAACTCCTATACTGATGAACATAAGATGACAATTAGCTGATGTGCAGTAAAAAAAAAATATTATATATATATATATATATAGTTACTGTGTTTTTGGAGAAAGTATCAGTACTTGATTTCCACCACAAGCCATACCACACTGGGCTTACTCAAACTTATTCCCATCTTTCTCCCCATCACTCAAGTCGAGGAGGTCAACTCAGACGCATCTGAGTAAAACACCTGCCAAAACACACTCATATTGCAGGTCCAGTTATAAAACTCCTGAAAAATGATACTTTCTAACAATAAATAATAATGAGAATATCTGAGGAGTTTGATTCCAAAATGTGATTAATAGCATAAAAAAAAAATGTTAAAAATAAAATAAACAAGTTAGTGTCAAATCTGGTCACATTTTTTCACATTTGAAAAGCTCATAATCAATTTTCCACAAAACGCAATGCTTGCCATGTAATGGAGTCCTGGTTGGTCCATTTTTTTTTTCCAAACCGTGATAAACGGTTATTTTTTAAATTTTTTTCACAAAATGCTGTAACTCCATAAAACCAAATACAGTGCAATGGAGATGAAGTGCTGAAAAGGTGGAACAATGCCAGCTGTCATCTGCAGCAGAAGTTTCCAATTGTTGTATTATCATTCCACAAAGATGGTACACAATCAGGCCATTTTCCAATGGATCACAATCGATAAAGTCCATCGGCGTGTGGGTTCTTACACTGTTTAACCAATCTATACTGTAACCAACCACTTGATTCAATATCGATTTTCATTCTCTCATTCATTTTCCAACCCACTTATTCCCTTTTTTGGGGTCACGGGGGTCTGCCGGTGCTTATCTCCAGTGCACATTGGGCGAACAGCGGGGGTACACCCTAGACAGGTCGCCAGTCCATCGCAGCAATATCGATGTTGTTTGTTTTTATATTTTGAGCATTTTGATTGATGCCTTGGATTTATATAGTTTTATGACCAAAAGGACTATCGAGTTATCGTATCTTGGGGGAAAAAAATATTTTATTATACATCTTTAAATATCAAAACCTGAATTTGACAATTTTTTGTTCGTATGTTTGAGATGCCTTATGAAATTTTGTAAACAGAAAAATGTTCCACTTTTTAGACAAACCACTTTTGTTCTAAAGAAAACACATGTTTACTCATTCATTAATTTTCCAACCCACTTATCCCCTTTCTGGGGCGTGGGTGTTCTGGCAAGAGGTGGGTGTACACCCTGGACAGGTCGCCAGTCCATCCCAGGGCAAAACACACATTCACATTTTTTCAATTAACCTGCTGCATGTTTTTTGGATTGTGGGGTAAACTGGAGTACCCAGTGGAAACCTACACAAGCATGAGGAGAACATGCAAACTTCTTCCAGGAAGGTCATCAGCGAGCCTCAAACTGGAAGGCCACGGTGCTATCAACTGCGCCCCTGCACCGCCCTACATATTTACTCAAATTCATCAAATCAATTCATGCAACATGCTACAGTGAGTTCATATCAACCATTGCAAATGGCTCCTGGATGCAATATTTATGTAACAAACATGAACAGAAGCACAGAGTGGAACACAGAATGAAAAGCAAGGACTTAAACTGCTGGAGCTGTTGTTTTATATTCATCCCTAAGCTCAGAAACCACCACTCCTCTGGAGAGAGCCGGTCATTGTGTGTGTGTGTTTTTGTGCCTTTTCATTAATGTTTCATGCTTAGCAGCATGCAAGTGCTTAGCGTAGTCTAGCGAGCCAATGTTTAATATTGGCAATAGGTCTTACTGCCAGCACAATTCCCATGGATGCATTTGAGCATACTGTTTTTTGTTTCCCTTCCTTTGGACATTGCAGAAAAGAAACAAAACAAATATAACACTCCATATGGGTAGTACAATGTTATTTATTACAGGCGATAAAGAGAGCCCTGGACAAATAAAAGAGATCCATTACGCATACAATGAAAGGAAATGCTGCTCGGAACAGCCAGGGGTGCTCAACACCGTAATGGATTGTATTACTTCATTGGGGCATTAAGGGTGTCGTACACAGCAAAACTCACACAAACACAAGGTATATGTCTACAATTAAAATGTTGTTACAGTGGTTAAACAATGCATTGTACCTCTTCTTCCCTCCTACCACCTTAGATCTTTCATGCTAAACTTTGGCTTTTGATGCAAACAGGCTCTCTTTATTGACCCCAACTGTCTGCTATGTTAATAAGTGACACTTTTGTTCTTATAATAGGATCATATTCATGTCAATGAGTGTATCTCACTGATTAAAGGTACAATATTTCTATAAGTAATATTTAGCCAATGTAACTTTGTAATATTTTTGCAAAGAAAATGGCTATAGGTTTTAAAAATTATTATTAGAGATAATTGTTAGCGATAAACAGATTAGAGATTCATTATTAGTTTTAATAATATACTATAAAACAGTGGTCACCAACAGGTGGACTGCGGTCCAGATCTAGACCCGGCTATTTTGATGTCTACGGTAAATATTTAATGGATGCGAGAAGGCATTGACCAATAAATTGTGATTTAAGTAAACCCCCTTGACTTCTCTTAGCCAACCGATTCTGATCCGAGGTAGTACATTTTGTTTTCTGAGATAGAGAGAAAGTTTGAAGTTGTGAAAGTGGTGATAACAGAACCAAAATTTTGTGTGTTCGATGGTGCCAAACATTCAATATACCTTGATGCATTTTTTTCTCCAAAAGTCAGGATGGAATAACTCAAAAAGGCCACTATAAAATTCTGTTATCTTTTGGATTCTGACAGTGTAAAATACTAAAGTAATGTAGAGTGTTAGTAGTAGAGAAAATGGGAAACGGAACTTCAAAGATTACTCAAAACCTTTTATGTGTACCCAACAATAAATGCGTTATCTTCCCAAAAATTTTGGATAAAATAACTCAAAAATACCAGAATAAAATATTCTTACATGGAAAAGAGTTTTTGAACACTTCTTGAAAATCACAGCATTATAACCAGCTCATGCCCCATAATTAAAAGATTTCATAATATCAAACCAAAGATAAATATTTCACTTTATTTAACAGATATAAACAGACAAAACACATGAAATATCAAACAATAACTGTTAAATATAACATTATAACTGTTTTAATAAATGGGATGAGAGAGTGAATTGTGAAATATTCAACTTCATAACGCACACACACCTGCCATAAATAAGAAACCATGCAGATAAACTTCAAAGGTATTAATATTAAACAATAAACCTGGTGTGAACCAGAAATCATGCAGATCTCCTTCCATAGTATGAACACGAAGTAAAATTATAAGATAGTAAGATTATCCCGGAAGGTGGACCGGGAAGCATCAATGAGAATCAGCTTGTAGTTTTCTATCTCTATATCATTTTAAATTGAATATTTAAAAAAGAAAATGAGATAATGGTGCGGAGGAAATTGGGAGAAATAACAGCGACAGAGATGAGACATGCTGGCGAAAGAACTCTTAGGGGGTGAATTCGTTGGCTTTTATTTATTCTAGTTATTTTAAGTTTACATTTTTGCTAAATTTTCTTGTGTGACAGACTGTGGATGTTGAGGAAGAGTCCTAGCCCTAATGAAATGGCAATGGTTAACATGCAAACATCTCATTCAAATATCTTTGTTTGCTCCAGAGTGGTGAGTGCAAGCACCATCTCATGGTTCCTGGTTTAAACGCAAAATTTTTCATTCCCCCTTATATTGTTCTTCAAAGATGACAAATAATGGTTTTGTGCAGCTCTCCTGTGTGGTGTTTGCAGGCCCAAACAGGCATGATGGCCAAACAGAATAAAAGCAAGAGGGGGCTTTTATTATGAAAAAATGTTTATTTCCTGTTCCTGTGCCAACACGGAAGTGCAAATGCGGAGGTCAAAGGAAGGGTATAAAAGGAGCCTTAGCTCAGTGTTTGAGAGAGAGAAGTCAAGTGTGAGCAGTTCTAGTGGCATTTAATGGGAACAGCATTTAGTGGATGAACTTTAATTCCTCAGTGCATATTGAATTTTGTCTTACTTCACAATTTTCATTTATTGTTTTTGTACAGTGTTTGTTTTTGGATCTATTTTTGTCTGCTTGTTTGCACAATAAATTATCTTGAACCGGACTGCACTCTCGAGTTTCAAAAACAACAACAATGCTGCTCCTTCATGTGAACTAGATTAGAACAGCAGTCTTTGGGCAACAGCACCCTTGAGTTTGAGCAAACTGAAACTAAAATCAACATGCTGAAAATAAAGGCCTTACTTACCAAATGCTAACGTTATATCATCTAAATAGATAAATATATATGACAAATATAAATGACAAATTTTTCAAATTATTTTCATCTATTTTCTTAGTAAACAACTGTGTTTTCTTAGTAAAAAGCAGTGGAACAGAATGTCTGCTATTTAATTTAATAGTATTTTGAACATTTTACAAAATAAAATGAAACACATCTCTTTCTCTCTCTCTTTCTTTCTCAGTACTGAAAAATCTCACATGTGCAAGACTAAATTGAGGATTTGATTTCATCTTAAATCATGGCAATAGTTCAAACCTGTCAGAAACTCTGTAGGCTGGGTTTGTTTCAGAAGGAGAGAAGAATCTCACACCCTCACACATAGCCGACAGATAGATTGAATCATTATTGTGTCCACTGAATGGACAGGGGCAATGCCCGGGGCTGAGGATTTTGTGTGTGAGAGAGCATCCTCGTACTGTGTGACTAATTCTGGCTTATTCATAGATAATGCAGGTGAAAATGTTAATGCTACTGGAATAAAATATAAATATAATGACCCGTCTGATATCAGGTCACGATCTTGTCAGTGACAAATATGGCTAAAAGTTAAACTTCTTGCGTTATGTGATCTCATCCAGTAATAAACATATAACGCAGTGGCACCCCGGGATAAGAATGCTTCAAGTTATGTAATGTTGTACATGTTTTACGAAAAGGTTATGCTATTTGTACTATTTCAACAATAAAATTTATTTTAGCCACATAGGGGAAGAACTGTTTTAGATAGTTATTTAATTTGTCATTTGCAATGTGATTATTTTAGCTTTAATTATATATTTATGTGCTTTATTCATTCATTTTCCAATCCATTTTTTATACCTGTTTTGGGGAAAACACAGGCCCTCCTGTTTAAATAAGTGTTTGGTTTAAGGTTCCCCTAAGGATTTTATTTTTTAAGTAACTTGAACACAACATGAAAATGCCAAACGTTTCATTTAGTATTAGTGAATTTGATGAATTAGTCAAAAGTCTCACACAAAATCAGACACAAAATGACCACAGACCCAGTTCTACAGCTGTACTTGAGTAAATAAATCTGAGTTATTATTTGTTTTTTAAATACGTTCTTCCAGTTATATCTTATAAACCGCACAAAATTGCCTTGATATTAAACATAGCGCTGCAAAGTACAAGTTCTTGAAAAGAAACAAAACACATTCTTATGTCAAAAACTGCATTTTTCTTCATCTGTTGTTATTGATTTGCTGTGAAGGTGTTACATATAGTAGCTCTGAATGGAGAGTTTAGCTTGAAATGAAAGATTTTGACGCAAATAAAACTGCAGTCTCTACAGCAGAGAACCTGCTTTGAACGTATACATCCTCTATCTATTTTTCCTGAGATTGACTTTGTTGGGTAATATCTCCCAAATTGATCCAATTCTGAGAGGCTAACAGCTATGAATTTGTCTCATAGCCCAGCGGAGCAGTACACATGACTGTGGGGAGCTTTGCAAGGTATTACAAATAAATGGAATATCTCAACAGGTCTAGAGTCACGCTTCACATGCGCAGAGGCAGAGAGAGGTTCAATTGTTCTGTGTATTCTTTTATGAAACATTTATGGACAAAGCAACCTTGCTTGGCTGCCAGTGTTGCTTCGATGGCTGCGAATGGCCTTGTTCCTTTAGTGACGCAGTACTTAAGCAGCATTGAGGATTTATAAGGATTCGGGAGAAGAATAGAAGTGGAAACATTGCTCACAGACAAAGGGCACAATTAGGGTCGAGTGAAGCATAAACCAACAAGGGGTTTGTTGTAACACATGGTTTCAATATTTCCATGCTTGCCAGCACAACAGCATCTTGTGTGCATTATTCAGAAGCTGCCATTTGAACACAAAGTGGGAAAGGAGTCAATTGTACACATGTGTCAACATTAGGGATTTTTAAGTGTTTATTTATGTATATTTATCTTCAACGGTGTGTTGTTATGGGTTGTACAGGTCCTGTTGGCTAAGATATGTGATGACCTGTAGCAGCCAGCAAGCATTCCATTAACATCACAGACTATACAAACTTCATTTCCTACAATTTTCCTGTCTCTAACCTCGGTTACACTACTAAAAAAATTCAAATAACATGAACAGAATCGCATGCGGCGATGTGAAAGTGTAAGGTCTCTTCTACCCTGTGATATTCCGCATTCCACTCTGACTGAAAGATCAAGTGGGAGGAACTTTGACCTGCGATATTGGGTCACTTGATGCGTCTTGAGCCGTTTTGATCATATAAAACGAAGAAAATGTACTATTTTTAGGACATCGGTATTGATTAGATATCATTAGATATCATACAGATTAGATATCATTCTGTTCAAATTTTGAGTTATTATACAAATGAAAATAATTCTAAGAGTGCAAAACCTAAATTTGTTGCAAAGTGACAAATTCACACTGAAAAGGACTTGGGAAAATAGTTTCCATCCAAAGAGGCAAATTAAATTTATGCACAAATCTGGAATATCACAAAAATATCTGCCAAAAAAAAAAAAAACAGTTATCAATTAACAAGAGAAAAAAAAAATTACCACTTCCTGATAAACTACCGGCAAATATCAAAAGAAAAATGGTAGTTGCTGTGTTACAAGAAAGTTTATATTTTCCTATAAAATAACTTACTTGTGTCTTAGAGCATGTAAACATGTAAACCACTTTGACTTTGGCTAAGGAATTTTAAAATGGCCAACACAACTTTTCAAATGTTGTGCAATGAAATTAGTCAAATGATGCCACCCCATCACGCCCCAAAATTAAAAGCACATGCTGGGATTTATTTGGTGAATGCATTTTTTTTTCATATCGGATAAAAAGTTTATCCCACTCGGCTTTTCAAAATTTACACTCATCTTGCCGTTTTCAACAAGGGTTTTTATGTGATATTTCATAATGTGCATAAAAATAGGTCGATGGAAGCACAGCTTTTGTCATTAAAGTAAAGAACAACACTTAAAAATTATAGAATTTTTAGAAAATAAGTAACTAAAAAGTTACTTATTCTTCTAATGGAACATTACTGAAAAAAGAAAATCAGAAAAACTAAATGGATAAATTATTATTTGCATGCATTTAATAACTTGATAACTGTTCAGCATGTCTAAAGTGTCACTAAATTATGTGTATTGTGAGAATCCTAACAGATAAATTATTCACTGTTGACATATTCTCCTGTCACTAAAAACACTTTTTAGGATGATGACCAAATCACAGCTTTTCCCAATGAAAGAGAACAAAACTATTCACAATAAAATACACACACATGATTATAAAAAAAACTTACATGTGCTGCAAAATATTTTTAAAAAAATGTGAAGGAAAAAAAGTGTCATTTAAAGTCACAAAAGACCCCAGAAGTAGCAATTAGTTTTTAAAAAAATAATTGCTAAGGTGTCTGAAAAGTCATTAAATTTAGTAACAATGTTGGTAATTTGACAACAATTAAACTAATAAATTTTCATGGACAACGATAGAGACAATTAGAGCACTTTTTGACTACAACGTTAAATAAATGTCTTTTGAGATGTCGGTTGGTAGCTCATTTAATTCTTCAACTGAAGAAAATCAGTTTGTCTTTGTTTATTTTGTGACTTAGCATGGATTTATTGTCAATGCGTTGTTTTGATATATCTGTGTAGAGTATGTGAAGAGTTTGGAGAAAAAGCTGCTTGTTAAAGTACACTTCAGCAGAGATTGTTTGCTTCTAAAGCAAGAAACCTACCAGATCAGGGTAGTTTTCTTTAATGAAGAATAAATACATTATATTATAAAAGATAGTGCTTATATTATTTTCTTCTCAGTGGCTTTTATACTAAATGGTGGTGGGCAGAGAAGGATTCATGTCACCTTGGAGGGATTCTGTTAGACTCTCTGACAGACGGATAATCCTCTAGTTTAAACTTGGCAAATATTGATCCAATGGCCCTCTGTGGCTGGTCTCAAGATCCAGAATTGAGGGAAATGGATTATTGTGTGGAGACGAGTGGGAGGGGTAGATGAAAATACTATCTTGACCGTCAAATGAGATAAGATCATGTGAAATCCAATGTTGGCTCCATTCTCCGGTTTTGTAGAAATGGTGGAGGAAGGGGGCGGGGGGAGGTTTTGTGGAAGCCTTTAACCTTGTGAAAGGTTGATGAAGCAGATTTCGTTTCACAGCCGAGACCTTCAGCAACAATAGCGGAGGTTGTTTCTCAACTGACTTTTATTGCCTGTTGGAAAGAGTACTTACTACACTCTCGGCAACATGGTATTTCAATAACCAGCTTCATAAAAGCCTTGAGCATATAAAAAACTAGGAAGTAAATATTAGGGCTTGAGAACCGAAAGTGTGTAGAACCCCATTGCATTTGCAGTATTATTGTTTTGTTTTGCGGCTTTCAGAATTTCACACATACCTCAGAACTGGTGAAAATGTACACATGAGTGGGGTTCGGAAAGTGGTTGTTTAAAAATGGTTCTTTAGCGGCACCTAACAGGATAATAGTTTGTCGAACGCAAATGAAATTTGGCACACTTGTGTAGGGTACCAAGGCTTCAATTTAGCTGATAAAATAAGTAATTTGACAGGAAGTAATTCGACTTACTTGTGTCACTTTGACAAACTCTTTCTAGAGTTACTATCTGTTAATCCTCAAACTCCATCAGTTTTATCTTAAAGCATATGGGATGTTAAATTGAAAAGCTTTTTTGACTCTGGTAAACTCTTTGCGGACGGTAGTCATTGAAATTTTGCATAAACAAAAAGTTGTTAATTATTCAGCCATACCATGTCTGATCAGGATGAAACTCGGCATGCGTGTCAAGGGTCTATGTCTGGACACATCTATTTTGCAACCTGCACCATCAGTCATAGCACCACGTAAAGGCCACATAAATAGACCTTTTTATTGTTTGTACCACTTTTTACAACTGTGTTTGAAGTACCGGTACATGTTTAAAGTTTGGAACGTTTTTGTTAAAGAGCAAGTCTGACAAAAAAAAAAATAATTGTAGTGAGTTTTCAAAATCAACCGAAAGTCAGCTATTTTAAAACAGTTTTTAAACAAATTACACAGCAATAGATAGTCTCATTGTGGTTAAACTTGCCATGTGTGTTACGAAACAATGCCTATCAGTATAGCGCCACCAGGTGGCCACAGGAAAGGTATATACAATATACCTTTCCTGTGGCCTTTAAATAATACAATTAAATATCATAACAATTACACACTCTAATCACTTTATTATGTAGTCCTGTCCAACTGCTCGTTATTGCAAATGTATAATCACCCAATCACATGGTCGCTGCTCAATGGATTTAGGCAGGGTCTTCTGCATTCCAAATCAAGCATCGGAATGGGGAAGAAAGGTGATTTAAGTCACTTATGTGAACACAGTATAGTTATTTCTACTGGGATTTTCATGCACAACCCTCTCTAGGGTGTACAGAAAATGAGAAATCTGAAAATGAGAAAATATCCAGTGAGCAGCATTTCTGTGGGCGCAAATGTCTTGTTCATCCCAGAGGTCAGAGGAGAATGGCCAGACTTGTTCGAGCTAACAGAAAGCCAATATATATCCATGCTTGCCATATGAAGCCACATTTAACCAGTCACATTGTGAAAAAATAAGAAGCATTTCAATTTGCTGGGTCCTAAAGATAGCTTACTGACCAATGTTCAATGTCATGGTAAAAAGCTTTCATTTGTCTACAATTGGCCAGTATTATTAGACATTTTCATATCTGTTACTACATGTACGGCCCGCAGGGGTAAAACCTGTTGCATGGAAGAAACCTACAATGTATGCCCTGAAAAAAAAGAACAAAATAGACTGTTCATTTTGTTTGGTTGTTTTTTCACTTTCTTTTTTTGGGAGTGAGGTGATCCAGAGGGGAGTCCTCTACTTTTGCAGTTTGTGTATAGGTGAAAGTGATCCCTTTCAGTTAAATTTCATGCCTCATATTCTTTGTTTGTCCTTTGTTTTAATGTCGATGAAACAATTTTATTTGGTTTGATCATTCAGCAACAATGTAAAACAATTCCTCAAAAAACATGTATATTTTTCCCCAACGACAGAACAATCTAGCCAAACCAGTGTTGCCAGGCAACAGCTTTAGAAACACAAAAGAAAAAAGGGACAAAACAAGTTTATGCACCTCAGAGATAAAGAGTGAAGGATAATTTTGCCAAGATTTTCTTTTGTTTCATTCTTTTCTATTCCTTCAGTTTTGTTGCCAGGCAACATTGAGGGAAAAAAAATGCCCTGTTGACCATCTTGGAGAAACTCAGATTTAACTCAGAGAGCTATGATCCAACAGGTTTAACTGGCATAGTTTGCCTCTTAAATCAATATGATCAAAAAACCAAACTAGGATAACTGTATGAACACAAGATTATATTTGTTTCATCACCAAATAAAAATTACAAATTACAAATCGTTGTGAAAACAAGTAAATGTTGTCAAAGATACAACATTCCAGATCATTTACATGAACAAATTCCAGAGGAGCCAGAAATCAATAGAGGTCAGTGGAGAGTGCACTTCAGTTGTCCTATGAACTTTAGCAATCAACTAAAGGCATCGCAATCAACTAAATCTCTCAACAAAATCGGTTTACCGTGACTAGTTCTAAGCTACTCTAATTTCTTCAGCCACATCCACAAACTCTACATCGTCTTAACCTTGTTTTGATGGAAAAAGACCTTGAAAGTCATCTTACATGATTGATCACTCATGGTCCTTGGATAAATAGTGATCAAAATGCACTTACATGGATGTGCACAGACAACGTTGCATTTAAGAATTGAAACAATAGAACGCTGAATTTCCACTGATGAATTTGTAAAAAAAAAAAAAAAAAAGCAAAGAAACTGGTGTCCAATTAATAGCTTTTTGGTAGCTTTTAGATCTTTCTCAAGTGGGACATTTTAAATTTTGAAGGTTGACCAATTTTAGAAATTTGTGAGAAAGCATTTTGGTGATGAACATCAATAACATTTTCTGCCAATTTGCCATTGTGGAGGGATGGAGTGGGATAATGATATATACCCTGGCTTGAACCACACCCAATTGTTTAGTTGAAGGTGGTTTGAAACATTATCTGCATAGGTCAGATACATTAAACATTAGTCAAACATCTGCATTACAGGATGTTTGCTCATTACTTCCATTCATTGGGTATCAAGCATAATCCTTGTAGCATCATGTGCCGAGGCTAGCTTATAAATCTACTAGAAAGTTATGAAACAGTATACAAAGTACAATTTAATATTCAAGAGTGTCTCCTAAATAAGGTAGATTGCATTGGATTAGAAAAGAAGGCAGCAAGCATGGTTACACACTGGGATGTAGCAAATGACGAGCGGAACACATAACATGTTGAAAGGTAAAGACAACATATTATTAAGACTTTGGGATCAATTCTGGGAGAGGACTCAAAGCTCTAGGACCCAAGTGGAATTGATGGTAACATGGTCATGGTAACACGTAAGAGAGCAGTCCGGTCAAGCATCGATGATGGACTGAAGGAGAGTCCAGAGGTGACAGTGAAGTGTGTATGATTGTAGGGATAAGGTAAGGGGGGTCGTAGGACTGAGGGGAATCAGGGGATTCGCCAGTAGTAGGTGTACCTAATGTTGCCAACACCCCAACCATTCCCAACCACTGCGGGACTCAAATGACCTCCAACACCTGGCCCAGGTGATACAGTCCCTAGGACAGAGGGAGGAGGAGTCCTAAAAGTTTGGACTGAAGGATGGTGGGTGGGGCATACCAATTCAGAAGCAGAGCTGATTCAAAACCAGCGGAGCTGGTTCAAGACAGAAGCACTGAGCCGTAAACGGCTTCGAGATGGAGTTGGATTAGGCTTCTGGAGCAGAGCACACAGGAAAATAGTTTGACTTTCAGACAAAAACAGACAATGAAGCAGAGTAGCTTTCATGTTGCCTCCTAGAGGGGGTCTCTGAGCTCTGGAGGGTTCAAAGTGGAGCTATGAGAGCCAAGTAAAAATAGATAATTGGTGGTCCACTCTTGAGCCAAGGTTCTGAATGTGCAAGAAGGAACCAAGTTGCCACTGGTGGTAGCACGGACATGGTAACATGTAAGCGAGGGATGAGTCAGGTCAAGCATCGATTATGGACTGAAGGGGAGTCCGAGGGATGGTGGTTGGGCCATACCAATCCAGAAGTGGAGCTGGATTGAGGCAGGAACACTAAAGCAGGTAAAGGCTGCCATTATGGATGTGGTAACATGAAAGAAAGGGAGGAGTTAGGTCGAGTATCGATGACAATGTAAGGGGGGTCGTAAAACTGATGTGACCAGCAGCAGGCAGCAGCAGGTGTACATGATGTTGCTGAGCCACTGCAGGACTCGATTGATCTCCAACACCTGGCCCCGGAGTCTCTAAGGCAGAGGGAGCAAGAGTCCTAAATCTATTGGCTAGACCGAGGGATGGTGGGTGGGACATACAGTTTGACTTTGAGTTGATAACAGACAATGAACAGGGAATTTAAATACACAGGAAAAGGTGAAAACAACAACCCAAAAATAACAGGCACCCTTCTGACACCCTTCCTGTTAAAACCTCACTATAGAAAAAATGTCCATTTGGACCAAATATCAATTTAGATAAATACAAGAATTTTTTATTTATCTATATTTATAATTGTGATAATGTACCTGAAAGGGGGAGTGTATTAATGCAATACATTGAAATACATAAATAAACTCATTTGAGACCTCAGTGTGTTTCATGATTACTTTGCAGATAAATATTTTTGGAAGAGCTTCCAGGCTCTGGCACTATGTGCAGTGGAGTGTGAAGCGACATGGCAGTGCTCTGTTCCCGCTGAATCAAGGCAAGCCTCTCTCCCTAAGGCAACGTCACATTGGCAGGAGCCTCATGTTCTCATCTCTGATAATATTTGTTTTAAGTTTAGTCTCTGCCTCTCTTCATAATGACTCCACATTTGCCACAATACAAACTCAGCACTTGAGCCAAGATGTGCATGCTTGCAACGGGGAAGAGCTTATCTAAGCAACAGGATGGGTTTAATTCCAATACACTGACTGAATTAAAACCCCTTTCACTTTCCAACCTACAGAGAAAGGCTTAAATATGAGAATGTAGACTGTTAGTGAGTGTTTGTCTTTCTCAAACTGCCTCCAGAAAAAGACTGCAATAAAAGGTAATTTAAACTCCTTCACTGAGAGAAAGAGAATGATGCTTAATTATAAAATCTACTCTTTCAACTTTCTCTGGCTGTAGTTTCTCCTTCAAATGTATTTATTTTTTTCTACTTAGCTCCAAGCACCTTAAAAGACACAAGTAACTTGGAAAAAGTATTAAACCTTTCTGAAGCAAAGATAATTGGTCAGATTTTGTAAAGAAGCACACCGTGGCTTGCCTTTGGATAATATTTGTATATATTAT
>SRMA01026784.1:385634-641569 GCA_007224835.1 Danionella cerebrum | reverse complement strand
ATATATATATATATATATATATATATATATATATAATATTGGTCAATACTAACAGAAGAAAGTGTCAAAACTACAATATTTTTTCTCCACAGATTTTTTTCTAAATACAGACACGTCATAGCTTTATTCCTCAAAAATACAAATGTAAAAAAAAAAATGCACAAAATGCTTTTGAACCACAGTGAATTTATTCTGCACTCATATTTGTAAAGTAAGAAAAAAAATGAAAAACATTTTGCAGAAAACATACCATGAACATCAACTACATTTCTTATAAAGATGAAAAAAACTTCCAGTCGGAGGAGTCGGAGCAGAATACATTTGACACGTGAACATTTTGTTTCCGGAAATTAACACTTGGCTGTATTGTTAATTGTTTATTTGATTTGTCAAGAATTTTCTTTTAAAAGTAACACAATGGATTTCTCACTTTTGCAACTTTTAAAAATGCTGTGAGGTTTGTCACATGAACAAATCCATTTTGAAACAGTACTGTTACACGGCTAACAAATGCTGCATTTTTTGTGGTTTCATTTACATTTTCTGACTTGTGTTACATGAAAACTAACATAAAATGATTTGAAATCTTTGTAATTGACAAAAATTGGCTGCCATAGCAACCAGAAAAAAAAAACAACAGCCAAATGTGTGCAGCATGCGGGGAAATCGGTCTTAAGCACAGGTCATTTAAGACCTGGAAGACCAAATTTAATGAAATGTAAGACTTTTTAATCACTTAAAATTGGGTATTCAATTTTTTACTTTTTAAAACCCAGTAGAAACCCAGTGGGGCCTTTGGTGACCATTGGGCAATGGACAAATACCACTCACCAGGTTGAAGTCAAGGGTGATCTTCCATTGTGTTTTGGCCTGGTCTCTTCTTGTCATGTTTTTAAAAACATACTCAATTTCATGTTAAGTATATTTTGTGTTGTTTTATTGTCTGTATGGCTATTGATATATAGTTATGAGAAATGTCCTTTTTTGTATAGTACATATATTTATTTGATCACTTTTTTATGTTTATTTCAGTTTTTTTTCTCCACATTGTTGTATTTTTATATATAGACATATAATAGCTGTATCCCTCGAAATTGTAAGGCTTTTGAGAAAGAGAAAAAGCATGTTTTTCCGTTTTCTCTTCACACTGAGCACAAACTGCTACATATTTTAAGCATATATACATTTTATCATATTATCGCTTTAATGTAGCCACTAAAAGAAGCGCCTAAAACACACAGACTCTTACCTTCACAGCTCTTCTTGTCAGGGGCTAATTCGTACCCGGGATCACAGGCACACTTGAAGCTTCCAAGTGTGTTAACGCATCTCTGTTCACAGCCTCCGTTATCTGGCTTCAGACACTCGTCTTCCTCTGTTATAACAACACGGATAACATGAACTTAATTCATCTAACCTTAAGATTCTTTTAGTAGATGCGCATACCTTTGAAGAAGTTTGCCGCAAAGCCTGCTTTATTGACAGTCCCATCAGAGACAAATTTCATCCACAGCATGTTTGAGGTGGAACGGATATCTTCGGGCTTATCGTAGCCACAGAAGCGACCAATCAGAGGGCTGTTCTCAGAAAGCCCATCTCTAACCTCCAGGTAGTCATAAGCACAGTTGTCATGCCTCTCAATCTACACAAACACAGACGTCATACAGAGTCAATGGCATTCGTATGTCTGTGGCACCTGAAGTGTCTGGATCTAAGAGAAAAAAAAACAGGATCTCAGGCGTCTCTGGGAGTGTATTATATGCCAGTCTCTCTGGTGTGGTACACTTCCTCCTCTTTATAGATTGTATGTATGCAAAGGCACGGAACGTGTTTTCGTTTCCTCGGAACAATTCAACACCTCTGACCTACTGACACATACAATGGTGCACATGGACACATAGGACTTGGAACAACATTCTGACGCTTTATTGTAAATATTCAAACTTGGAGGCCTGTTAAGCTTTAATTCTTATGTGTGTTGGCGATGTTTTCTGCCACTTTGGGGTGATTTTGATTGTAAATTTGATTTCTGAAAATTGAAAGATTTTTGGAGACAAATCTATTTTTACTCATATTTTCGGAAAATGCTTTAATTTAAATATTTTTTCTCAAAAACTGAAAAAGGCACTCTCCTTTTGTGTTAAATTGCATGAATGTTTTCATCTCTATGTACAAAACCTACTATGTAATTTTTAAAATGTAGAATTTTTACCATTTACTGCCAAGATGATGTCGCTGATTTTAGAAAAAACCCAAACAAAATTAATTATTTTCAGTAAGAAAAATTATTGTGGCCTGGATTTTATCATTTTACATTTTATCACAGTCTTGGGCATGTCAAACATTAGAAGCAACACTGGAGTTGGTGGATTTTTAGTTTTTGTGTAGCACCAGATTTAAAATTTTTCTCCCTCATTTATTGTTTTTGCCCCATTGACTTCCTTTATAACAACATTTTTTGATCGCAAAGTCACAACATCAAATAATCATACATTCCTGATTGTTGGTGGTCATTCAGTCATTCAAAAGATACGATTTTTACTGTTGACCACCATTTAGAACCATTAACCCTTGAGATAGATCCGTGGGGAAAAACTTTGTTTCTGACTGAAATATGAAGTTAAATGGAGTACAAACCCATGTGACATCATGTAAGATCTTGGCAATTAAATGGTTCAAATCCTGGCTTTGAAAAAAGCCAGTGAGCTTTCATTAGAGCTGAGGTAGATAAAGAGATTTGATATTGATTTGATAGATAGCAGTTTAATGTAGTGGCTGTAGTGGCACGAACAACATGAAAGGGTAGAATGTTTAAACAATGGGTTCATCACACAAGACTAACGAGCAACCTCTTACCTATATATTCATATATACTAACGGGACCTAGTACTGGAATAAAGATATAGAGGCAAACAGGACAAGGGGAAACGCTAACCTCAAAGACCTGAAAGCTCAAGCCAACGCTGTAGCCCTCCGACACTGTGATCCTCCAAACACACTCCTTAGATGGGCGGTAGTCGTCTGGATAGTTTGGAGACTGAATCTGCCCAGAGTCTTTATTGATCTCCCCTCCACATATTGCTAGTAGACACAGACAGAAAGAGAGATTATAGGCGAGCTTCACAGAATGTGCCTTTAAATTAAGACATTCTTGCAAAAAAATCCCGCAAATTAAAAAATATAACTGCAGATGGACTGATTATTTTGGAAGCTTAGAAGGTAGCAACCTGCACAAACAAGACAAAAGGAGCATTTCCTGCAGGAAATGCTTGAATGCTGGTAGCTGGAGCTGCTGCTGTTGCATACTACACGCAGATTTCATAACTCTGCAGTTACAATTTCCATCTGTCAATATTACATTTTAAAACCTTTAAGTGATCATCAGGCTCCATCAAAAAAAGCTAGGACATCTGCTTGGACATCTGCTCTGAGCTGAGGCTTGTTTTCGTCTGCAAATAAATTCCGTTGTTTGCGTACACTAGCGTTTCATTTGTGGTCACTGGTTGTTTAAATATCTGCTTTTTGAGTCAACTCTCTTGTTTTAAAGAGTTACTCACGACTCTGTGATGCTTCGACTTGGACTTTTGGTCTCGTGGACATGCACATATGTGGTAATTGAACTCTCAAACCAAGAGAAGTGTGAGTATTAAAACACCCACACCCTCCACAGTTGCACCACCCCTGAAGGAAAGTGTGTTCCCAGTCTTGATAACGGTTTGCTTCGTTTGGTTTGTCCTCCAGCTTCAATGGGAAGTTTTTTTTTAGATATGTTAGAAAATGTATATGAAATATTCCAGCTGTATAAACCGTGGGATTTGATGTATGTTTGACCCTTGTAATGCGCAGCTGAAAAGGTTCAACACTCTGCTGTGATGATAAAAATGGCAGCTGTCTTCCAGCACTCACTTAAGCACTCACTTGTCTCATTTTACAACTGAAAAAGATTTTTTGGAGAATATTCTGGATGAAATCTGTAAAAAAAAATCTCAGACATAAAAAATAGAAGAGTTCAGGTGCAAAACCTTTTAGTTATTAGTGAGAGAACCAGAGAAAACAAATATTTATCCATGCATTCTTTAACCCTTTATGACCAAAGAATTTACATTTTTACCTGCTGTGCTGCCATTTGTTGAAGTTTTTTAACGTGCCATACATCAATATTACCCTTATAACATATATTTTAAGCTAGTTAGGTCAATATTAGGTCAAACAAAAAAAAAATTCTCTCCAAATCTTTGCTTCTAAATACATACACGGCATAGCTTTATTCCTCAAAATTGTAAATTTAAAAAAAGTTGCACAAAATGGGTAAAGTTGAGGGAATTTATCACGTTTACAATCCTTCATCGGAATTATAATCGGATTATAATGTTTTATTGCGTAGGCTTTTTATGGATTTTTTTGCACATTTTTTACTGGTTTTCTGCACACCCACTAGTGGAAAAAAACAGCTCTATGAAGCATGTTTCATATTTCTTATTTGAGTCTTACTGTTTTATATGCAAAAATAATTATTGCTCTATCTTATGTGGTTCCAGTTTTACTGGCAATTCAAAATTGATCTGCAAATTGGATCGGCGGTGCTCCCGTAGGTCTTAAAGGGTTAATGAATTACACAGTGAACATTTGTTCAGTAAAAGCAGTAAAATCATTTGAAGTGCGGCAAAATTTCACAGAAGACCAAGTAATAACAGAAAAAGCCCAGAGTGTCAGCCACGCACACCTTCATAGACTGCTGCGAATCCCTTTCCAACCCAGTTGCTGCTGCTGCGGAACTCAATCCACATCCGACTATCTGTAGAGACCAAAACTTCTGGAATTTTATCACCACAGAAGCGCCCTGCACGCATACAGAACCATGTAGTTAACATACTATACAGAGAAGTAGCTTCATGTGATCACTTGATAATCAAATATTTTCTTAATAAATCTGTCTACCCAGCAATGGTGCTTTCCTCCAGTATCCGTCACGAACCTCAATATAGTCATACCAGCACAGGCTGCTCTTGTAGAGGTCCATAGTGGTGAAGTTTAATACTATCTGAAACAGGGAAAACATACACATCAAACTCTGGCTCAGCGTTTCTTTATCTACAGCGAAAACAATACCAGGATATAACCGGCTCAAACACTGGAGGTGACAATGAATGCAGAACGGTTCCGTTCACAAAGATTCCACACACATACAAGCCTTACCTTCTCCCCAGGTGTAACAGAGATCCTCCACACACAGTGTGTATACGATGGGTATCCATTCGGATATCCCGGAGAAGAGAAATTCCCCACTGAGTCCTGCAGTGTTTCTCCACATGCTGGAAATGGATCAACATAAACAATGAAAAACACTGCCGCATTGTATCATTTAAGACTTAATGTCACACTTTCTTTACAGGGTAAATGGCAAATAAAGGCAAGGTTATTTATTTTTAAGCACATCAGTAAATGAAAGTGATAGTACAGTGAGTGAAATAACATACAATGGTACCCCGAGATACGAATGTTTCAAGTTCGAAATGTTTGAGATATGAAAGGTCTCACGGGAAAGTTTTTGCTTCGAGATGGGAAGAAAAACTCAAAATATGAAAAACCACGAGCAGTTCTGCTTTATTATCGACTAGTTTGGTCTGACAGCACGCTGTGCTTCCAGGTCCTGGCACTCCTATCTGGTCTGTATGCTTCAAAACACTTTAAATCAGTTTTAAATCGAGCGAAACATTATTATTATTATGTATAGATTACTAATAATGTACTATAACAAAAGTTAGAGTCAAGGTGTCGTAAAAGAAATAACGTTTATAACGCAAAAAGTGCTGTTCTGTAGCGCAAATTAGAGAAACCCTGTGACGCGTTCTCAGAAGCGTCTCTCCATCTGCCTCCGCTTGTGCTTGAAACCGTGTTTGTGTCAGTAATTTGTGAAATATCTCGAGAAAGTTAACTTTCATACGTGGTGCTGTAATGTTTTCTGCATCCCTTCCACCTCCTCCGACACATCGCCTCAATATCAAAGTAAGGTTTCACATTTGTGTACATATTATGCATTTTGCATGTGTTTTATTTCTGGTTTTCCATTTTTTTTCACCTACTTATACTGTTGTTTCTGAGAGCCGT
Organism: Danionella cerebrum; assembly: GCA_007224835.1. Classification (NCBI taxonomy): domain Eukaryota; kingdom Metazoa; phylum Chordata; class Actinopteri; order Cypriniformes; family Danionidae; genus Danionella; species Danionella cerebrum. The sequence continues at coordinate 635,461 of SRMA01026784.1, read as the reverse complement.
TGCACGGATTAGGTGTTTTACATCTAAAACTTGCTTCAAGATATGAAATGTTCGACATACGAATGTCACCCTGGAACGGAATAATTTCATATCTCGGGCTACCACTGTACATTTAAAATCAGAGCATCAAGAATTAAACATTTCAAACTTCACAATATCAAACATAAACAACTTTTTTTCTCTCTTTTTTAATGTAGTCACAAGACCACAGAACAGAAAGATATTCCCGACATGGTTAACTGTTTTATAGTAAACCCCCTTTCAACATCACAACCATTATCTAGAAATTATCCTAACAATAAAAGCCACATCCACACAAACAAAGGTTGTTGCTTTTTTCACATCCACACAAAAAAACTGCCTTCTACTTTGTTATACACTCAGCAAACTTCCAAATATTAATACCATATAATAATTTTTTTTTACATTAATGCATATATAAATGTATATATAACAATTAATTTCACTTCATGCCTTGTCTGTGTCAACAAAAAACAACTTTTAAAAGGGTGTTTTCAGACTCTGAGGTAATCTAGCCGTCTAGCATAAATGCTAACTAATCATCTGCTCCTGAAGCAGATATTCAGTTAGTTGCATGCATATAACAATACATGGAAAGTACGAATTTTCGCTGAAAAAAGGTTTGTTTTTACAAAAAAAAAAAATCGCCAAAATGCTGCGTATATATGGTTTTTAGGCTTTCATGTGATTCCAAATATTGCTCTAATAACCTTTTTGGACCTTTATTGATAAGACAGCTATTTTTAAAACCCATCATCAAATGTCATACTGAAGGAAAGATTTGAATAATACATTAATCTAATGTTGGTGTAACAATATATTTTAGAATTAAACAAAAAAGATGGAAAAGCTCCCCATCCAACAGGGATTTCCCAACAAATCATGTGACATCAATGGAAGGTCCTTGGTTGTTGTAGGAAAATCTCCAGGGTTTCTATAGTTTAACAATGGTAACAGAATTGACTGTTTTATGGTATAAATCCCATACGAATGTTATTTTATTATGAAGAGATTTATCACAAAGCAATTCTAAAATGACCCAAATATTCAGTAGTTGCAGCGAGCCATGCCTATATTGCAGTCCAGAGACAATAAAGCAACAAAGACCTATTGATTGTTCTAATGAGATCTCAGAAGCCAAACAATGCAGGATATTTTCTGTTCAAGAGAGGCCAGCGCTTTCGCTAACATCTTCCAAATGTTCAGCCCAATTAGTGCTTCATCAAACGTCTTTCTGAGAGAGCTCTGTTGATCAGAGCTCATTGGACAGTGGTGGCATTTTGAAGTACATTAAGTGATACACAAGGAACTGTGATGAAGCACCAGTGTTGGCATTGTCTTCTTAGGAGGCACCATCCAGCTTGGCTCACCTCATGGGTGCAGCAGTAAAAATGATACCAGATGTGCCAGACACAAACACCTACCCGGGCATCTGTACAGCTTCTTGGCTTGTGATATGTCCCCTTTGCTGAGTCTCGTCCTCTGTCCAATCGCAGGCCTCACGCCATTCTCGTCACGAGAGGGAAGAATTGTGTCTAAAAACATTCCTCTATGGAATAAAAAGCGAGAGAGAGCTGAGAGAGAGTGAAGACATTTAGAGCGAAGACGCTTGTTTGTGACCTCACCTGGAGAAAGTGTTTCTGGCGTAGTGCATGATGCTGTCGAAATCATACGGCTCGCCAAGAGAGTTCACATCCCCTGGTTCCATCTTAATGAAGTTATACTCCTGTCCTGAGAGAACAAACATACTCTCACATTTACAAAAGCGGCAAAAGTCAACTGAGAATGAAATCCTCATCAAAAATGTGATCAATTTTCCTTGATCTTCAAATGCACTTCAAAGGGACAGAGAAGAATCCTTTTTTTCAAATGGCTTGTCATTGTTTTTGCTGCTACACCTTTGTAGCTCCTGTCCAACTTCCTGCCGCTTTCTCATTTGCTGCGGTTCACACTGTAAGAATCTGAATTCTTACAGGTCTAGGTCAACGACTAGTCGGCTCAACACCAATATCCCAAAACCTGCCTGTGAGTCCAAATCGGAGCTTTAATTGTGCAGCAAAACACAACAAATATTAGGTTGAATTCACAGCTTAAATTGTATTTAGTTGTGATTGTGTACTGGTTCCAGTCTAAGTACTGTAACTAGCCACTACTAGCCATATTGGAGGTCGAATGTGGGTACAGTGGATGAATATTTTGTTTAACTGTAAATAAACAAGATTAAAACATCAATTATAATAATCTTGAATATCAATAGGCTTAATAATATTTTTACAATAGTGGAGGCAAACGCAGGAACCCTTTGATTAGAGGCCTGAAAGAACTGGGCTGTGAATTTGAAGAAGCGAGCATGATAGATGCTACGTAATTACATTTTGCAGTGATGGGAAATATAGATTCAACTTTATTGTCATTACACAAGTACAAGTACTAGCAGCAGTTTATGTCTAACCAGTAGTGCCAAAAAGCAGCAAGTGCAGGATATAAGTTAAAGATATGTACAAAATAGAAAGATTATTGCTATACCATTTATAGCCGCAAGCAGGATAAAAGGCTCAAGCACCTCACGATTTTACCGTTTATTGGCCAAATTTTACAATCTTTAAGAGCAGTTAGTTAAAATATTAGACATGCAAAGGCATAATTTTTAGGGTTTTTTTTTTTTACAAAATAGCTGACTTCCTGTTGATTTCAGAAAATCACACAAATAGACTTATTTGTAGGTCGTAGAACCTTACATAAGTCTTCCAAAAATTTCAATAATGTACTTCAAACACAGCCTGAAATAGCAGTATAAAACTGCAGAAATTGGATATTCTATGTTGCCACTAGGTGGCGCTATAACTGACACTGTAAGTTGCAATGAAGATTTGTGCAGACATGGACTTTTAACATGAATGGCATTGCATGACTGAGCTATTAACAACTTCCTGTTTATGAAATTTAGAATTTCGACTGGTGTTGTGCGCACATAGTTTAATGAAGTCAAAAAATCTTTGCAATTTATCATCACATATGCCTTAAGTTCAGACTGATGGAGTTTGGAGATGAACAGATAAATTCTGTTTAAAAAGTGGTAAAAGTGGCCATTTATTTAAGATTTTGCAAAGTAAAAGACTTCCTGTCGATTTTGACAAACACAATCTATACTTTTATTCAAAGTCTTAGCATCTCATAGACACATGTGCCCAATTTCTAACTGCTAGCACCCCATAAGCTAAAACTAAGCATTCTGAATTTAAACTGTAATGCAAAAATAAATTTTTTATAAGCTTTGGTTCAAGAATTCCTAATTGATGGACGAAGGTTTTTGCTGAGAAAACAGTATGTTTTTTGTCCCTGGTAAACAGAAGGCATTATGTCTCTGTGGAATTCATGTTTTTAAGAGCACAAAACCAGGAGACATGGTCATGCAGTACCTGGCTGGATGTTGTCTCGGATGATGGTCACATGATCGTCACGGTCAGGTCGTGTGTGTTCATGCCAAAAGCCGATTACATGACCAAGTTCATGAACCACAATCCCAAACTTGTCACAGTTCTTCCCGATGGATATTGCCTGAGGACCATTGCCGCGGCGGCCCACGTAAGAGCAGCACCTTCAGAATCAACAAAGAGAAAAGGATCGAATCAAGTCAACTTTTGACAACACATTGCTTATTTTGTTTCTGTGCTCAATGTGACTGTTGATGAAACGAGATTTGAGCTAATGCTGATTTGTTGGCATATTGCAGTTTACTGTGGGTTGAGTAGGGGATAGTGTGACATGAGGAGAGCTGATTAGAGATGATTAGAGTGAGTTAACATTCACAATCCTTTCGGCTTCTTTCCCCAATAACAAATAAGCACACATTGTTTGACTTGGGCTGAGTGCAAGTGCAAAGAAGATTTAGAAAGAACAATCACAAGACATTGCCAGAGAATGTTTCCCTTGTCGTTTCAGACTGAAAAATCAAGTGAATTGTGACCATTATTTTCACCTCATATCGTTGCTCTTTGGAATTCAATATATTAAATAATTGTATTATGTGAAGGAAAAAAATGAAATGAAAGCATTTGAGAACATCTAATCTGATTACGCTGACACTGTGTGCTTTTAATCATTGCATGCTTAGTGTACGCTAATCAGATGCAAATATTTAGCACATTAAGAGGAATTACTTCACTTGCTCTTTTGTAAAAAGCACAGCGGCACAATTGTTCCTGTTTATTTCACATCTATGCGAGCCAGTTTTCTCTATTATATATGCATTATTTTTACTGTTGTAGAGGACTGTGTTGCTGTTTTCTGTGATATCTTGGCTAATAGCATTATATACACCTGTGTTTTAGGAAACTCAATGCTGAATACTTGCTCATTTACTATAAAACATATTATTTTTGTTATTAGGCGGGCTAGCAAAAATGCCAATTGGTAGTAAATAAGATTATCAATTATTGTTCACTTGATAAACAAATATATTTGTACTGCTACATTATTTAGCCAATGAACTTATGCATAGAAGTATAAATCAAAATCTAGCTTTGGAAATTTTACTTTACTGGGACACTTTTTAGAAGCACCCCACTTTGTAACAACAATCATGGATGCTGGTCAACCAAAAAGGAAGCTAATGCAGCTGAAATATGCTCCCTGCCATAGAATGCTGAATCGAAGAAGGAGTGGATGTGGTTTACTCTTAATGGTGTGAGATTCTGGAAAAAACAATGGAATATTCGTCTTAGAGTGGATTCCTATACAAACAGCGAATTATTTCTGGTATTTCTATTTGCTGGATTATCTCAGAGACTTATCTATTAATATTTGATAAAATCATCATAGACAGTAGAGTTGACTTTTTTTTCTAAAGCATTCACTAATGCTGTGTAGGTTCTCAGAGTATTTCACAAGAAATGAATTATTTATTCTATTTTGAATAAATAAATTCAAACAGAACAGACAGACTCTACAACACTCTAAAAAAAAAGATCTTAAGTGGTTCTCCACCGGTTCTTTGTGGGTTTGAGGGTGTTATATCGCACTTTCACTTTTAAGCTCTTTTTGGATCTTCACTGGTTCTTTTGAGGTACTATTATAGCACTTCGTTACCATAGAGAAAATGTTATGGCCTTTTTGGTTCTTGTGGCTCTAAAGTAGTTCTTTGTTGTTTTAATGTGCTGTTTACAGATGCTGTTCATATGAATCATCCCAAAGTTTATTTATTTCATAAATTTGATGTTTGCTTCTAATTATAACTTTTGAACATTGGTTCTAAATAGCACCAGAAAAAAGAGCCAAAGAACCAGATTTGATTCTGTTTTTGTTATTTATTTCATTGCATTATTTACTGGATTATTTTATTGTAAGGTAATATTTTACCTTGAGCCATTTCTGCACAGCAATTCTGAAAGGGAGATGCTGATTTTAATATATGCTAAACTGTTGGCCAATCAGACAGCAGTGAACAAGTGCTTTGAAGAGGAGCATACTTTTCTTCAGAAGATAGGTAAAAAAAATCCAAAGCAAAAGGATATTTGATAGTTTTTTTTACATTACGACTTGCAAATCACTTCAAAGTCTACTTAAAATTAAAAAAGTAAATCAATTGTTTCAGAATTACATTACATTAACCTAAGCCACAGCTGTTTAAAGCAATATTGACATAAAGCATAAGCTTTCCCCACATTTACCCACAAGTCTTTATTTACCCAAGATTTTATATCTGAATTTTAGTAAATTTTCACATCTGGCTCAATATGAACATGCGATTTTGTGTTGTATTATAATTTTAATAAGTATTCTTGTGGTCTGTTTATTCTAGAATATCACTTGTCAAGTCCTGACACATTGTTTGCATGGGCTGTACTAAAAAGGTGTGAATATTTAGCACATTAAGGGGAATTGTTTTACTGGCTGTGTTCGTATAAGCCTGTTAATCCTATTATTATTAACCCTGACACCGCCAGTAGCTTCACTACCACTCCGAAGCATTTTGCTGCATCATTAAAAGGGCACTATACACTGATAAAAATACAAAACATAGAATAAATACAAATACATCCAGCAAACAAGTGGCCAAAACCAATATTCCAAGAGTATAGAATATTTAGATGGATTCACTATATGTAGATGTGACAGCCTATATGTAATGTGGATTAGAACACCTTAATCCTTCATTTCATAGGCAGTGGTGGTGGCTGGACAGACAAATATTACACTAACAAAACATAAAACACATTCACTTTCTCTCTATGAAACAACAACGTTTGAATCTAACCACTTTTACTGCAGATGTAATTTCGAAATTATGTTCTAAAATTGTTTGCAAATTAAAATGTTAAATATTTCAGGTTGATATAAACAAACTCTAACGAATGATATGGTACCAACCTGTTTAAATGTAACGACCATGTGCATGTATGTAGTGCTGCACGATAATCGATATCGCAATCGCGATGTCAACCTATACAATTACATATACATTGCGATTATATTAAATGTGGTCACGATTAGAGCTGACGAACTATGCGATTTTAATTTTTATAACTTGACTCAGATCAGGCTGTATATCTGTGATGCGCTTACAGTGTCACGAGAATGGACACAGTGAAGGTGAAACAGATGCTGAATAAATATAGAATAAATGTTTACGCCATGGTCTGCGAGAATACTGGATTCTGTTCGCTGGCAGGTGCTGATTAAATTCTTATAATCACGCAGGTTTCTTAAGTTGGGTAATATCAATCCACTGGTGCCCTTTCCATAATAAATCACTGCTTTAGAGCGAGACGCAGCAGTAAACTTTTACAGTATTGCTGAACTAGGATTACTGGGATATTTTAGCATTTCCTAGACACAGCCTGATTTGTGGAGCACATTTGTTGTCCTCTCAGTAAAGCATGACGGAGAGACTCAAAATCAGCCGCACGGGTCACTCATTGCGTGTGACCTTGAATAGAAGTGCCGTCGTGTTTGCCACACAAACCTTAAACCCCGGAACTCCTTATCCACATTTTGTGGGTTAACGGACAAGACAACTACCACTTTCATCGTTATTCAGTCCAGATATTAATAATAAAGTTGATGTTTTGTTGGCACGTGAACATGGTATGTTGCACAAGTATGTTAAATCCTGCTTAAATGTCTCTATTTGGGGACAAAATGTAAAAAATATTTTTTTTTAAAAGTTTGTTTTGTTTAACTGTACTTTTGACTTTTTTTAAAATTAATTTAATGATAAATTTTAGTTTAAAAACATTATTCATTTTGTTTCTGTACACCGTATCAGAATTGAGAAATACTAATGTCAGCATTATTAGTAATCTGAGTGTCCATTTCCTTGAAATCAAGCAAGTTGAGTCACAGCACTTGTTTATCGTATCGCAAATCCCTATTTTGACCAAACTTTGAATTTTTTGGAAAATTGTCCGCAATGTAACAAATTTCCCAAATCGTGCAGCCACACATTTATTCATGTATTATTCAGCCTGTTAATAGATCATCATACTCAACTTGACCTATGCTACAGGCCAAACGTATGCAGAAGGTCAAGGCTCAGTGCATGTGTTGGTCCGTCAGCAGATTTATGGCTGAATGACGTCTGCTGATTATAACTGATATGACCACACTGAGACAGATAATATTACATAATGCTCTCGCTAACTCTTCCCTCTACTTTAATCTAGTCCTGCCCTTCTGTCAATGCCAGTTCTGTCTATTTCACAATCATGTGTCTCGTTATTTCATCTCAACTGCCTCGCTTTATTGTAATAACATCCATAAACATGCCATTACTGTCACAATTGTTGCACCACTGAGACTAGAATAGGACCCAAATGAGACACTCCAAGCAGAGCTCCAAACAAATTAAGTCTTTCTTTAATTAAAGTATACAGAAAAACAAACTCCACGAGGGGAGAAGCAAAACAGCTGAGCAACAGCAAAAATGTAACAAAAAGAAATTCTCTCAGTTGTGGAAGAGCGAGGTGGAATAGATAATACAGCACAACTGTGTCCAAACAAAAAGCGAGTGAAAGGCAGGGAAACAAAGCAGCACTTAATTATCCAGTTGTGATTGGGTACAGGTCAGAAACATTACACTAACAAAAAACCACGAAGAAGCACTAAGGCAGCAACAAGTGTGGTGGCCTCTAAAGGCACGGAGAGGAATTACTGAATATGACAAATACAATAAAATCAGAACCAATCATTCCCCAACAATACATTTATCTAGACTTCTGGGATTTCCGTCTTGCTTTCTCTCTCTTCCTTGTTAACACACTGTTAGGATTCTATTCCCAAGAACAATAGGGGTTTGCTCACCGTGGTAACGGAAAAGGAAGGAAAGCCAGGCTGTCTGTAGTCATCTCAGCCGAATCTCTCACCAGCTCTTCCATATACACACACATGCCTTTGTTTAAACATGCATTACAGGATATACTCAAAACAATGAGAGTGGAGTGTCTGAGTGGGTTCCTCAATGACTTTTTACACCTAATGCATGTAAACTGTGCTGTGGGTATTTTTTGTTATTATCTATGTGTGGAGAATGTTGTAAACAAAGAATGCTTTCAGTAAGTTTGATCGAAACTTGATCGAAAACCATGAGCACCGATGGGACATCACACATTTGACCAGACGAGTGGTGCCGATGAAAAAGGAGAACCCCCAATGAAAGCTGGTTCTTTTGATGACGTGAGTAGGATTAAAAAGAGTCGCTCGGTCCCATATTTTCATAGCAACTTCGTACGGGAACAGGAATTTAATAGTGCACCAGAAATCCTTTCTTTCTCCACCTTTTTGTTAAACGCCACCAACAGTATAAACCACTTGACAGCTATAATTGGCATTGGAAATACATATATAACATTTATACTTATAAAAACAAAATAATTGATGGTGGCACGGTGGCGCGATGGGTAGCACTGTGGGCTTCCAGTTAGAAGGTTGTTAGAATGTGTGAGTGAATGTTGCCCTGCGATGGACTGGCGACCTCAGCAGGGTGTGCCCCCGCCTCTCGCCCAATGTGTGCTGGAGATGTGCAATGTGGCAGGCCCCCGTGACCCCAAAAGGGAATAAGAGTAAATGAATGAATAAATGAATGCATCGACAACAATAGGCAGCTGTTCTCCCCAGTTAAGGATAGATAATTTGTCCTCCACACGCTGAACTTCCTTCCCATTCTGCCTATCAACGCCACTCAATTCCCTTTATGTAATTTCACCTAACTGGAAACCTCTCCAAACCCAAGCCTTTTTTTATTGTCGCACCCATCAGAAATCCCCAAACACCGGTCCACCTCTATGGACAGTTTTCTTAGTGCTACAATGAACAACATTGAGAAAATAAACAATACATGAACAGGACAACTTGAATCCTGGTTGATGCAGTGTAATTACCTTGTGTTTGGTTGCTGTCAATCCTGCTTCCGTTCATTACTGGGTTACAATCTATCCTTGACTCTGACGTTCATTGACTGACTATAAACCTACAAAATCCCTGGTTTTGTGATAGTGTACCTATAAAACTTGGTTTAAAGGCGAATAGTAACAAATGTTATCTTCAACACAATACAATAATTTCATATAATCAAAAACTAAACAATCAGTATTTGCATTTTTGAAATGCATTCATTATTTACAGTAAGTTCTTCATAAAATTTTGCATAGAACTGTGTCCAGCTAGAATCAAGAACTTTCGTGGCCTAATTTTGCCATAAAACAAATAAAATAAATATTTGACCAAGGACTAGTCTCTAGAACATTGTGTGTTCAAAAATCCTTTTTTGTTCAGACCTTTTGCTCGAAACTGAAGCGAAGTACAAAGACCAAAATATCCAGTGAAAATATAACATAAAAGCTGATTAAACTATGCAATTAAGGACCTTCCTTCACTTTCCACAAATTCCAAGTGAAACCATTCCTGTTTCATCTGAAATGTCTGCACTTTTACAAAAAAAAGATCCTGATGAAAAAAAAGCTAACACAAACCCGCAAGGCCTGTAGGTGAAAACGATGTAGCTCTCCTCATCCGTCTTCTCAATGAAAGTCACACACGTCTGCTTCTCCCAGTGTCTCATTGCTTGCTTCAACATGGCCCTCTGACTTCCTGAGATATAAGCAGAAAGCATTGGTGAAGAAATCAAATTCTTAAGCTGGTAACACACCTACAAGTCCGTGTACCTGTGAAGTTCCCCCCAATGACGTAAGGGATGACTCCTCCGGGCCAGATCTTCTCAGAACGAGATGTTGCAGCACGTGGCACCCGAGACTTCTCCCCTCTGCCGCTGTTAACACTCCTGCTGCCAGGCTTGGAACCCAACAAATCTTTACTGCTGTTGATGGGCCATGACTCTACAAAACAGACAACCAAAACAGATAATCCTTAGAAGGACTATTAAAGATTTGGGTGAGAATGTGAACATTGGGTGAGAATGTGAACATTGGGTGAGAATGCTCGGTGTGAACAACTCTTCCAAGACTTCAGCCATTGTATCGGGTCATGGTTATATTCTAGCCAGGCTCTGATGCATACCACCATAAACATGTGATTGTTATTTGGTGTCAGCTTGCACACAGGTTTGGTCCCCTGAACCCCTAAGATGTTATTTAATTTCTGAGTTTTCTTTTGACAACATAATACCCTTATCCCTTGCTGCAAAGCATTCAAGCAACAAGCTTGTTGACCCGGATATGAAGATTATATTTTAACTGCATTGGTGGCACTGTAGCTTAGTAACATTCATGCATTTGGCAGATCCTTTTAGCCCAAGCATTTTAGTGTGGAGTGTGACACATTTCCCTGAGAGTCAAATATCCAACCATGGTGCTACCATTCATGCTATGCTCGACAAGTTATGCTCAACTTCAGCTTCAATTAGCCATAAATACTTCAAGTGTCTTTATGCATGCATTTATTTTTAACAGACTTTCCCAATTGATCCGTTTTGTTCGTCAAAGCCAATTACATGATGCAATCCATTTTAGTTTTGATTTAGAACTTGAAACACATATTTTGGCAGTTATCATCTTACTTGCTGGTTTTGATTGCAAATTAGAAGCCCAAATAAACTGCGAATGGACACATCCTTATCCAATTCTCAGGTTTAGTGTGCGGGTGCTGAGTGGAGAGTTTCATTCAATGACGATTCGTTTCAGTGACATTCAAAACACAAACTGGATGGTCATAACAATAGTTTTTTACTTAGAAATTTACGTTGAGACCCTTAAATCTCAATAATTTGTTGCAGTTTATTTAATTTTTGAGTGTCCTCAATGTGTTGATTAAAGCATAAAATACAAAGGCATGATCACCTGACATTTTCCATGTACATTTGGTTACGTCAAACACCCATATCAGTCGATAAAATCAATATCAATCTGTAAAAAGATATATATTACTAATTAATTTTTTGCAATTAATCGCAATTAAAAGACTGACCATTGTTGTATGTAAATAATTCATATAAACTCAAGAAAACAAAAAATTCAAGATCTGATCCCTGGAATTTTTATTTAACGGTTTAACACAGATTTTTTTCACGTAAACAACATACCTGCACAAACCATCAATATCCTTCAAATTGGCGATAAAATAAGGGATATTTATTCGTTTTTTGATCACAAAATCAAGTCATATAAACACAGAAGCAAACACAAAATACCCGTGTTTAACAAAAATGTCTGTATATAAATAAATAATTAACTTACCAAAGCCTAACCTTCGTATTCTGTCTAGCAACAGATATAAAGATCCTCTCTTCTTATGTGTATAATGTTCTCCCAGACCACCTGCAAGAAAATACAGCAGTTAAATGTAGAATACTGTGATCTGGTCATCATAATGGATTGAAAACCCAACTCCCCTTGTTCCCCAGTGTACCATCCTCTTTCACTTCATCGTGTTTAGTTAAAATGAATGCTAGTGCAATAGCTCAGTGCGCTTCATCGGGTCAAATACGAACGCTGCCACCCGAATCCTAGTGAACACCAAACGAACGGACCGAGATACCTAAAAAGACGAGTCTCAGTCCGCCAAAACACACAGATTTGAGGTAAAAACAGGATGTGATGTCAAGATCCCGGAGCTCATCCTTCTTAGCCATCGAGGGCGCCTTCTCTGTGATGCAGCTGTTTGCTTGAGGAAATAACTTTCGTTTGAGGAATTCTGTTTTCTGTGCTCTAAACCTTTTCAAAATGCACAGGTTAACCATTGTTGAGTTTCGCCACATAAGACCCGTGACACAAAAACCTGATTAACCAGAATGTGAACTTATCACTGTACCTTTAAGTTCCGTGCATTTAGCAAATATGAGTTAGTGAGTTATAATTGGGCTGAGTACAAACTACAAATGTGAAAACACTTTTCAAATATCTCTGACTATCTTCCTTTAACACTGACCCCTCTCTTGCTCTCTCTGGAATTTCTCTGATGTGGACAGGAAAGTGAGGAACAAACAAAACCCGAGACACAGGAAAAGACTGAGCTTTGAGAATCACACTTGCCACATCACTGGAAGATGCATAAGAGTAGAACGTCCACAGTGTCCTGGTGACAATGGAAAGATCAGAAGACCTGTCCTGATCTTAACATGCAGTTACTCTCCAGTTCTTCTTGGTCCTGATACAGTCAGCCCCTCTGTCCCAGTAACACTTCCCATGGCAACCCCAGGAATGCTTCTTATACAGCAATATCCATCTTTGTGATGTGCAAGACTTTTGGCGAGTGAGACTGAAAAACCCCATGTTCCCGGCAGACACAGAGCTCTTATACGAATGAAGAACCTTGCATTGGAAGCATGCACAGCTGTTTGCTGATGGTGCAGTGCTTTTGAGACAGCGACATTTATCGAAGCTATTTTCCTGAAGCTATAAACTTCCAAAATCCTTCCAGAATCCTCCAAACCACACAAAACAAGTTTTCAATTCTTGTGTTGACAAAGGCTGAATTCCATTTTCTGGTCTCACACTCGGGTTTGGTACAGACTGTTTGAATGGAATACAAATATGATGTTTTTGGCCGCTGATTCTTATCCATTCAGATAGGGGAGGGACTACGTGACTGGCCGACTACCAAACAAGCCAATCAGCAGTTGTGTTTTCATGACAATGAGAATGTAGCCTATAGATCTATATCTGATCATTCCTGTTAAAAGGAAGAGTGGTGACCTGGCAACTATAGAAAAAACGTCCATTGATTTGGGCTTTTCCACAACTTGAGAACTTTAAGCAATAATCCAAGCAACACTGAATAGAGACCAATCATGACTGAGGTTTTCTATTTAATTAGAAGTACAAAGAATTGAATTTGATTCCCTCAAAACAATAGCAGTATATCTGCAAACATTAGCAGATGCATAAATGTTCTTGTTCTATATGATATATGGTACAAAAACAAAGCATTCTGGCGTTTTGGCTTCAATGTTATCGGTAAAGTCAAGAACTAATGGTCAGACTGCACCATTTTGGCTGTGATATGGGTCACCAACATGTTTTGAGAAATCAGCCAAAGTCATAAGTCAGTGACGAGTGACATTTGAACATTCTAAAGAAGTGATCAGGACGCTGTCTGGTCATGAGATATTTTGCATCTGGAGCTATCAGCGATTCAGACTAATGCAGTGTGAAATGTGCTCTGACTGGGAAAAAAACTATTTACTGCAGCCAATGAGAGAGCAGTATCCAGGACATTGAGAAGTTGAGAAGGGGTAGCAAAGGTTATACAGCAATATCATCAATGGCAACAACTTAAAAGAAAACTGGTTTCTTCTCTATCTATGTGGAACCAAGCAAAAAACAATGACTGAGTTTGATGTTTGTAGTACATACAGCTCCCACCTAACATTAGGTACATGATGCACACTGCATACTGCTGGTTCAAGGAGCGGGAATAGATGTGGTTAGGGTTGGTTCGATCCATTGCAATGCCCCTCCTCTGCCGAAGCAGCAACCCGCTCTCAAAAACACACACTTTTGTCAATTATCTCTGTAATGGTATGTTTGCTGGAGTTTGTGTGTCAACTGGTGTTTTGAGACTGTCTGGGTATTGTAGTTCTTGAAATACGTGAAAAGTAGTTCATGCGTGTAATGGCCGCCATCCCATCGCCCACCACTAGAAGTGATCATTTGAAGAAATGGAGCTGAGCCTAAAACTGGGCATAATCTGGGAACTACACAGAACTAATCCACATAAGCTTCAGTGTGCCCTGAAGTTGAAACTATGCAGGGGCCATACAGAGTTCAGAGGCTTTAGTGCCTGGAGGAAGGTCTGAGTTCAAGCATGACATCAGAATGAAAAAGTGCACGATGGGCAGCTTGAAGGACAAAGTCAAACAGAAGCTCAAAAACCTTGTTATTCCAGCACCAGAACCAAACTACAATCCTCAGCGTCTGCTGCCTGAATCCTTAACCCTGACTACTGTACATCTGTTACTGATCTCAGCTGAAAAAACATGCACATCAGGACCTCAAAAGAAACTGGAGACCTTGCAACTTTTTCAGGCCCAGATAAAGAAAGATCGTCTCAAGTTGCAGTTTTTATATCCCCCCCCCACCCCAAATTAATCCAGTGTATATTCATTTTTAGAAAACAGAAAAAAAGATGCTCTTGAACAAAAATTAAGAATTAAAATCTACTTCAGGCATGTTTTAATGGAAACAGAGATCGATGTTTCTAGTGTGTATTTATTTTTTCTAAAAGTGTCTCGGAAGTTTCAATGGTGGTCTATTAGTGCACAACACAACACTAATCAACTTTGCACACACATCGCTATTGCAAATCAAAAACACAAATAAAACACAATATATTTAAATTTGTGCTTTGAATTTGCAGTACAGCTTTTGATAACAATAGCATTGTGCACGCACAGTTGATTTCTGTTGTGTACTAAAGGGACATCGATTCCCAGGGTGACCCATTAGTGCACACCACATATTACAAATAAATCAAATTACGGAAGTGGAATTTTTGAAAATACAGTGGTACCCCGAGAGACGAATGCTTCGAGTTACGAAATGTTCAAGATAAGAAAGGTCTCGCGGTAAAGTTGCGAAGAAATGTGAATAAAAAATCTAAATATGAACAACAAGAAGTTTTGCTCTATTTTCCGCTTTGTATGACGTCGCGCTGCACTTCTGGGTCCTGGCACTCCTATTTCCCAGTGCAAAAAGTGTCTGATATGCTTCAAAACACGTTATATCAGTTTTAAATTGAGCAAAACATTATGTATAGATTACCAATAATTTGCTATAACAAATGCTAGAGTCAAGGTGTCGTAAAAGAAATAACGTGGAAATTTCTGTTCTGTAGCACAACTTAGAGAAACCCTGTGACGCGTTCTCAGAAGCGTCTCTCCATCTGTCTGCACTTGTGCTTGAAACCATGTTGGTGTCAGTAATTCGTGAAATATCTCGAGAAAGTTAACTTTCATATGTAGTGCTGTAATGTGTTCTGCATCCGTTCCACCTCCTCCGACACATTGCTTCGCTCAAGGTAAGGTTTCACATTTGTGTACATATTACGTATTTTACATGTGTTTTATTCTGTTTTATTATCATTTATTACATTAACAATGTGTAGATTTAAGGATTGAAGAAGCTTTACTTGATTTTTCTCTGGTTTTCCTTTTTTTATCAACTTATACTGTTGTTTCTGAGAGCCGTTACACGGATTAGGCGTTGTACATGTAAAACTTCGAGATACAAACTCGATCTAATACGATTAATTTCGCATCTCGGGGTACCACTGTATTTTCAACATGAATTATGGAAATTTTTGATATTGTTTACCTACACTTTTTAGTTTCTTCCCACCGGAATGTTACTCTGATTTTAATTGTGGCATACACCTTGAAGAAAATGCATGGATATTGAAATCTGGAAACTCAATTCTGTTATCCTTTCAACTACTTTCACAGTTCAATAATGCCCTCGATCTTTCATTCTATTTATGTGAGTGGAGACTCAGAAGATGCATTCATCTTCGGCCAAAAGCTACAGCATGGAAACGAGCTCACTAGCCCCCACTTCCGTAGTTTCTTTTTTGCCATTCATGCCATAGGATCAGTGGCCCATAAGTGCAGACCACAACGCAAATGAACTTTGCAAGCACAACACTATTCCAAATCAAAAACACAAATTTAAATATTTTGTGTTTTGGTTGTGTTTTCAATAGTGTTACATGTGCAAAGTTCAAGTATTCACAAATCTGTCTAATGCCGTGTCAGTGAGCCCTTCTCTATTGTCGAGATGATCCATCTCACCTCACAAAAGAGGCATATCAAGGTGCTGGTTGGTCAGTATAATTTTTGCTCAGGTGTGTACGCTGGCCACAATATAAGGGCACTTTGCATTGTACACAGTTTGTCATGGAGGAGGGGGGCACCCCATGACTATGGTCTGTGGAATGTTCGTTTGAAAGGGGCAGGTTGACGCCCCTTTATAAAACACTAGAGGAAACACTGCCCTTATTAGCATATTTATAAGTATGCATGATACCCAGTGTATTTAATGCCACACTTTTACCATTATCACATTATGTGGTTAACATTGTCTGCATTACACGGATCCTGAAATATGTTTTTCTACAAAGAGCATAATAAACCAGTTTCTGTCTAAACTTCACAGCTAATAATGTGCCAGCAGGTGTGCATGCTGTTTATGATCGTTCATGTGACGCAAAGCTAAGCAGATGATGATGATGATGCCGACTGCACTAAATTTCTAAATGCAGCTTTTTCCCCTACACTGTCTTTATTTACCACAGGAATTGCTGACCCTGGAGAAAGCCTCAAAGCCTAGGTAAAGGCTGAGTCATCGTATAGGTTTCACATGACATACTTGGAATAAAAGAGGTTTTAGAACGTCTCTAACCTACTTTTCATCACAGTATAAAAAGCTGTAATGTGAAGACACTTAGCAGTGACCTATAGGGCGCACGGTAAAACATTAACACAATCATTGGAATCACCTGTTGTTTTATCATTTTACACTATTTCAATTTTTCGATTTCTTTTGTGAAAAGCCTCAGCAGTGAGGGTTCAAATAGATGGTTCAAAACAGTGGTCAACAGTAAAAAACTCTCAAATTTGACCTCATGCCAACAGGAATTCCTACCAACAATCCATGATTATTTGGTTTTTTTTTTTCAAATCAGTGACATCATGTAAGATCTTGGCAATAAAAGGGTAAAAATCCTGGATTTAAAAAGAAAAACAAAATAGTTTTGATTAGAGTTGAGGCAGATAACGAAAGTTTAGAAAGTTCTATCTAGTACATCTCCTCTATTCTATAAATGCTCGTTCATATTTTAATCCATTAACAATCAATTATCGAGAGACAGTCGATGGTTACGAGAATTAATTTCTGCCATCATTTTGAACTGACATCAAGATTAATTCTGGAGTTTCTGAGTCCTAAGATGTATGAAGAATCTTACCAGACGTGTGTCCCTTTCGTCCATGTGTTTGCTGAGAAAGTTCTATCGTCCCATCAATCTGAAACATTTTTAAATCCTCTTCATCCAAGGCAATATCTCCCCAAAATACAGCTGTAAACAGAGAGGGAGAGAACACAGATTGTTAGAGAACACACTTTTGAGCATCATAGATTGGTGGAGTGAGAATTCAGGGCCGTCTGGCCTCAACTATTGACTGAAACTAATTTAATATTTAATGCATGTGCTATTGATTGTCTTGTTAACTTGGAAGAAAACATCAAAACTATCAATTCACTTTTCACCTCAAATGCTGCTGAATATGAAAAGGTCAACAACAGGTCTGTTTGAAGTCTTTACCATGTCATACGCCCATCCTAACATTCCACACAAATGACATTTGACATTCTAAAACTACAAGAAGTGGGAAGTCGGGCTGATATGATACAAGCCCTGCACTCGTTCTGAAAAACCTTGATATGAAATACACGAGGAGGAGGGTTCTTTAAGAGATCTTGACTGGAATCAAAGTTATCGATGAGTATGTTTGTGATTCACGTATCACTGAACAGCATTTTCAGGCTTTCAGTACTTTTGATTTCTCTCTGCATCCCTTTGCTAAAAAGTCTACTGTAGATCCCTCCCTTCATGAAAAGCAAAAACAGTGATACCTCGAGATACAAATGCTTCGAGTTACGAAATGTTCGAGATACAAAAGATCTCCCGGGAAATATTTTGCTTCAAAATACGAAAAATTTTGAATCCATTGCATGGATTTAACATGTAAAACTTGCTTCAAAATACAAAATGTACGAGATATGGAAGCCACCCTGGAACGGATTAATTCCGTTTCTCGCAGTACCACTGTATCAGCAAAAATCTATAACCACACATTTTGTGTATCCGTGGCACAACTTGTACATTGTAGACCTCTACACATCGATCCCGACCTTCTCAGCCGGGTGCTCCTTGTCTGAAATATTGACACTCCCTGCCTGAAATGTCGTTTGTAGTACAACAGATCCACTCCGCACCACATGGGGGCACTACACAACTGTACAAATCTCGCTTCCAAACACTTTTTCTCACCGCATTTTTGTAATCTTTACGAATTAAGACGACCAGCATCATGTGATCAGCCAACAACAGTTTAAACCACTTGACAATGTCAATTTCTTCAATGTTGTCATCTTCTTCTTCTTCCTGCTCTTGTTCTTTTTTCCTGTTAGCTGTATGAAGTCACTTTGAAATATGGGATGAGCGCCACTAAGTGGCTCTTTTATGTCCTACTCACATCATCAAAAGGGCCAGCTTTCATTGGTCCTTGCGAAAAAACAATGAGTAATGGCAGAGCCAAATTCTTTTTTGTGGGTACCACTCATTCGGTCAGATGTGTGAACTCCCATTGGCACCGAGGGTTTTCGGGCGAGGTGTGTTCGCGGATCGAATATTCAAATATTCAGTGTGTAGAGGAAATAGAACATGTGTATAATGCTGGATTCACAATGTATTCTTCCCAGTAAGCTTGAAGATAGCAATTTCTACAGTTCTCTTGAGCCTGTAAAAAACATGTGCCTTAAATAACAATCAGCATGAAAGGAGAGGTTTTGTACAAAAAAAGTCCCAAAACACATTCAATTGGGAATAATTGTAAAATGCGGTACAAATAAATACATGTGATACAATCTTGACGTATATGTCTCCAAAAATCAAATAATGAACCTTTCTAATTCATAATAGGGAATCCTTAAGGGTTAAAACCATAGTCTATTGAAAAACATACTTAACTGAAATCAGCTCCCCCAAAAACTCCATTTCCCCCAGTTCCACCCACCGCTATGCTTCCACCACACGCCCTTCTGAGCAAACTGCAAAGAGCGTCTCTTTTAAAGTATGTTGTTTAAAGTGTGTTGTCATTACACTTCGGGGTTGGTCGGCGCATTTGCTCTGTATGGGGGAGGGGCCTTTGATCTGTATGGGGATGCAATGAGCCTTTTCGCGAGACCTTTTCAGTTCCCGAAAAATAAAAATAGTCTCATAGAAACATTCACAAACGACTGTAAATACAACGTCAGACATGTCTCTGATGAGGGACCAACACTAAAGCATTGTGGGAAGCTTAAAAAGCTCTGTTCATTTTTTTGGCCAATTACAGACAGGGGAAAAGAAAAGACAGCTCTGCTTTCCCCCACTGTTAAGGAACGACAACGAGCAGATCTTCTGATTGCCTGGTGCCTTCTATCTCTTCATCTGCCTCAACCATCTGTGGCGATTCCGTCTGCTCCGCTCCACAACTCTGTATTTGGCTGGTGATGAGTCAGCTTGCCATTAGGCTCAGGTGATTTCCAAATTTTGATACCGTCAAAACTCCTCCCCATCTGACCGCGGTATACGGTATAATCGTACATAAAAAAATAATAATGATTGAACCGCAGCGAGTTGCGCAATCCTGCCCAACAGATGGATGGATAAATAAATTAAAAGATGATGAATAAACGATGACATTAACATTTCTGAATAAACAAATACATTAATTAGCAGCTAATTCCTTTTTTCTCGTGCTCTTGTCATAAATCTGCTTTACTGCGTGTACAGTGGGCTTTTTTAAGGTAATGTGTGGCACTTCTAGACTTACAGTCCAGTGTTTCCCTTACCATTATATTAAGGGGGCGCCCCGCCCCCCCAACGGCACCCCCCGCCCCCCTTGAAAGTCAAGTTAATTTTATTTTCGTCGAATAACGACAGAAGTAATTTATATATAACAGGTCTTTGCTTTTTTATTTTATTAAACTAAAAAGCATTATGTTATTTATACGATGGCATGTAATTTCTGTCTCAACGTTTGCGCGTTTACAATTGTCCTCCGTATCGCGCACAGCGGAGTTCCGCCCCGATGCGCGCGCACCGCGGAGTTCCACTCCGATAAGCGCGCACACACACACCCATCAGCGGACAGAGACCGCGCGTCGGAGAGTATGTCGCAGCAGGCAAAAATATCCACGTTTTTTAAAAGCTCCCAAGGTGGTGACGATGACAACACGTGTTCTGCTGCGAACAGCAGCCGGTGTAGCTTTCCTACTCCGAATCAAAGTACAGAAAAGAGCCCAAGTGCTGCATGTCTTGCCCCTGACAAGCAGCAAAAGTCTAGCCACCACAGAACGACAGGTTTTGACCCAGCTTGGCTGTCAGAGGCGAAATACTCCCCCTGGCTGTACAAGACTGATCTTGGTAAGTAAGTAAATACACACAAGCATGAATGAACGAATTGATAAATAAATTGCTTAATTAATAGCTAGCTAGTTAGTTATACAATGGCATTTCCTGCTTTAAACTATCACTATGTTAAGTTGATTTTTACTGTTGTTACTATCAGTTATCACTTTTAAAGCCTAACAGTTAATGTATTTACAGGTCAAAACAGACATTCGCAATAGGCTGCAAGGGGACCATCTTGCAGCCGGCATGCGGATCTCAATAAATGGGCCAGAAGTTTCAGACTATCCATACCAAGATGCTCTGGAAATGTTCTTTCAGAAGCCCAGAAAAATACACTGCAGTGACAAAAGCTGCACACTTTGTGAATAATTAACATATTAAAATAAATCTGATGTTTAGTGTTTAGTTCAGTGTACAGTTGTTTAGTTATTGTACAGTAATTGTTCAGACATTATAATATATTGGTATACTGCAATTAAAAGAAACATATAAACACTAATAAGTGTTTGTGTGAGTGTTTTGCCGCACCACCCATAACACCACAACCCCCCCCCCCCCCCCCAAAAGGCCGTGATCCTAGGGGAAACACTGAGTTATCTTATTTTGGATTTCATTGAAAAGTATTAAAATTTCAGGTGGCACGGTGCAGCAGTGGATAGCACTGTGGCCTTCCAGTCAGAAAGTTGCTGGTTCGAGGCTCGCTGCCAAAAGGAGTTTGCATGTTCTCCCCGTGCTTGCATGGGTTCCCTCAGGGTACTCCGGTTTCCCCCACAATTCCAAAAACATGTGGTTAGGTTAATCTAAATTCCCCTTAGGTTTGAATATGTGAGTGAATGTTGCCCTGTGATGGACAGGTGTATTGCCGTCTCTCGCCCAGTGGGCACTGGAGAAAATGAATGAATGAGTATTCAATTTTCTCACAATTAACTTTCCTTTTTTAGATTCAAATCTTGTCAGTGTAGCCCAGACTTCTACATATCTCTTGTGGTGATATATCAAATATAGAAAAATGTGTATTTCATACTGTGGTGGACAGTGTCCGTGAGTCTCATATTACTGCTTTTAAGACAGAGACTGAGGAATCCTGCAAACAGGTCACATTGAAATTTAATTGTGCAGCTGTTTTTTTTTTGTGTGCTTGACTGTACTTACAGAATTCCCGCTCATCTTAGCAATCTCCTTTAGCTTGTTGAATACGCCCCCTGCTGTCAGATTGGCAGGTGTAAACATTGTTCTCTGGTTGCTGCGAGAGCTCTCAGCAACCAATCCCAGATCACCTTTCTCTTGAGCTTCGGCTTTGATTTTGTCTAGCTGTCGCCCTGGTAACAGAAGCCAACAAAGCATGAGTCAAACAATGAGGACGATGAATGACAATGGAAATCACATTTTGTATTCACCAGTTGCTTGTGCAACAGCTTTCATCAGGACGGTCTCCCCGACGCCAAGCTCCAGACCCTGATAAGCTGGTCCGAGTTGGTTCAGACACAGGTACACACAGCACAGCAGATCATCTACACACACACACACACACACGCACACACACACACACACACACACACGTCAGTGCAATGATTAAATCAGTTTACAATTTCCCTTCTAAGTAACTCATTAGAAACCTAAAAAAACCTAATAACTCCTTATTTCAACGAATAATAATTCCTTTATTTCTCTTACAACTGAAATTTACCTGGGGAGAGGAGGATAACTGAACGCAGGAAGTTAGAGAGGGTTTCAATGTTTTTTAGCCTAAAACAAGAAGAAAAATATTAATAAACAGAAAAATAAATAAATAAAACAAATAGGAAACAGACGTCATACCTTCCCGAATCCTCTTCAATCTTCTCGAAGGTGCGAGCAACAGCTAAATATGGTACTCTTAAAAAAAGAAGAAACATATATTTAAAAAAAAAAATCTATAACATCAAAATTGGTGAATAATGAAGAGAAATGAATGAATATTTTATAGTGTACACTGATCTTTGGGGATTTCAAGAATAATTTGCTGCAGGGAGATCCAAAGGTTGTAAACTAATCCAGAACATAGCTCAAAACATGCATTTACTAAATATTTCCAGGTAACAATGGGTGTTTTTGTGGTGATAACATTTTTAAAAACTTGTCTAAATCACTTGTATGGAAAAATTAAACTAATGATATCGATCAACTCTAATATTTAGCAAATGTCTTGCACTGTTATTACTCCAATGCTGCAAAAATCCCAAAGCCGTAGGGCTGGGCAATTCATCCAAAAGTAATCTTAATTGTTATTCAGAAGCTATAATCATTAAAATTCTTCCAGGTCGATTATATCAATTACTTTCCCTTTAAAAACACTACCGCATGTGGAGTCACGTGACCCCGCTCCGTGATTGGCTTTTAAGCAATGTGTGATTTAATTTTAGTTGTTCTTTCATTGATGTTCAATTAAAAAAAAAAAAACAAAGTAATAGACATTGTGTTTCCTTCAATAATTTTAATCACGTAATGTAGCCTTTTCGTAAAATCGCTCACTTGTAACTTGAGCATTTTTACTCAACAAAACATCTAAGTAAATTATGAGAGCAAAAATACAAATTAAAATGATAATTCAAACTAATCTTCAACTAACTTGTTGATAAGTTGTATAGCTATAAAAAGCTAAACCTTACTTTGCCCCTCTGCTCCAGCAGGCATGATCAATGGGATGATAATGAGCTCTGGAGGGATCATACTGGCTCTGAACAGCAGACTCAGTCCTCGTTTCACTGTAAAGAAAAACAAGCCAAAAATTAGATATTTACTCATTATGTTTATTATAGTGCTACAGTAGAATGATCAATACAACACTTCATTGTTAACCTTTTCTTTTCTTTCTGTGGTGTAGAGTCACTGAACACACTGTCTTTCTTCTTCTCCCCTTCATTTCTTTCCTCTTTTTCGAGTTTTACTGCAGCCTTTCTGGGGGCTAAAAAAAAACAAAAACCATGAAGCAGTATTGAAACCTGTTATGGACACGTTACAAAAGGCGAACATTTATGAAAATTTTTTTACTGAAAAAGCTGCTGATGGGCTTCTTTGTGGCTGATCCTCTCTCATCCTTCTCTTTTTCCACCACGTGTTCAGGACTGCTGCCTTTCCCTTGTTTCGCCTCTTTCTTCTCATGTTTCTCTCCTTTAGTTTTTTTCTCCAGCTTTTTGTCTGCGTCCACCTTTTCACCTTTTTCCTTCAACTTAGTGACTTCGTTTACCTTCTCCTCTTGGATTTTGTCATTTTCAACCTTTATCTCAGTGCTTTCCTTATCTGTCACCTCAATCGTTTTCTTTTCATCCTCTTCTTTCATATCTTCTACTGCACTCTTTCCATCAGTATTCTTCTCTTCAACCTCCATCATGTCGATCTCTAAGTTGGAGACAGAAACAGAGAAATTGATAAGAAATGTGTAAAGATCAGGAAAAAGGGGCACCAAGATGAGCTCTTTCACCGGTCTGTTCAGGTGGAGCCTCGACTCGTAGTCTCTTGCTCTCCTGGCTTTTATCCACCTCCTTGTTCTCTTCTTTTGGTTCCTCTCCATCACTGCAGCTTTCCAGCTTCCTCTTGGGAAACTGCTTGCGTGCTACAAAACAAATCAAAACAGGAAATTAAAATGGTTTAATTTGCTCATTTTAAAATTGGCCATTCTGTGTGATTTATTCTCCTACTGTTAGCGTAGGAGCAATCCTCCATTTCTACACTGCTCTATTAATATCATATTAAGGAACTAGGAATGTGTTACTGACCAGTCTTTCGTTTTGGGATCCCGGATGGTGATGCAGATGTTGGGGTTGCAGGAGTTCCAGGAGTCCCTGAAGAAGCTGGAGTAACCACTGAAACTGAGGTCTTTGACACAATAGGTGTCACAGGGGTTTTCGGAGATGTGAGAATGGGGGCAACCTTCGTGACATCTGAATCCTGTCCAAAGAGTTATATGACATTAAAATATTATAACCAAATATGAAACAGATTTATTGTCATCTCAAAGAAGGCGTGACTGACCTCTTTCTTTATGGCTTGAACTCCGTTCTGTTTAGAGACTTCCTCTTTTACCACTGGATGATCTTCATCGTCACTGTCTATGATGGCACGACTGCGTTTATGAATCTTTTTGATCGGGGAATCTCCCTCCTGCACACCATTCTGAACTTTGAGAGGACTTTTAACAAGTCTGAGAAACAGTAAAAGGCACAGTAATATAAGACATGCAGCATCGCATAGCTAATTTCAGTTCCGGCATATAGACAACATATTTAATAACAAGAAACAGAAGCATCACGTACTCGGGCTTCACTTTGGCCTGTCCATCACACTTTTCCTTGCCCTTCATTGGCTGAAAGAAAGATCTGTGGGCGGGAGTAACGAGATTACTTAAGAAACCCAGGCGCTTTTCAGAATCCAGTTAAGATTTTTTAGTCAAATTAACAAGTAGAAAACTCAGCGTGGAAGTTGATTAGGTGAAACATAGTTTTGTTCTGTTTGAGTTGTTAACATAAAACACAGGCGCATAAATAGACAGCAAATGAAACAAAAGTACTCACGCTATGCTTCGCTGCATTGTGATTATACTGCACCGTTAACACCGAAAGAATCTTAAATATGTTATTAACGTTTCCTTCCGCGAGTTATATTAAATATTAAAGCATCAATGTTTTCTTCCGCGCGCTTTGCTCCGTACGATTCGGCGCCAAAGTGACGTCGTTCCCGGACGGAAGAGAAGCAGTGGGGTTAATTTTGTAATACTAAAACATGCTGCGCCGCCTGTAGGATTGGCTGTATTGAACTCACCAGCTCTTTCTTTCGGTTTGTCGGCACACCAGACCTCTGGATGTTACTCTGGATGTATACAAAGGTTACTACATGAAACGTTTATTTGACAAAATTAAGAAAATGTCAATGTTTCGACTTATTTATTTGTAGAGGTAGACACTGTTGTGGTGTTTATCTGCTTCTTTTTGCAACGATTTGAAAGAGGGTCACACAACATGTTACATTAAACTTGTTCAGTAATAAAAAATGTAATTACAACTAAATCAAATTGGTTTCTTTCAAAATCTATGCTGTCAAATAAAACCAGCCTATTTTCCAGCCGACATGTAAGTTATACAAATATCAGCATTCTCAAGAAGTCAATTATAAAATTACAATTAAAAAATACTGAATAATTGCATTCAAATAAAGCCAAAGACTGTTGGCATAAAGTTAAATCAACAATATAGCTTTATAGTCTACATTAAAATCTGTTATTCTATACATAACAATGTATAGAATATATTTTGTTTATCAGCAAGTAACAGTGTACAATTGTATGTATGAAAGATATGGTTTTTGACTGATAGAATACCAAATTTAATTACTTTTTGAAGCTCTTCTTCACATATTGTATGTGCGGTCGAAAAAGCTTGCAAATGTAAGCTAATCCTAATACAAAAACGTGTTGGGGACGGCTAAATAATTTTGGCTGTCCCTAAAGGTCTTTCTCTTCGAAGTCCTCATCTAACAATTTGCATAGAAATATCCATAGAATTGGGATGAAAAGGTGAAGCCATTGATACGTCACTTAAACGTTGAAGTTAAGGATGCACTGTTTATTACAGAACATAACCTGTCCCAGGGTGACAAAGATTGATTAAATCCTAGATACTTTCATTATATTCAAAACCCAGGACTGGTGCAAACTAATTTTAAACATAGCTGGCTAGCCAGTTAATCTGGCTTCATATTCAGGCTTGCCAATAAACAAAGGTTAAATAGATAAGTTGACTTTCCAAACAGAGTTGTTTGCTTTAACCCAAAAAAATGACTGATCAGGGCACCACATTTATTTAAAAAATGTAGTTTAAGAATCGTTTTCAGTTGTTCATGACAGTTCTGGGAAAGTGAAACCACACGAGTGAAGAATGTTGTCTTTTGACCTTCAAATCAAATGGTGGACAGAATGTGGTTCCAAAAATACATATTTTTATATACACTACAAGTCTGTGTGAAATAACATTTATATGTTTTTGCTTTTTGTTTGGAATTTATCTTTGTACAGCTTGATGGTCAACTGCGGTTGGGTTGACTGTCATGTAAAACCAAATATGAACAATTGAGGACTGATTTTGAGAAAATAGGGAAAAAAAGAAATACAAACATATAGAAACTGTGGAGAAAAAGAAACACAAACATATAGAAATTGTGAGGAGACTCCAATCATGTGAAAGGCATAATAGATTACCGTAATTAAGATTCTGTGGCTCAGTGAATTTGTCATTATGTTATAATGTTGGATAAAGTTTTTTTATACCATAATAAGTGCTGAAAACTCTGCGTTAGGAGCAAGTCTATTTACCTCTTTCACACGGCCACAATTTTAAGAATGAAAAAATGGCCACAATTTTTGGAATCCATCAATTGTATGAAGAAAATCAGGAAAAGGCTGCCATTGTTGTGTAAGTTGTAGTCAGAGTCTACCCAATAATGTAATACATTTAAGATTTTTCTGTATGTAAATGTATGTAAATATATTTAACATACTTTCTTTTACTGGTGATACTTGCTGTAGTTACAGTTTGTTATGGTCATTTATCTTTACTTTGCTTTCTTTCCATGCACCGAGCCTCAGGCGAATAGTTTGACTAAAACTAGACCTGCTCCTGGTTCTACTTGACAAATGTTATTATTCAAATTATGACAAGAAATGATCGAAAGATAAAAGACAGGTTTGACCACATTAAACAAATCACAATGTGTCCTCAAGTGCATTTCTAAACCATCAAGCTCTATGATTAAATCTGACTTACACATGGACCACCTCAGGAGTCACTTCTGCTACAGAAGATAAATTTACTCAAATAACCAGCCTCAGAAATCAAAAGTTAACAGCCGCCCAGATTGAAGCTCACACTGAGATCCAATGATCAGACATTGGATTGGTCAAGGCCAGTCAAGTGAAGGCTCACAGTTGATGGATTGTGTCATTAGAATGCCCTATTTGTCATTTATGTCTGAAGTTGTGACATCTGTTCTGGGAAACAAAATTATACTTGCTGTAAAATCAAAACATCTGACGAATCCTTATGCTTGATTCTTAATGCCTTTGGTGTTTACTTAACCTTGCAGTTGTTTAAGGGTTTCACTTTCAGTTCTGAGAAGTGTACTGCATTTTTTGATGATGTAATAGGTGTGTCTTACAATTATGCACATGATCATTCTGTATTTAACTCAGGTGGCTCGGTTCATGGTTTACTTTTCATTTTAGTTGGTGCACTTGGGGCATTGTTGATGGAACATGGCAATTAAGTCAGTGACATTACTTTTGTTCTGTTTTTGTTTAGTCAGTAGTTCCACTGCTGGAGGTGAATTCTTCTCATCGACTGGTATATTACAATTTTCTTTTTTAATTAATTAATTCAGAATGCTAATGCATGTTTCTCTGCTGTGTATAAATTGTTGACATTTTGTTTATAGATAAGCTGTTAAAACTGGCTGAGTGTGAGAACAAGCTTTTGGAGTTATTTAGTGAATACATTGAGCATGAAGAGGCGAATATAATTCATATGAAGCGGTAAAAAACCTTATTTACCTATTTCAACATTGTACTTAAAGCAATTTGTCATCTTTTAGAACTTATGTGTTGTTTAACCTCCAATACAGTGTTCTTCAGAATCTTCAGCAGAATTTGGTCTATAACCAAGAGAAGATCCTTAGAGATCCTGTGGCAGCGTTTCAGCTTCTCAGACGGTTTAACAAAGAATGGCAGGCTATTGACGAATCCACTCGGCGTAGTCTTTATCAGGGTGAGGTTTATTTATTTATTTTTTTAAACAACTAAAAAGAAATTGGTTGTATGGTGGTGTAAGGGTTTTTAAATTAAATTTAAATGTTTTCACCATCTGCGATGGACTGGTGACCTGTCTAGAGTGTACCCCCGCCTCTCGCTCAATGTGCCCTGGAGATAAGCACCGGCAGACCCCCGTGACCCCATAAAACGGATCAAGCACTTTGGAAAATGGCAACCATGGCGGACGCGATGATTTCACTCCTCCCGCTCTATAGTCAGCATCTAGAGCTCCTACTAAGAATATTTGAAAATGACCTTTGCTTCGGTGTATAAGATATAGTTCTAAACATAAAATTTATGTGTGTCAAGTTGTTGCCTTTAATAAAAATTGTTTATTAACTCTATTAAAAGAAACTCTGAAACTCCATCCTTTAGTAAATCTTGCCAGTATGTTGTGATGCTAGCATGGACTGGTCTTTAGGCATACTGGGCAATGTCAACACAACACACAGTGCTAGCCAAATGAAATCTTTACACCTTCCTCCCTCCAGCTCTTATCTGCCCTTTGACAAAGATTATCTAGGCGCTGGTTGATAGCTGGTCAGCACAGATTTGCCTTACATGGCCGAAAATTACATGAAACGCTCTTAAATGGAAAAGTGCCAATAAAGGACATGATTCCTTTTGGTATTTATTATACGGTTTAGATATGTAGTAGTTACGCTGGACAAAGACTGTGTTTTTAGCATAACTAAACATAGAACAGTCAATAGATATAGTCTATACCTCCAATTGTACAGTTGAAAACTGGGCAAATTCTAATGCCTATTCAAATATTTAACAGTATTTGTGCAATTAGAATTTTAAATCAACAATGAAGAGAGTGTAATCGGCACTTCTTACCTCATGATTACATTCTGAATGGGTAGATTTGGTTGTAAATTTTCCAGGTCACTCAAATGATAATGAACTAAATTTATACTTTAATCGTATTTAAAGTTAACGAGGACTCAGAATTTTCACATTTACCCTGTAAATGAATTGAGACAAATAAGTAGAGTTTGGAATGTTATCATTCCATTCTATGGCTATTATCAGATCATTTATATGCTTTATCTTTATATTCTACTGCATTCTATTAGCATGTACATAGACTGGAGACACTGGTTGACAAATGGATCTATTCATTTATAACCAATACTGATAACAGCAACAGCGAATTTGTAAATTAAATGATGAAAAAGCCACATTTTACCTCCAATCTGCTAATCTCCAATTTTCTATGGCAAACTTAAATCAAACTCAAGTGTCTCTCAGGCTGAAGTCTGTGAAGCCACGCCATCGCAGGTTGTTTAATGTTTCAATTGTAGAGTTAGAGAGATTGTGGGGAACTGCATTGGGGATCAGTAAGCTGTAATTTATTTAAAATTTTATTTATAATAATTATCTACTGTTACCTTACATGTATTTGTTTCATACTTTAAAATCATATAGTTTCAGAGTTTCAGAACTATCTACGGTCAATCCAAATCTCAGAAACATATGAAGTTTATGAAGCTGCTTCAGGACTCATCAGACTTCAGGAAATCTATATGCTCTCTCCTGAAAACATTACAAAGGGTGAGGCGTCTGCATTTCTGTGCTTTCACTTTTGTCTTTCGCAACAATTCCCGTCTGAATTAT
This sequence comes from Danionella cerebrum, assembly GCA_007224835.1. NCBI lineage: Eukaryota > Metazoa > Chordata > Actinopteri > Cypriniformes > Danionidae > Danionella > Danionella cerebrum. Next base: position 605,358 of record SRMA01026784.1, on the reverse strand, counting down.
GGTTTCATTTTGTATTTCACAGAAACTCCTCTCTCTTACCTTGATGCATTTTATATTGGATGGATTGCGTATGAAGAGCAGAAATTCCAGTTTGCTTTTCTCTGGTTCCTGTACTGTCTGAACAGAGAATCTGCTGATGAGAAATTATTGTTACAGTATCTCAGTTACTCTGCATATAATTTTGGCAGCATACCTCTGGCAATCGACTATGGACAAAAGCTTCTTAATCTAGGTGAGCCATGGTTAACTCTTCAAAAACTCCTGGTTTCAAAAAAGTAGTTTTTGAAGAATCTTCAAACCAGCCAGTTGCTGAATTTAATATATATTTAATGCATTTCTATCTTTTATTTAATTTACAACTTTGAGTTATAGTAAACTTTTGTGCCTCAGATCCAGGCAATGATAAAATCCGGCTTCAACTGATTCGTTACAAATTCAGTCCAAAGCCAACTCCCGCCGCTGACATCTTCACACTAATCCCAAATCCACAGGATTCCTATGGGGCACTGTGTAGAGGAGATTTTAACCAGAGGGCAAGTGAAGATCATACTTTAACATGATCAATTCTCAAATTCTTCAGCAAAAGTGTTATTGTCACAATTTAAAGCTGACAAATAAAATGCTGCATTGTTACATTCTACTTTGGATATTGTTGTTTAAAATCAAAATGATTGTTGAGGAGCTTACTTTTGTGCATTTCATTGTTTTTTGTAACCAATTTAGACTTTCAAGAAGCAGATGGCGCTGTCCTGTAGATACAGCACAGGTGGAGGAAACCCGAGATTAATGTATGCACCTGTGAAAGAAGAGGAGGAGTGGGACAAGCCCCTAATTATCAGATATCATGATATTGTTTCAGACAGAGAGATTGAGATCCTCAAGAAAATCTCAGCACCTAATGTAAATACTTTTTTTAAACACTTACACACAGCATAGGGTTATTGATTGATAGTTAGTAGCTATAATTTATAAATAATTTATTTATAATGCATTAATTTATAAAATATCCTTTTGTGCCTGTTATATTTACAAGAATGGCAGCTCTAAGAAAACTGAGAAACATACATAAAGAGTTAACGACAACAGAAACCAGATGTTCTGACGGGTAAAAACCCTACTATAAAGTGCTAGAGTGGTACAAATGACAAGTTCATGACTTTTGCTAAGTGGAGTAGTTATATTCTGATGTGTTCCACAAGATATTTTTTTTAGTCATGTGGTGGAATCAAGTACAATTTAATATTTACTTGCCTTTTTTATAGCTTTCTCGGGCAGAAGTCTTTTCTAAGGAAAGAGTCTCTAAGTATCGAACTGCTCAAAGGTGATTTTATCTCAAGACTCTCACAGTAAACTTTATACATGGATGATTGACCAATACCATGTGTATATTAAGAATTAGTCCTGGATTTTTTTTATTAAAAAAAATGTTATATGGCGTGACATGAGTGTCAAAAAACAGCTTTGTCAGTGGTAATTCTTGTAAAGATCAATATAAAACAAGGAAATTTGTCTCATAAAGGTCTCTCAAGTCTTATAATAGTCTCATAAGGTTTGTCATAAAGTTTGAGAGATTATATTGAAAATATTTTGAAAGTTTTGAGGAGCAATGCCCTCCTTTGCCTGACGATTTTTGAAAAATAAACCAAATAACCAAATTTTCTCTAAGTAAAGTTAAATATCAAATAAGTCTTGATTAAAAAGTTTGAGGAAGTGAGTTGAGGAAAATACATATTCCTTTTCTCTCTAAATTAATATATAAAGTGACGCTATCATGTCACACCATAGTACAATTTACGATATCGCTGCATATTTTCAACAGAACACCTCATAGAACAAACATATTTGGAAATTAAAGTAAAAATTATTTCATGATATTTGAATTAAAAGAAGAAAAAAACAACCTCTCGGTGTATGTCAACCACCCATGAATAAAAACTCAATAACCTTACATTTCTTCACATTGTGTAAACATTAAACAGAACCTTAATCCTTTTTTGAAAAGTGATGTGTTTGATTTCAGTGTTTTTCTGACGGAAGACTACCCTGTCGTTGCTGATATTAATCAGCGCATTGCAGATATCACTGGCCTCTCCATGGACTCAGCTGAAGACTTACAGGTATGAGCACAGTAAGAAAGAAATGCTCATACTGAGTAACTGGGTGGCTACTGTAGTGTACCATAGCTTTTCTGCATTTGGTTGCCTCCTTTCTATATTACTTAATGTTCTTTTACTTTCTTAAATCAATGCATGTCTCTTGTTTTCCTCAGACTCTCTAATATGCATTTTAAAGTTGGCTGAGGTTTAATTTTTTTTCTGCATTTTCATTATTAGTTGTCCTGTGGTCACAAGCACCACTTTTTCATCTGATTGCAGTCTAGTTTGCACATAAATAGTTTCATTCTGTAATGTGAAAATAAAATACATGCAATTATACTCCATTAATGGATTACCGGTAGTTGATCCATTAAAAAATGACTATTGAAATAATAAAAATGGACAAATCACAAAAGCACAAGTTTGTACCATTCACTTTAATATTAAAAACAATACAATGTCTGTATATATCCTCCGGTGTCCTCCTTTGTATATCATGTATATAGAAAAGTTTAGTTCCATTCCAACCCTGGGTCACATGATGATGGCCGTTTCTACTTCACATTTTGTGAAGGTCTATGGTGCTTTTACAATGTATCAATGTGTTCAATTTCTTTCAGGTTCAGAATTATGGGATCGGTGGTAGATACGAACCACATTATGATGATTGGGTGAGTTTCTACATACAAACAAATATGTAGAAACATACTACATACATCCACCATTTAGACAGTGTGTGGTATCTGGAACAGAAAAGTAGCTGTGACATCATCTAGGTGGATGCTGTACATTTGTGATGGATAAGGAGACTTCCCTCAAACTTTGAGTAACCAGGCATTAAACTACTACAGAAATGATACTATAGCTGTCCTGTGGCTCAGTTGGTAGAGAATTGCGCTGACAACTCAAAAGTCATGGGTTCCAATCCCAGCGAAGGCAAGAACTGACAAAAAATGTGTTCAAATGTGTACATTCATTCAAAATGTAATGAATAAATGTAATGTTTATTTTGACAGAGATTTGAAGATGAGGATGGAACTCTAAGGGAGATGAGGATTGCTACATTTTTGCTTTATGTGAGTAGATCAACTCAAACTATTCTCAAACCTTGTCGTTGCTGCTCAAGTAGTTTTAAAAAAAAAGTCTTTTCACCAACCGCGTATTATGTTTTCTCTGTCTTAAATCATTAAGTTAGTATAACAGTGTTTATAATATGATCCAAAACAACATATTTCTTATATGTTAATCAGAACATTATAATCTTTTTGTTACTTTGAAGAGAAAAATAACAATAACTATATGCACTAAAGAACGAGTACATTCTGATATTTAGATTTTTGGGGGGGTGTTTTAAAAAAATAGATACATTTTTTTAAGTAGAAATTATTGACCAAAGTATTCACTCATCTTGCTTTCTGTACGTATGAATCTATTGGTTTTACTGATGCCAGTCCACTCTTTGCAGCTATAGCATAATTATGAGGACAGACACCAATTTAAGATGATCTGGTTCACATTCTTCGCTCTATTTAATCCTAAAGATGTTCTGTTAGGTTGAAGTCAAGACTCTTTAGACACAAAATGTAACACCAAACTCATGTCTTTATTTACCATGCTTTTTTGCAGCCTTGTAGCAACAGAAACTGGCTGTCACCAAACATTTATAAACAACATGCAACCGTCCAAAATCTCTTGGTGTGCTTAAGCATTCAGAATAATTCTTTCACTGGAACTAAAAGAAGAAAACCACCCCACACACACACAGACACAATTCTATCAGAAAAGAAGCGTTCTCCATGAACCACGTCAGATTGTCCAATCCTAGAGCCTTTATCTCTAGAGTTCAGTTAGTGTTTAATTCAATTATTCAGGCAGGTGAGGAAATACATTTTCAAAAAATAGTCTCCATTAAAACCTAATTTTATTAACGATGTGATGTCATGTTCACAAATAGAAACAAAGTTTCTGAAAACTCCTCATGTTCACCCAGTTCTGGTTTACCTTGCAGATGAGTGATGTGGAGAAGGGAGGAGCCACTGCCTTCACTACAATTGGAGTTGCAGTAAAGCCAAAAAAGGTATGGGTTCTGCCCATGGAACTGAAACTTTTGGTTAAATCGAATAGGATTTGGATCATTCTTCCCCTCTTTGCTATTAAAGGGTTCAGCTGTGTTTTGGTACAATCTGCACAAGAATGGTCAAGTGGATATGAAAACACTACATGCTGGATGTCCCGTGGTCCTGGGGAACAAATGGGGTATGTGTCAGTGGAAATACTAATTGCTTGTAGTTTGCTTGTAGATTTTTAAAAGCACAGCACCTTTATTTTTTCAACATTTTTAATTCCATTACACAATAATTCCACAACAAACCTGAAATTGTAAAAAAAATTACAATTCAGAATATTACATTTTGTAATTGTTTACTGAAAATATTAATTCTTAAATCCCCCAAAAAGCAAAGACAAGGTCAAAACAATGTGAGAATAAACAAAAAAATGCAAACCTCTCCTAAAACGTATACACTGTTTCAAGCATTTTTATGTGGCATTGTGCCTTGTTTTGTACTTTCAGGGGTTATTCCTTCTTTTCACCACTAGATGTCACTGATTGGTATCTGTAAAATGAAACAATTTTCACAATTTAATGTGATTTATCTAAAAATTTATGTGCAATAACTCTAGAAATGTCCTCAGTTCACACAAACACAGAAAACACAGTCACTCAGCTGACTTCACAGAACACACTACTCCACAAGTGAAAAATAGTTGACAACCAAAGCATATGCTAATGTGGTTCTGGGTTATGCTACTCGGAAGACTCTGAAATGTTTGTAAGGACAACAGAGAACAAATACATCAAAACAATAGCTTTGTTGTGATTAGCAAAAGAAATGAATGGATTAATGGGAAGTTGCGAACACACACAGAAAAATGCTAAAGGTCGCTTTAATGATTATTTCTTTATCTATGCTTATATAGTTTTTTAAATTGTTGCATTTCTTTATGTTCAGTTTCATTTTGACATTTTTCTGATGTCTTTTCAGTGGCCAATAAATGGATCCATGACTTTGGACAGGAATTCAGAAGGCCGTGTTCTTTGCTGGAATCAAACTGAAAACACTCGGCGATCATTGAATTTGTATTCAGCTGCTGTAACCAATGACAAGTTACAGTTTTTAACATGTATATTGAAATGTACTACAATCTTCTACTAGTCATGAGTTTGAAATTTCTTTGGTTACACAAATTACACAAAGGTTATTATTTTCCAAGGAAACAATCTGAATAGAAAGCATTGCCAAATAAAGGACTGTTAGGGTTAGGTGCTAAAACACCAAATCACCAGCAACTCCAGTCTTACAGACTCAATACAGCTTTAACTGTATGTTTCTTAATGTGATCTGATGGAAAATATCACTCGTGCTCTTGGAGCAACACCAACAAAAACTATTGACTTTAGAGACTCTTCCAACATAGGCTCAAGCTCTTCCCTTATCAACTCAAAGTGGTTCAGATCCAGAGATTGATCTCTTTAATGTACTCCAAACCCCTGCTGACCCCTGGTTCTAATAATTTTGGAGAGTGTCATTACCCTGATGTAGGATAAATCAGGCAAAAAAAAATCCAACTTTTGACTGTGTAAACAAGATTAACTTTACTTATGATTTACTTTACTCCTGCTTTGGTGCTATTAATTATTATACACTACTTAAAGAGAGGTTTATTTGGAAAGCTAATATAACCTCAGTACATTCACAGAGTGATTCTTTCTTTTAGATTAATTTAGTGTGCGGTTGGACTTATTTTATCTGTTATAGAAAAGCAATTGTAAAGTGTGCATGTTAACTAGCATTGTTTAATACATGCATTTTAATTTGAACACAATTAGATTGCAATGTGTTACAAGAAATGTTGCTGTGTAAATTGTAGTTGGACAATTTGCCTAAATCTTGTCTATTTTTCTAGTCTGTACACACAACTGTTAGAGAATCTCACACAATAAACAGCTCTCTTCCTATGAATAATTGAACAATATGTCACTTTTAAGGTTTTATGTCACTCCCCAGTTTATTTTGGAACGTGATTTAAGCTGGTTGAGGTGCTTCCTCTGGTGTCCAATTAGTGAACAACACAACACAAAGCAACTTTGTACTCGCAACGCAAATCTAAAAACGACTGCTAATCAAAAACAAAAATAAAATATTTAAAGGTTTTTTTATTTGCAGTCGCATTTTTATTTTGCAGCTGAAATGTGCGTGCAAAGTTTATTTGTGCTGTGTTTTCAATTTGTAGTAATGTTGTGCACTAATGGGCCACCATATGATGCAAATCCAAAAAATTAGGGGCGCTAGTGAGCTCAATTACGTCCTCTGGCTCTCCACTCTCATGAATGGAATGATGGTGGACATAAATGGACTGTGAAAGTAAATTGAAAATATGACAGAATTGACAGTTTTGATGTTTCATTATCCATAAGTGTTTTTTATCACAGTATTTCACACCACCGATAATCAATTTTCAACATGAGCGACTCGTTCACTAACCATTACTAACCAAATGATTTTTGGGTTTAGTTATTCTATTTTATTAGTTATAGTTGTTTATTTCTTTTTTTTGTATTTAGTAAATATTTAACCCCAAAACAATTCAAGTGCAACTCCTGGTGGAAACTAAGAATACAATCAAAATGGCCGCCACACCCAATGTTATGACACATCCTCCCACTTACTTTCACACTCTTCTTGGCCAAAAGCTCTATCATGTAAACAAGCGCACTAGTTGCTCCAGTTTCACAATAATTGTTTTGCCATCCATGTTTTAGGAACAGTGGCCGGTTATAGAAAAAAAAACTATTGCAAATCGAATATGCTTCTGCAAATCAAAACACAAATTTAAAAGATTTTGTCTAATATTTGTGTTTTTGATATGCAGTTGTTTTTTTTTTATTTGCAATAGCGTTTTTTTATTATTATTATTTGCAGTAGCATTGCGCACGCAAAGTTGATTTGTCTTGTGCACTGATGCTGAATGGCACTAATGAATTGAGCACTAATGGGCCACTGTAGCTCCATCCCAGTGAATTCCACCCACAGTCTATACGAAATACACGAAATCCCTGTGAGTAGGGAATATGGTCTTCCAGTGGCCTGACAATCTGTTTATTGCTTAACCCTTTTGCCCAATGTGATCTGGAGATGACCAGCAGAAACAGGAATCAAGGGGCATCAAATGTATGTATCTCAGCAAATGAATTTCCATCACGTTTGGCATTCATGGCACTGGCATATGGCCAAACATGGTCTGGCTCTGGCAGAGGGGTATAGTTTTTAATGGTGCACACAATACTTGGCGTAGACATCATGGTATTTCCTAGATTCTTATCTTGGCTTATTTTGGTCCACTCTGGTACCACGTGGTTCTTGGGTCATGCACAACTAATAATGTGGCCGAACTGGGCTTGATAAATAAATGCTATTTTGGATTTCGCTGTATGTTTTTGACTTTATTCTATTACTCGACATTCGAAACGTCGAGAAACCCACATTTTAAACAATGTGCAATATAAATATCTGTATTCATACGCCACATGTTGTCTATTTGAGAGAATAGTGGCAAAAAGTGCTTGGGATTGTGTCTGTTGCTGCCATTAAAAATATAGCTTCTAACATCAACATGTATAATAAACCTTTTAATCTTCATTGTGATGGTTTCTGTTCAGTGGTACGCTCCTCTCTTGCAATCCCATGCCTCTGTGAGGCCACTCTGTGCTGCTTCTGATTGGCCAGTTTATTGTTTGCATGACATGAAACGCAGAGTTGACATGTGACAGGCAGGAGAGTTCTGACTGGTTAAACCCATACGGAGGCGTGCCAGAGAGGAAGGGAAACTGCCTTTGGACCGGGTGCATCTGGGAACAAAGGAAGGTCTTGGGGAAGCTGAAAGGCAGTGAACCCAGCTGCACAGCTGTTCATACACAAGACAACATAAGAACACATAAACGTTATGTAAGCATTCAAAGATGGCTTCATTGAGGAAGGAACAACTAATTAATTGATTCTGAGTTTAGTGACACTCTTACCACTCTCTGTCGAAGGATTATAGAAAGAAAGCTGAGAGGGAACGAAAAACAAAGTGTCAAATTAAGGATTCTGACGAATATAAAAATGCATACAGCAGCAAGAATCTATCAACAGAATTCAGAGGTGAAGAAGTGACCACTTTTGCTAATTTTCAATATAAATATGACAGACTTAAGCTTTTCATAGATGACTGTGACAGATTTCTTCTTGAGTAATGTGTGAAACTTTTGACATAGGGTCCATAGTATCACCAATAGCAGAAATATTCTTAATCTTAAAATATTTGTAGTCGTAAAAAGTGGGGAATGGGCGGAGCTTATCAGGCCATCTGCTCAGTGTGTGTGTGTTTACAATACAATACTGTGCACAGGTTTTAAGCAGGTATTTATTTTCATCAATGAACAAAATTGTATAGACAAATCTAAGTCAAATCCAAATTTGGAGTGACAAAGTTTGGCTATCCTCATCCAATGTAAATCCTCCTACACAGATGTTTCTGTTTCAGTTCATGACTGGGTTTCAATCTACATGTGAAATTGATAATAATGTGATTTTTAAGGTTTTGTCGTTTTGATAAATTTGCAACAATCTCAAAAAATCTTTTTTCACATTGTCATTATGGGGTATTGTGTGTAGAATTTTGAGGAAATAAATGAATTTAATCCATTTTGGAATAAGGTTGTAACATAAAAAAAATTGGAAAAAGTGAAGCACTATGAATACTTTCGGATGCACTGTAGCAGCTATTTGTTATCAGTGGTGGATCATACTCCTGACAAAAGGTAGTAACACCAGATACTGACTTAATTTAGATTTTTCTTTTGTTCACTCACTTTGCTCATTTTAATCTTAAATGTGTATTTTTGAAACCATTCATTGTTTACTGCATTTTCACACAAAAACGTTTGCACAGTAGATGCATTTATCCAAAGCTCCTTACATATAACGCCGAATGATAAGGGCTGTGCAATGTATTTTTGTACATATAAAATAAACCAAGCCCTCTACATAAGGTACATATATAATGTTTAAGCACCACACCCGTGCTCATAGTAGCAAGTATGGAACAATAAAGATTAGAAAATATTTTCACACACCTGTGGGCAGGTGGGGAGACTTGGGTAGTTCACTAAGATTAGTTTGTTGAAGTTAAACTTGTAAGTAAAACGTTTCCCTTTGGTTTTGTGCAAAATGCGCTTGTTGTAATAGTATCTGTAAAAAAAAAAAACAGATGAGTTACAATATAGTAACACACCAACATCTCTTTGCAAGGTTATTATTCTCAGTTGTGATATATTTCAGGCATATATGCTAATAATTGTATCAAATCATGAACACAGTTTCATTTAGGTGTAACTTTGAATTTATTTATTTTTTGTTAGAGTTGTGACAAAACAAATTGCACAGTGAAAAATAATGATTGCTTTCTCATACCTTAACGCTCTGCTGAGCTTGTCGTAGTTCATGTGTGGCTTCCCCTTCCTCTCTCCCCACAGTTTAGCCAGTCTTTCTGGGTCTCTGATCACAAACTCTCCCCATTCACTGCCCCAAGAGATCGCCCCGCCCTCACCACGCCCTAAAAGTTCTAACAGGAAGTGCCACAACTGCACCTGCCGGGAGCCTGGAGACCACGCTGGTTTATAAGCCCACTCGGGAAACAGTACTGCTGAGGGAAACAAGGTTCCACTGTTATTTAGCAGAATTATCCTAATAATGGCGAGACTATATAGTTATTTCAGAAAAAAAAATTAAGAAAAACGAAATTGCAAATTGAATAATAAGAGATTTTAGCACATATTGAGTTTAACACCAGCATTTAACATTTTTATTTCCTCCCGAAACTTTTTAATAATGAGTGAGACACTGAATCTTTCTGCAATATGAATGCAGGTTAAACAAATTATTTAAAGAAAGTTTTTACAGTTTTCATTTTTGGAGTCTTTCCCAGGTCGAACTTGATGTTTGTATAACCTTATTTGTATTTCCTGTAGGTAATTAACACCCAGAACCCATGCAGAACAGCAAGGATTTTTCTAAAATGTTTGCTTTTTGTTATGATGAAAATAAACTTGCTATAGATATCATATATGGTTGTATGGGGATGTTTCATAGTATTTTTCTTTTTCATGATTGCATTCAAAAGTTACAAAGAGGACAATTTAGCATTGTTCCCCTGCAGGGCAAACAATAAATATTTTTGCCACCTTTATGACAGTGTGAATGTCGGAAAATTATGTTCTCAAACCCCATAAAAACCCAAATAGTGACTAAAAAGGTACTAATGCACTCTACTTTTTTTAAATGAGCCCATCCTCGAACTTCCCCAGAGTTTTATGATTGCTACAGGAATTACTACAGGAGCTTGTGTAATATCCCTGCATCTGCTGTAGTCATGCTACAGCTTCAAAACTCCTTGATAGTTACGTATAGTACTGAGTACATTTATTCCAAATCAGCCAATAAACGCACGTATTGATCTTTGTTTGACTTTAGTGCATGATGCAACTAGAGAAGTCAAGCACAAATATTGAAACTTCTGGTCCTGTTAGATTCAGTGATGTTGAACACATTTAAAACTGATAAAATAAAAGTTACTAATTCTTACAAAGTTGTGAAAAAAAACAACGATAAGTGTAAGTGACTTACTTCTGCTCCAGTAGTTTGAGGGAAAAGGGCCCACAGTAGAATTACAACTACACTCCATCTGTAAAACATCGATATTCATCATCGTCTTAATCAAAATAAATATAATTATTTGATCTGAGATTTAGACCATTTCATTGCACAGTTTAGCTGAAAATATATTTTATTATTCACAAACCCGTCACTTTGATTACCTTTACAGCCGTTGCATACATTTGTGAATCATTCTTTTAACAATAGTGTATCTAATAAAAAAAAAATATTAAATACTTGTAAAATATGAATAATTGTTTGTTTGTTTGTTCACGATGAGTTGCATTCCTGTTACTGGCTGATTGGCTGCACCTGAGATTAATTAGTGCACCTGCTCATTCATGTCGTCACATGTGTGTTCAAGTATTTCCTCTATGTCCTAGTCTGTCTTTTGTTCAACGTTTGGTATTGGTGTGTTAACATTATTCTCAGTCATTGATTTACCCTACACTTTTGTTACTTTAATAAATTATTTTGCTAGCCCCACTTACTGTAAAGCCCCATACATTTTAAGACCAGCAATTTGAATAAAAACTTATTACAAAGCTCAAACGAAACAAATGCAGCCAGATTTTGCAGTATATTACGGAATAAAACAAAAGCAAAAGATATAAATTACATAGTCCAAGAGCAGAGCTGTTACCTGTTCAGTGGTGAGGATGCTACTCCAAAGGAAGAAGAAAGAAAGTCACCTGTAAACTCTCTCACGCTATTTATCTTCACCCTTACCCCTCTGCCCTACTACAGTATTTTCCTCCATCTCATCCCGCCCCTGTTCCTGCCTCCTCACTCTTCCATTTCCAATCCAAAGTGGACAGGGTGAAATCCAAGCTTTCCTTCTGGAGCAGGATGTTTTGCATTGGATGTGGTTTTGCCACCTTTATCTCACATGCACAAATAATAAACTCTGATAGTTTCATTAATGAACTTTCAGCACAATTCTGCTCTATTGTTTATTATGTAAACATCAAAGAATAATTAATTGAATAATTGATCATTATCAGATGAGAAAGGGGTATGTCACGTACACTGACAGCATTTCTTGCTCTTTTATAAAGAACAAATTACCTTTCTTTGAGACCCATGGAAGCAAAACCGTTTCAGATAGAGTAAAAATGAACTAATAAAAGGATGATTTTGTATCTATCTATCTTTCCAAACACATCAGCTCAAGCATTCACCAGCTCATGCCCACACTGCAGTGTGACAGGTGACACCGGAGGCTTTTAATTCCAGTGTACACACAATTTCTGGTCCAGACAGGCATCAATAATTCAAGCTGTTAATTGAGTTGAATGTTATGCTTTTAGCTGTTGGACCAGAGAACTGACACTCATGAATCTCTAATGTGAGGCGTGAACAGTCAGGAATAAAATCCAATTAAATAGTTTTCATGTCAAAAAGGTTTTCTTACACTGATTCAATTTCTATAAATATATATTTTTGGCTGTATATACTTTCATAACAAAGTTCAGGAGGAGCTTATGGCTACCTTGCCTAAAACTATGAAACATCATTTGCTATTGTTTATAAGTGAGTTCCTTCCAGAAATCTGTCAATGTTTGATCGAGCTGCCCCACATCTATCCCTTCACCACAAGAGCATTGTATTTACAGGCCCTGGAGCCCCGCCTGTTTTAATTATTTTCAGCCAGAGATCGTTTTCAAATATTTGTTTGAAAATTATTTTCAAAGAGGAAGTCAGAAATGGTGAATAATGATAGAAATTAGGTTCCCCTGTACTTAACAGACAATAAAAGCTAGCACAGTACAACAAATGCAAATATCAGAGATTCTCATAATAGAGATTCTCATAAATGGTGGCCCTTTAAGGGGGGGTTTCCCGGGGTCTGCATCACTGCTGTTCCCAGACTCTTTACTCAGACAGCTATCCTGGTACGCGTTCCCTCACATGTTTCTAAATATTTCAGCCAATTTCTTTCTCGATTCATTCATGATGAACCCCTGGAGGATCAACTCTGCACAGATTAGGTTACCATCAATCCATCACACCCACTCAGTTTTATATAAAACATTTCTTGGGTTTGTTACCCAGTTTGATTCTTCAAGTTTTAACAAACAATATTATTTATGTTGTTGATGCAACCTTTAGATTGTCTCTATTTATTTGACAGAATTTCTTCATTTTCTAAACTAAGATGTGTTTTTTTTTTCTATGACAGAAAGCTTTGATTGATTACGGTGTCTGTGAGGATTACATGATATAAATGAATTGTTTGTTTAAAGGTGGCCAGTGCAAAAGCTACTTATCCCCCTTCCTCATCAGTACATCTCCGTCCGCTCTCATCCTTTCTTCCCTGATCTGCCGCTCTATCCGTCTTCCAGCAGCTTATTCCTCTTCACGCTGAGACCTCAGATCAGCAGCTCTGATAGTGTGTATTTGCTTAACAGTGGTGACACTGCGTGTGTGTGTGTAAGGTCACAGGGCTCATCTCAGAGGATGAATCCTGTTAAACTTTAGGAGGATAAAAGGCTCTTGTGTGTTTGTGCAAGCTCAGTGGTCTTAGATTTTGTCAATTCCACCAAGAGAGAAAGAGATATTCTTCTCAATTAACAACATTATTATTTACAAAAACCTTATTTAAATTACATAATCTGCTCATTTGAATGTGGCCACAATACTGGTAACGAGACCACGCAGCGTTTTGTACACTTTATCTGCACCAGTACACCCCCAAAAACCCGTTTAGGGGTATATAAACACTTAATTACTCTCATTGTTACTTTATATTTTTGTTTTAACAATTTCAGTTTTTCACTTTTAATTTTTCAGCCAATGTTTTTTACCTCTTTTGGCTGCGCCAAGAATATTGTTAGCACCAAACTAACAATAAGAGGGAAATGTTCATTCAGCGACTTGGAAACACTAAAGGACATTACTGCGTACCTTTAGCTTAAAATCTTTTATTAAATCTCGTCCTTATATCTCCTAATCTCGTTATTTTGACATAGTATCTCTGACTTGATTTAATAATTTTGATAGGCTTGTTTAAGACTGATCAATAAACTATTAATTGCCCATCTCACAATTTTGATCCACTTGTAGTTTTCATTATGACTTTGGACCTCATTATTTTGATACTTTTAATATACTTTATCAGATTATTTTGACTAATAGTTATGATCTAGTAACTTTAATAACTATAGCGTTCTCAGTTTTCACATGATTATGACAATGTCACCTCATCATTCAGCTGTCGATTAACAGAATCAAACCTCGATGGGAAGCGTCTTGTATAAAGAACAAGATGAGGATTGGAAGACACTCAAGATCCAGTCAATCAAAAGCAGAAGAGGACGGGACTTTTGCTCAAGAGAGGCAATCAGGAACACCTTTTTTCCGACTCAACTCTAAACCAATTCAACTAAATAAACCTTTTTGTTTGTTTGTTTTACACTAAACATGGTTAAAATATTAAATTTGCACTATTTGATTTCAATATTACATTGTATTTTATAAAAAAAAAAATTATGTATTAGTCTTTAGTTGAGTATTTTACATTTTTTGTTTTGTGTAATGGCAAGAAGAAAATAAATGGAATACATCTCACTCGGATGCATCAAAACTTTAGAACTATAACATTTATAATTAACATTTTTATGTTCTTATCTCATCATTTTAACTTTTTAATCCATTAGGGAATATTAATGTTTTCTTCAAAAGAACACAAATTCAAACTAGTCAACACAGATCTAAGCTGAACGTAAATCTAGGAAGACACATATTATTGGACACAGTACTTTCCCGAGAGAGTAGAATCATGAATGAAGTGTCTCAAGGCTCTCTCCTCTATAAATGCTGACAAGACTCTTTCCCCTGGGTCAAGGGAGCTGTGGTTTCTAAAAGGTTTTCTGCATGTCCAAAGCCCAAAGAATATATCCGTCTGAAACAAGAGACAATGGCAGCCACGAGAGTGAAATGCTCAGAACGCTGCCCAAAGTCAATTATATGCAGTCCTTTGCGAAAAAAGAGACAGCAGACGAGTGTTTTCATTGTTTTAGAGCTTCATTACTATTTTATTCATGTGTAATTTGAATCTCATGTAAACAAATTTAGAAGACGTTCATTATTGACCTCCTTCTCTTTATAAATAACATCCCAAACTCTTATTTTGTATTCTAGACATCCAGAACAGACGTTCCTCTCAGGGGGAGAAAACACATTGTGAAGACTTACTTAGCATTTTTTACAGTAACGTAAAGAATGGGGATTAGATGAATTCTGACAAAGAGATCCTGGAGTCTAGAATCAAAATCTACTGGTTGATTGGTTTTTGTTAGGATCATGTCCAGGTTGAAATGGTCACTGGTAAATGAGTAATGTGTGATAAATAAGACAAGAAATGACCCTTATAATGTCCACAGTTAAACCATGAGCAGAATACACAGCTTCTGCGTTCTGAAGGCCAGCTGCGATTTCAATATTCCTCTATTATCCGTTGAGAATTTTCTGGAAGCTTGTTACTGCCACAGGAAAAATAAGGCTTTTTTAATCTGTGTTCTGCCATCAAGAAAGTCCAGGGTTTTGTTTCTATTATGTTGAAAAATGTAATACATATATTTCTTTTCTGCAAATTTGAGGTAGATTACAAACACCAAAAACAGCCACTTATCATTATTGAAATAATTGACCTTGCAAGGTTTTATGAATTCTAGGTTTAACATTTACTGTAATATTATTACAAAAAGAATGTATTTTTAAAAAGCTTTAAATAAATAAAAACACAATAGCATTTTTATTCTGTGTCAAAACAGATTTACACTTTTAAATATAGTTAATTAATTTAAAATAAAATACAAAAGAAATAAAGTGTAAGAGATTTTTTTATCTTTATTTATTCCCAGTACAGTACTTGCTGTTGTATAAATACTCAAAACAAGTTTTCCTAACTTTTGTATAACTTCAAATCAGATATCCACTATATTTGTGCTAAATTAAAGATATAATGTATAAAATTTAAATTAAAAAATATTATAAATAAAAGTTGTGGCTCCCTGCTACTATACTTCATGTTTAAAAGACATTTAATTTATTTTGAGCTAGCAAAAAAATGAAACCTTTTTTAATGTCAGAAAAAACAACGGTTTTTTAACCTATTGCACACTTTTATACATGATAAAAATCAAACGCAAGTTTCACAATCATGAGGTGAACACTGTGAGAGAACGTCTTGATATCTGGGTTTATTTTTATGTTGAAAATTAACTTGTTTAACATCAAAGAAAAATACAATATTTATTGTTGTAACGTCAAAAGGGGGAAAAAAAACCTTCTTAACCCTGTGACTGAAACAAGACTTCCATGTTTTTTTTTTCCTTTAGATCAGTAGTGTTTTTGCAAACATAACATAAAATCACAGCATGTTAGTGCAACTGTTCAGTCATTCATGAAACAATAAATATTTCCACACAAATTTCCACACACATATTAAAAAAATAATGCTGTAACATCCACGACAAAAAGAGAAAAGAGTAGGGAGGATTGTGTTTGACCTCACTTAGTGTTTAAGAGATGTTCAGCACATTTGTGTTGCAATGTGCAGTAGACAGATACAGTTCAAGTGGATGTGCGCCCTCTAGTGGAGATCTGTTCCTCCTCTCGTCATAAGGCTTATCAGGACACTATATGGAGCTAACTTGCTCTGGTTTTGAATCTAGTATAGTTCAATCGACTTATTTTAGACAACACTTCATTTATTTTTCACATGTTTGCACTGGGTTAAAACTAGAACAGGGTATTTGGAGTCACGATTGAGTAACAAGTCATTCATATTCACAGAGGAAACATATCCAGAGAAATTTTCCAGATAAAATTAATTTAAAACACTAACTGCTTTGCCATGTTGTTCTCAAGCCTGGATTTGACTTTGACACTTCATGACAGTCATAACAATCAAGCTTTAAGGGTTCACCGTGATTCTCTGTAACTTGCCTCCGTTCAGTCCCTCTCATGACCTCTGTCTGAGTGTCACTGTCTCTATGTGAGGTTGTGGAGAGGTTGGCTGACCCTCATGCAGCTCCAGTATAGTGCTCTGGCCAGTGTCAACACAACCAGCAACAACGCAGCTGCCCATGAAGCATAGATACCACCATAAACACGAGCCTGCGACCACGTCCCTGCCTGCAATCACACACACACAAAAAAAACATTTTAAATGCAGGAGAGCTTTAGCATTGAATAGATCAGTGATGGTAGTAGTGTCATCAATTATCACATTAGGTTTTTCGTACCTAAATAATCCAGGGATTTCAGAGGTAAACATGTTGTGCAGAAGTATTTTTATGAGCAAAATGAAATGGTTGCTAAGGTAAATTTTTTGGTTGCTATGGAAGGTCACTGACATTATACAAAGGTCCCTATGCCAATACGGCTCATTTAAACCAATCCCATGTCTCTGATTTTCCGTAGCTGAGATATCCCAAATTGGTTGCCATGGTAAACAGATTGTAATGGAAGGGCCAGTGATGGTCTAGGATGAGGTGCGTCAGAATATTTTTTGCCCAAAGTGAAAGACCAATAACAATTGGTTGGCTTTGACTAGGCAACATAATTAAAGATTAGCTTGCAGATATTGACGAGAGTAACTTATGAGATTTATAAGCTTCAAATTCAACCTCTGCAGCAGTGCTGGCAGCACTCATATATGTCTACTTCCCAATGCAACTGCTGGATATGATGGTGAACATGTGTTTTTAGTCTTCTTTGGTCCATCATGGCAAGTTAACCTGTTAAATTACTGTATGTCTACAATAACAATAACAAGAACATTTACTCTCCCTGCTTCACATTCACACCTGAGACCATTTAACACTAACGAGTTACATGACACCAAGGAGAGAAAATGGCAGATTCACTTTAGAGACAACAAATGTACACTTTTATAGAAGCTACAAAGTCACTACTTTTAAAGTAATGGCAAAAATGTAAAATTGTGAGTGGTGTATTCAGATAAAATTTTCAATTTTCACTTACAATCAGACCAGCAGCCGAGATGCTAAATAGCAAACAAAGCAGGTAACACCACAGACTCCTCCTCCTGGGATATCTCTGACCAATTGAAGATCTGTAGAATTTACAAAGGTGAAGGATGGTTAAAATTAAAAAAAAATTAATACTCATGAGAACGGTCAGTTATGGGGGGGGGGGGGGTATTATATGTTTTACAGGCATATAGTGTCGTTTTATAGCACACTCAAGTAACAATTTTACCTAAAGTTGGATTGTAATCACTGTATTTGTCATAAACAACCTCATAGAAATTTGAATTGGCATCTTGGCTGCGCGTAACGCAGATATTCACCTGTCTCTTTAAGAGCCCCCTCCTTCTTTCCGACACGCCTCCTTCAGTGTGTCATACTCCATGCGCACTGCCACAGTTTGTTTTCATTTTCCGAGCACCGCTACATTTCATACAAAAACATTAAAATCGTGTTTTTGCAAAATGCGAATGGAGGATATTGTACAAGCCTATGCACACGATCCTGCGTCGGAGCCAGAAAATGAGTTTTTCAAGACGTGTCTGCTTGGTAAATATCCTCTTGTAAATTTACACCATTTTGTGGAAAGATTTTACTAGAAAATTAAAAATATGCATCATAAGGAAACTATGTTTTGCTATGAAATAGTACATAAGCTTTTTAACCATTTTTGACGAAGCGTGTCGTCCTTGGGAAGCGTAAAGAAAGGGCTCTCTCCTTGGCATCCAAACATACATCTCCCTGTGGAAGTCATTTTTTAATACGGAGAACTATAGAGAAAAGCACTCTGAACGACAGGTAGACCAGCTGTTGCTAACAGTAGCTCCCTCAGCTGGAGGGGGAGGAGCGGTGCAGCAGCAGATGGGGGACAGAGGCGGAGCTACGCAAAAGAGCCAGGGCTTCGCAAAACAGAGTGTTTTAGCACCCCACAAGGGCTACCGCAGGAGATTCAAGGATTACTCAAATATGCATGAATGATTCAAAGGTGTGTTTTTAATGAGGGACTGACATTATAACACAACATAAAGCTCAATAATACCCCCCCCCCTTTAATAAGTATGCCAAGCAAATATTTTTATGTGGATTTCAATCTGCCTAAAGTGATGCATGATATAGTTAAATTTGACTTGTTTTTTTTGTTTTGAAAAGTAGACTGGTGACTACTTACACTTTTCTGCAATGGGGGCATCGAGCCAGTGTCCTGTCAGTAAACTCAGTCCACTGAAATGAAAAAAAAAAAAAGAATAGCAATTTGATATTCGGCGACTTGCAGAACATGAGCAGAGTCATTTATTTAGCATCTTACTGCAGCAGATCATGATACACAATGGTGTGTGTGACTTGTTTTATTTGTGTACCAGGAAAGTGTTGTTGCAGTGTCCGCAGGAAACTCGAGCTCCAGCAGGTTGTGGTTCTGGACTGGCTGGCCCCGGATGGACTGGCCCCAAATTTATGATCCTCTTACTGGAGTAGAAACAAGGAGAGAATGCAGCTTTACCAAGCGCTTCAATATGTTACACATGCAAGACCCTTGATCTCTGTCTCATACCAGTACGGTCGAGGGCAGGCAATTCTTTGGGATGTGACCTTGCAGATGAGAAGACAGTTACAAGGACAGCGAACATACTTCTTCCCTGCTGGAGCATTCTTGATGGGCTAAAGAGAAAGTAAAAGAAAAAATTTGCTTTAAACTTAAAAGTGCAAGTAAAAAAAAACATGAGTCGACTCATAAACACTGAATAGAGTCACGATTAAATCAATCATTTATGTCAGACTTTTATGTGGTGGATGGTGCATTTGACATGTATGCGTGTTTGCGCAAGGCTGACGTGGGTTTGAATCCCGAGCCTATCATCATTTGCCATCCTTCCGCCTCTCTATACCTGCTTCTCTTCCAGTCTAAATACTATCCTGTTTGTTCAAATAAAATTTAGAATTGCTAATTTATTCAGTAAGTTATGACATACGAACGTACTGCGCACCTCCCACCACCCACACGCTCAAACGCAAGAAAACATATTTGCCAATCTACAATGCTGTATTGACTAAAGGATAAATCCATTGCCAGTTTTTTTCACCTCTTCCTCCCAATAACCAGTAAGTACAATGATAACAGTTGTTGAAGAGCTCTGAAGAGTAAACTATATAAATATTGTGACTTTTGCAGATAAAATAATGGTTTACTGGAAAATGTAACACATTTAACATGAATAGGTTACCGATAAATGGATTTATTCCACTCTTCCAAAAAACATCTTTTACTTTTTCATAAATATTACAGTAATCCAGCTTTTCCCACTTTTAAAACGATTTGTCTGTTTCTTAACGCAAAGTGCTGACAAAAATCGAAGATCACCCTTCTAAATCACCCTTCATGTTAATTATTTCATCACATTTAAATATTGATATTTTTTGCACTACATTTGTTTTGTGTGCAAAACGTATTTCATGCAAACATGTTACTTTTCGTGCACATTTGGAGAAGACAATCTTTTTCCAATCAAAGTGTTCAAGTGCTATTTCCCAACTCACCGTAGCTTCATTGCAGACTCCGCATTTCACCACATGTTGGTGGATTTTGCCCTCAACACTGATCAGTGACTGGCAAACTCTACAGCTGATGACCGGGGCACTGCCACTCTCTGGAGAGGTCAACGGGGAATATGGCGGAGGGTTCTCACTTAATAACACAGGTGGCTGAGGTGCCGTTGGAAAAGGTGGAAAACCTACAAAAACACAGAAACTATTATTCTGGATTCTGACTGCACATATGCAATGTTTGGATATCATTGTAAATTAAAATGTTAATGTTCTCAGACATTCAATCATTCTATATGTTCTTCAATAGAGTAATGTGTAACATTTTAGGAGAAAAATGTAGATTTGAATAAAAAGTCAATAGGATGTGGGAAAACATAACTAGTTAAAGTTCACTGTTTCAGGTTTTATAAATAATACTAAACAGGCGTTGACCGAGAAACTGAGTCAGCTCAGATTATGCCCTTTTGACTTGTTTGATGTGCTAATGAAAAAGTTGACTTGAATTTAAAATGTTAACACATGCCACAGATTTGGCTGGAAATCTCCTTAAATCACCTGATAAAACTAAGTCAGCTGGTGGATGGTGTGAGTATATATTTACTTAAATATATATAATCCCTTTAAGCTTACCACGAAAGTCACAGTCACTCTTTACAGCTTTTAGACACGTTATGTTTTAGTACGTTGTAACGTACAAAATGCCTTGAATATTTTATTTGACTAAGCACTTAAAACATCATAGAGGGATTGAAAACCTTAGGTAATACAAGCACATATGGACTACAATTGAAAGTTATATTTACTTCTAAAGTGTAACCCAAATACTGGGAACTTGCACTTTGCTCAGGTGAAATAGTTCTCGGTCATTCCTACCATTAGGATTAACAAGAAAATCAGATTTGGTCCCAAGATCAGCTGAAAGGAGCTTTGTGAGGAGTACTGGAATGTGGTTGGTCAGTAGAACAAAACCCCCAAGTAATACATGTTTTTACCCAAACGAACATAGAAAAACTGTTTGAAAAATATTTGTGGGGATTATTTAATATCTGTATTTACTAATACAACATTTTAGCAGCTTTCTGTAATATACAATTCTTTCTATGGTTTAATTGCTTTAATGTAATTCTTGAACAAGAAACATTCAGATATACTTGAGGTAAATGTGCCACAGCATCATGAGCTGCACGCACTTACTATTCGCCCGCCCCATCTTCGCGATAATTGGTTGTATTCGTCTCAGCTAATCATTTCAGGGCTTCTGATTGGCCCAGAGATGTGCCAACCATAGCGTTAGGGTGTAGCTAAACACGACAGGTTACTGTAAATGTATAGCGTATACATATGAATAAACGGGTAAAATTAAATTATTACATTTCTCCAAACAATAGGCCAGTTTTTATAGAAGATTTCCCCACAGTACCCTCGAGAAGACCAATAACAGAACAGTAAATAGACCACCCATTAATTACTGAGGTTGATCAGTTTGTCAGCAGGATGACAGGGGTATGATATACTTAATTTAGCGATAATTCGTTTAATGTAGCTGAAACAATCTTTGCACGGAGGTTATTACAGAAGCTACACTATTTGTAAAGCAGCATGTCACAAACAACAGTAAGGCGCGTGCACGTATCTATTCATTGCAATCGATCAGAACAACCGTCTGTTCCCTGACAACCAACGGTGTGTCGAATTGAATCAAGCCGCAGAGTACAAAAACATCACTTAAAGCATAGTAACTGATCACGCTTGTATGCGCGGGCCCATGACACCGCAGAAACGCACCTCGCTCGATACTCACTTTGCGGTTTGATCGGAGCTGCACCGGGAGACACGCCGCCGTTACCGCTGCCCAGTGCTCCGTCACCGAGATCCGAGAGCAACGGGGACCGCTCTCCGTCCGCCATGCCGACAGCAAGCGTAAAAGGGGGGAGCGGCAAAAGCTCGTATTGTTGTGCTAGCAGAGATCGTATCTGTGCAAGAGTGGATGTGTGTGTACGCGCTTTCGTCACACTGGTGTGATATGGTGCTGTGGCAACGCGTGTGCGCATCCGTGCGCTCGGGGGATGAACTGCAAGGTGCCCAGGAGAGACAGCAGATAGCGAGCATTCTACCTTTTACAAACTCCCCTAAAAAGATCCAGAACCCCGATTTGTCTATATGACACAAAATCATTAAACAAATAAAATTATGAACCATTGTTGAGTTTGGGATTTAAACAAGAATTACAACCTTTCCAAACACCTGACTTCATGAAGCGTTGCCATTTCCCAGATCCCATCTGATAGCAACTCCTTATTGATTGTATTGATGTAATTTGAGAAAAATATGCAAAAAGTGATCAAACTACCATCATCACAATGTGAAAACTGAGCTTAGCTGCTCTGAGAGGAAGGAAGAGGGGTTTGGTCTTGTCAAGACTCTTTAAGTCCTGATTTCGTTTTTTTTAATTAATAAGCAAATCAAATGTTTTGAGCTCCTTCTCCAGCATAGCGATATAAAATTAAACATGGTATCTGTTTACTCATTAAATGCAGCAGCAAGAGTCAATAGAGCGCTATAGGGTGCCACCCCACCACTCACTGCTGCTTGACCTTGAAGGTACAGTTGAATTATCACATTGACTTCCATTCTAGAAGCATTTCAAAAACAAGGGATTGAGAGAACTTAGGGTGCAGGTTTCTTGTGGCCAGCGTTGATCGTAGCTGCCTTGATACGAACGCCCACTTTGTGGACATTTTGTGTAACCGCTGACACTGTGTCAAATAGAGGTTAATCTGTGTGGAAAATAGGAATAGGAAAATGGAGTGGGGGATGAAACGATCATATTAAACCACTTAAATTAGCACCATTTTAAAGAGGGATGAGTCAGGAAAAAGTTGTCTTGGGCAGGATCATCCTGAGATGATTTAAAAATCTGCATAAAAAACAGAAGAAGAAAATATACTTGTTCTCTTTCCTGCTCTGGTTATAAGAAGCAGACATGAAGACAATATTTTATTCACCTCTCCTTTTTATAAAATGCTAGGATGGAGTATTTAGTCAGCCACCAATTGTGCAAGTTCTCCAACTTAAAAAGATGAGAGAGGCCCGTAATGTTCATCATAGATAGACCTCAACTATGAGAGACTAAAGGAGATTTAAAAAAAAATCCAGAAAATCAAATTGTCTGATTTTTAAAGGATTTATTTGCAAAATATGGTGGAAAATAAGTATTTGGTCAGCTACAAACAAGCAAGATTTCTGGCTCTCACAGACATGAAACTTCTTCTGTAAGAGGCTCCTCTGTCCTCCACTTGTTACCTGTATTAATGGCACCTGTTTGAACTCCTTGTTTGTGAGTATAAATAAACGTGATGGAAATAGTACATATTTGTGGACCTTTTTGCCCCACTGCATCAGTTTACTATTGCTTCCATTTGCCTGTCTCTGAACCCCTGGAGTCAGCAAAATCTGAGTTTTGATCCATTTGGTCCATGCTGATGGGGATGTGCTTATCAACACTTCTCCTATTCAGAACACTTGAGGAGAAATTGCAAATCCTACTAAGACCATACTGACTGAAGTTTAAAATTCATTGGGAAACTGATAGTATGTATAATGTGTAACCTGGAAAACATGCCACAAATGCATCTATTTTGAACCTGTCATAGCTAAAAAAATGACTTTAATGTGAAGGATTGGATAAAAGTAACAAAAATGATGTACAATAAAGTATTTAATGAAAATATTATTTTAAGATTTCTGACAAATCAAGAAAGAGTGCAGAGAAACAGTTTCAGTGATTTAATGACTAGAAATATCTGAAGGAGACTTATTTTCTTGTTTCTCGCACACAATATTCTCAGATTTAAAACACCACACAAATTGAAGGTATTGTGAAAGTCAACAATAAAAAAATGTTGTCACTCAATGCTTTCAGCATTATATTTCAGAATACATGTGTACTGTATCTGTAGACATCCCTTGAGTTTGGTATTTTACAGAGCAGACCACTTTCTTTGTTTTCTCTCAGGTCAAATTAATAACCCAAAGATCTACTCAAGGGGAGCGTGATCTCCAGCTCCTCCCTCTCTGTGATGAATCTGGCACTGCCTTCCTGTTTGTGGACTGGATGAGGAAGGTGAAGTCCCAACTTACTGAAACACAGAACATGCAAATATATTTACTTCCAGCAAACAAATATTAAAGTCAAATATTAAACTCACTATTTTGGAGTCCTAAGACTAAGAAATGTCTCCTTCACATCCAGCACCACATCGGATGTTTTTGTGTCTGGCAATTTCACTCTTATCTGTGAAAAGATAGTGGGTGAGAGAACATTAAAATTATATTTCTTTTATTCAAAGTTTTGGCTCAATTTTTCCCTAAAAAACTAGGCGGGACCATGGGATTGACAGCTATGATTGACAGCAACACAGAACAGAGCTTACCGCAGTGTTCACTTCAAAAATGCCACACTGAGTTTTCTGGCTGGGGGGGTCTCTTCTTGGACAGCCTGTCTCGTACGAATTCTATGCTAGTCAAATACACCTTGCATCACCAAGTTAATTTAGGGCATGGTGAAGTAGTAAACTAAGACCCTGCGGAAACCCTGTAGGTAGCGGTGTACAACTTGTGCAGCTTGACAATGAATTAGACAAGTAGGAGTCATGCCAACGTCTGGTGTCATGTTCAATGTTATAGCTCCAAAGTCACTAGATTAAGTCACTGGGAATTGGCTGTTTCTGTAATGTTTGGTTCAAATGTCAGAAAAAGAGTTGTTATGATACCTCTGAATTTTTAGTAGTGAGGAATTGTCATGACCGGACATATAAAATGACATCACAATACCATGTTAAAATTCACAGAGATTCTTTCACGAATTGCTTTAATTTATACACCTGCGCTCATGTGTTCATCTACATTCCATTGATTTAATGGGCGAGTGAATACTTAAAGCAATAATATGATTGGCTTATAATAATTAATAATCAATTCTAACTTAGGTTTAGTTTGAGGCATTACCAACATGCTGTCACAGCTCATCGATGATGGGTCCTTTCCGCTCAAACCAAGAAACAAATCTTCAGTCCCGACAGACTGCTTTAGCACAACATCATACCTGAACATACAAACACACCTGATTGAGCACCAAACTCTACACTTGCGTGATTGTAATATGTATGACATTTGTCTTACTCTGGCTGTGGTCGTGGATCATTGAGGTCATCAAAATGTGCCCCCTCAGTCACTTCCTCATCCTCCCAAATATTTTTGCTCTTCTTTTTCTTATAAGTAAGGCAACCTTTAGGAAAGGGGAAAGACTGGTCTATAGAGGACACAAACAAATGTAAAGTACATAATCTACTCTTTAAGTTGTTACTTTGTCTTATTTTCTCAAATTTCAACCACCATACCAAAGCTTTTGCATATAGAACAAATGGTAACACTTCAGAATAAAATATGGGAATGTGCTGGTTCTAGTAAAGTCACAAATGGTGCTGGGGGTACATTTGCATTGCTATGACACTCAATCTGATAAATCTGCAATTACAACACACAGATAACTGTATACTTTAATGTTTATCAACATAAAATAATCTGTATTTTTCCCATTCTGTTGAATATAAATATAAATGACTCCTACTTTAATGTTTGTATTTTGAAGCTGTATAAATCTGTTGATTTACAGAATGTCAGTTATATTGTAAAGGCTTTAGAAATATATTATGCTCCAGATGTGCTTCTTTAGACAGCAGAAAACCCCCATTTCCCCTGATAAGATTTATACATATTTAAATATAATGATTGTGTCAGTTAGCATTGTAATCTTTTGCAACACTTTACCCTCATTATTGTTTTTCCCTTCGGGTGGTAAATTAGTGCCAATATCCCCTGGACCTGTCCTTGCCATGATCTCCACTTTCTAAAAAGAAACAAGTAAGACCCCATTTTCCATAATTTGCGTAAAAATTACTACGTTTTAATGCTCTCAGACCTGGAGATCATCCTCCTCATCCTCTTCATTGCTCCTGGAGAGTAGAGAAGAGAGCGCCATGAGATCATTCACTGACGCAAGACCCTCCATCTATAGTACACTAGAGGTCTATAAGAAAAGATTTTCTTAAAAAAATTCAAAAGTAATTTGTAAAGGCCAAGACGTTCACAATGAGGCGCGGTGCTGTGCGGCTCTTCCGGATGTTTATGTTTCCATGGAGACTGCTCTTTGTGTAAGCGGGACATAAGTTCTTTCTTCGACGTCTTTGGTGTTTTGCTTAATTTTAAGTTGCTATTTACAAATTGTGAGACATTTGGTAAATACGTACAAACTTATGGACGCATTTATAAAAAAAAAAACACGTTTTGTTACATGTGAACTCAACCACTGGGTGGCGTAGTCGGTTTACATTACCCACTGAGGTAAACACGGGAACTCGGGAAGCTGCCGGTACATGTTTGACCCAGATGCCAACATTTATAGTAGTTTGAGGCCATTTGAATTTGTACCGCATCGTTAGATAAAGTTGTTGAGTTCTTATTGGACGCTTTTTTCTTGTCACTTTTTGTCCCAGGCTACATTTGCCAATTTTCATTTAAATCCAGCTCACTCGCTTACAATCCCTCCCTGCAGCATCTCAAATAATCAAAGGCACCATTAAACTGCCAACAAGCCTCATAGCCTTTAAAAACGTTTTGAAATTAATTTATAATGAATACGTTGTGCATGTCAGAGCTATGTTTTAACTCGAATCAGTCAGGGTTTGTGTGATTGTGAGTATGTGCTGTTTTCCAAGTCATAGTCACAGCTGAATTGTTAGCCCGCAGCATGTATAGGGAATCTGTCAAGCTAGCTATCAGTATTCCATTCATGTCGTTTCTCACCACACTTCCATACAATTTCTGTACTCTCTCCACTCCAGTTATTCTTGGTCTCTTCATTATTTGCTATTCATTTTTTCCACCAGAGATTGCGAGGATCATTAAACTTTCTTCTCCTCTCTCTTCTGTTCTACTTGAAGCATATCTTGTTGTTGGTTGAACCATTGTGAGTATAAAGTGAGATGTTTTTGCCCGATCTAAAACAGAAAATGGCATTTGGATGGAGAAACTTTACATTTAAGCTAACACAGTCTGTACCTCAAACTGATGTGTCAATTATGGAGGTCAAAACTTAAATGTTATTAAACACCAACATCAATATTTAGGTAGGCTGTGGCATTGACGCAATGCTCAGTTGGTATTAATGGGCCCAAAGTGTGCCAAGAAAACCACCACCAGCCTGAAACTGTGATACAAGGCAGGATGGAACCATGCTTTCATGTTGCTGATGCCAAATTCTGTCCCTACCATCAGGCAGTGTTTTTCCAATTTTCTATTCTGAGCTGACTGGAGTGGTCTTCTGCGGCTGTAGGCCATCCGCCTCAAAAGTTCAACATGTTTTGTGTTCAGATATGCTCTTCTGCATACCTTTATTGTAACAGAGATGGCCATGCATCTTATTCCCAGTAGATCGTAGATCGGCAGTTTCTGAAATACTCAGTCCACCCGCCTGCCATGTTCAAAGGCACTTAAAATCACCTTTCTTCCGCATTCAGATGTTCGGTTTGAACTGGCGCATGCCATCTTGACCATGTCTAAATGCATTGAGTTGCTATTAAAGATATGTACTAAAAAGCAGTTGAACCAATGTACCTTATAAAGTGGCTGGTGAGTGTTTCTGGGTTAATATATTCCAGGTTATGCTGGAATATGGTGCCAGCAGGGGGTGTTTATATTTATGGTCAAAATAAGGGTTTTGATTCGTTGATTGATGACATTAAATTAATTGCATGAGTTTTGGAATTAGTAGGAAACGTTTGAGGAGAGAGAAAACTACAAGAGGAGTATTTCATACAGTTCATTTGATCTGCCGTCATAAATACGACTGAAGTTTTTCCAGCTTATCCCACCTTGGGAGACAGCTGTTGGCAATAATGCCAGACAAAGCTAGAACCCATAAAATTGTTGAGCTTGTTCTCTAATGACCAAATTAGCAAGAACAATAGTGTTAAACCCCCTGCTTTGAACGCTGTGCTAGCTTATATTGTTAATATATTAAATAAGAGTCTTAAATAGCTTTGTGCCTGTTTTGATGCACTCTATGGAAGGTTAGAGTACTGTAGTTTTGTTGGGGAGAGACTCAAAGAGACTTATGCATGTATCTCCCTTTGTTCAGAGGAATGGCATGAAGTCAGGAAACCCATGACTGGATGTTAGCAAAGGATTACAATTCCAGACGTGATGTTCTGTGTTTGGATTGGCCCCCGATGGCTGCAGTTGTTTACCCAGACTGATAGCACAGTGTATTGATATAAAACTCAAGGTGGAAAGGATATTTCTGACCGCTCTAAACATTTTAGCGAGGATGTATCTGTACAAGGCAGCGTGTAGTGATATTTCTGTCCCCAGGCAGAGAAGTGTCCATCAGCGCTCAGATAGACCTGTGGGATGCCTCCTACAGAGACAGCAGGGAGCACTAAGATCACACCAGAACACCACCGCAGGGGTCAGATCTGTCTCGGCGCTTGAGCAACAGAACCTGGGTCGCTTCTTGAAGATCCATGGTTTCTCTTTCACAGCCTCAGTTGGTACCATCACTAAAATGACTTACAGGTACACTGGTTTTTCAATATAGCTAACCAGTACGCTCTTCATTAACAATCAAGGGATGAAAATGTTATGGTGAGAGTTCAAGCTGATGCTTGTAAGAACCTGCGTTCTCAAAAAGTTGCTTTAAGTGCTGTTAAGTGCTGGTCGAAGCATTTAGCAGTCATTTGAAATGTAAAGCTACAGTTGCACTCCAGTGAAATGTGCTCAATGATTTTTGATCGCCTTCAAACCTTATTTAGAATCAGACTTAAATGACTTCCAGGGATCGAGTTCTTCTCCAATGATATAGTTGATATATCAACTTTTATTGAAAAGAGAATTGATTAAAATGGAAAGTATATCTGTTAATTAAAGAAATTATACTCAGCAGCTTCTCAGAACAGTTATGTTATAAACATGAAAAGGTGAACGCTATCCTTGGTTTCAAATTCATGCTCAAGCCCCACGTTTTTTTCTTATGCCATGTGCAAGAATACAATATTACACAAATAAAGATGTCACATTTTAAAGCAAAATAATACAAACAAACACAAGTTTATAGTTTTTACTTTACCTTAAAAACAACAAAGATTGGCATAAATTGAGCTTTTTGTCAAAATACCTTGGTAAAGTCCAGCCCCTAGTCTTATCACCGACACTGCTGTGCCCGCTTCCAGGCAGATGAGGGAACTAAACTGTCAGTGCACAGTACAGTGTTGTAGGTGGTTTCAATTTCCATTTTCTACATATTTACATTTTTGCTTTTTCTTATGAATTACTGGCTGCTTTAGGAGTTAATTAGTGTGAGAGCACTGAGGGTGCGTAGACCCCTATTGTAATTGCCCAGAGTATTATTGTTTCACAGCTTTCTCGCAAAGTGAAGTATTTAGTGCAGTTTGTCGTACTCAAATATAATTCGGCACACATGTGCAGGGTACCAAGACTTATAAATAAGTCAAATATATTGTGTTTCTAAACAGGGGTTTGAATATTTAACGAAAACCTCTAAAAATTGCCAAAACTCTTCCCGGAGATGTTCACCTCTAAACTCCCCTAGTCTTATCTCAATGTATAGGATGTCGAATTGTTAATCTATTTTGAGGTTGTAAACTATGTGTATGAAGAATTTCACCATAAAAAGGAAGTTGATAATAACTTAGTAATGTGCCACTGGGATTAAACTTGCCACGTGTGTTACAATACCATGCCTGAGCACATTGATATAGCAACCTGCAGTATCAATACAGCCCCATGGTTTTCATTGTTTAATTTGCCCATTTTTTCTTGAAATTTTAACTTTTAAATACATTGCCTGAAAAAGACTGTTCTTATTGGATGGTGCATAAATTCAAGGGCGAGGCCGTTTGATCGCTGTGTAGGATTACAAATTTAACATCCGTTGTGAGCTATGCTTTTCCTACATAACTATTTAACAACGGCCAACAGTTAACTTTGTATTTGGTATTTTAGATTCATCACTGAATGATTGTGATTTACAATTAATTTTGTAATAAAATAGACAAACTCTTTTTACATAATACCAGCCAATGTATGTTGTCCTTGTTGGGGGCTGGTGGAATCAGGTAGGTGTTACTTGATTTACAGTCTGTTGTCATCTGATCATACTTGGAACTGACCACTCCTTTTGTGGGCAGCCCCCAAAGGTTTCCAGTGTATAAGATACAAAGAAAGAATGTTTTAGTTGTGCTGTGTTGAAGGATTTTGGATGACTGCAGCTCTGTGCATTAAACGTGTTCTGTGACCCCAAAATCTCCTGGTCTTCGAATCTGAGTTTCCTACAGCTGCTTGCAGCTTTTATTTAGACACTTACTTCTACTGTTAGAATTGACACTAGATATTTAAAGTTGTATGCTAATGATTACATAAAGTGATATGTTTTAATTTAGTAATTTTTTTATGGTAACAAAAAGCTGCTAATTGAGGATAAAACTGTGAAAAGTAATTTTTTTCAAGTTTCCAACAAAATAGAACTTAAAAATAGTACAAAAAAGAGCCCATGTGGTTTGCGCTGTAGATTGCTTTTGAACTAGAAGCTGTGTTGTTAATTGACTTATAGAGTAATTCATTATACAGCATAACATTTCATGACCTACACTGGCTTATGCAAGTAAATTGGCAAATGAAATGAGGCATGGATTTATTTTCTCTTTGACAAAATTAGCCAGTTAGGAATTTCAGTCACAGAGTTCATCAAGATGGGTAAAAATCTGGTCACTGGGGGTCAATATGTTTATTTCTTAGAGTATTCTTTATATTCTTACAGTCTATACATGGTTTAAGAATGAATGTATGAGTACCATACTGTATAATCAGTGCGTGAAAGCATGTGTTTAAGATCAAAGGTTTCGTTTCTGAGTCAGAGGTGTTTTTTTAGCCTTTGGAAGGAGTGCCGTCCGCTGGGTAAAATAAAGCTATTACCTCTGATTAGCCGCCAGCGCGCTCTATTTGACTCACACGGCTTCTTCATGCTAATGACTAGCAATACAGATGCAGTTAATTCCCTTTGACAGCAGGGATTACTCTGAAGGGAAGAGGAGAAGGAGATTAGGGTATAGTACATGTGTAGTTGTGCAGAAGCAAAAGGTCACAATGTTGAACAAATGTTACGTAATCCTGACATATGAGACTCTATCGCTTTATCTTCCTGGCAAGTGATTGACAGATTGATACTCTTGATGCTATTGGCTGTAGGTGACATTCTCTACACTAGAAATATACAGTAGCACATACATTACCCTCCAAAATTAGGACACAGCTTATTAATTAATTAAAGCTCTGTGATTTTTTTCATGACTATTTACATTTTCACTGAAGGCATCATAAATATTAATAAACACGTATGGAATTATGCAGTGAGCAGAGAAGTGTAAAAGAACTCCAAAGTAGCTGCCTTTTACTTTAGTGAAATCGCAACAAACCTGCAAAACTTTTAAACGTGCCCCAGGGTGAAATTGCAAATGCTGAAACATTGAGGGCGCAATATCATACAGAGTTTTAAAAAACACTTTAAACATCTCTACATTGGCTGCTCAGATGAGACCTTTGTGTCGAAATAGTTACCAAAAGGAATTTAAATCTGATTGGATGAGTAAAAATCTGTGCTATGGTCTAATGAATGCCAGTTTGAGATCTTTTGTACCACCAACCATATCTTGAAAGACCATTTTCTACTGTGAAGTGAGGTAGGTGTGATGCTGTGGGGATGCTGTATTGAAAACTGTTGGGGAATTGTTTCAAATAGAAGGCACCTTAGCCCACCTCAGCATCCTCTTTGTCTTTAGTAAGGGCTATGCAACCATTAAGGAGAGTTATGATTTTTTGGGGGGAAGAAAGACCTTTGGGAATAGAGTAGACACATTTCAAATTCCTCATTCAAATGTTTTTTTTTGTATTAGCTTAGGGCTCATCTATTGTATTCTATTCTTTCTAATTCAATGCTCTTACTTTCTGTTCTTAGAGATGAAAAACTTCCGAAACTCTGAAATATAAAAAGAGAGAGAGAGTTATCCGTGTCCTTGGGGGACTCTTGCAAAACTATAATTTCCTGATTTCCTGTTTGAGCTCTTTATTTGGAGGAGAGTCTAATAAAGTGGGCGATCTCTGCCTGATTCTCATTATCAGGGGGACGTTTAGAGAGATCTTGGTCTCTGGATGCCAGAATAGTTTTGCCATCAGGGGATGCCAAAGTGTGACAGGCTCCGATTAAGCCAACTTCGGTGACATACTTACACTCAGTTAAGACTGTCACACGGAGCCTGTTTCAGCTACAGCCCTGGAGGGCCACCGCGCTGAGCAGTTTCATTTCGGCATCTGTTTGGTTTCAGCTCATTTTGACGCTTTAGGACATATTGATATTTGGAAGTCACCCCAAATCAGAAAAGACAATCAAAAATACACATTAAAATGGCTGTGATTTATAAAACATGCAGATTCACATTAGTGCAGCTATCTATGCAAATATATTTTATAACTTTCAAACTTTTAAGCTATGATTCTGTTTTGGAAACGTTTTGCAACCTAATAATTACTATTTGATAAATATAGACTCGTCAGGTGCTGTCTCTATGTTATATTTATGGTGGTTGTCAATCCTCTGTATATATTGTGTTTAAAGTTATGTTCCATGTCCATCCATTTAATCCAATCACTCCCCCAGCCAATCAGCATCCTCCCACATTAACTCTCACTCCTTCACTCACCCCTTATCCGCTCTACAACACGCGCTGCTAGGACTGCTTCCTATTATTCACTTTCTGAACAAAGCACTTGGTGATCTCCCATCCTTTCCCAATCCTCCATAATTCTTCTCGCTAGCTGTACATTTTACCTCTGTGATGATCTCCAGTATTCTCCCATAACAAACTCATTTAAGTCAATGCTTAAAATGATAACTTTTATTTCTTAATAAACATATTTGTGATTCTTTACTGCACCTACCATCTGGCTCCCCAGATTGGCTCTGTCTGAGGTTATCTATACTTGATAATTTTGAAGCTGCTTGAAAGAATCATTTGTATATTTACAATTCACTCAGGAAGGCTCACTCACTCATCTGCCATCCTCACCTGCCTCACCAGTGAGTCAATTACTACAAATTTGATAATCTGAGTTCTGATCATCATACCATTCACTAGATTACCATGACTCCCAGTGTCACCTCCTTACTTTTTGGGAAATCAAATGTAATATTCCGGATAAATTAGTATATTCAATAGGAGTCTCATGAATAAGACATATATGGAAATCTGGATTTCTAACCGCGTTATATAAAATCAATCTCCGCCGTCCCGGCTGTCGTCCCCGGCTAAACCTTCACACAGACACATGTTCTTGCCAGTGGAGTTTTGCCCAATCTGGGTAACTGACCACTGCTGATGTGGCGTGCGGAACGTAGATGTTTCCACAGGAAACAAAATGGCTTATATTTGAAAGCATCCCGTTGATCCATTATAAGTAAAAGAAACCACACTCACTCAGTTGAATAAAAAGAAGGAATACTCAAATGATTATAAAGGTAGTTCATAAAAATACTAAAGCCTTTTGTTTAAAACCAGCACATACACACAGTAAAATCCCCAGAGTAAGAAAGCAGAGCAGAATGTAAATAACTTAAGTGTTGGATTAACTATACAGAGTGTAAAAAAGTAAACTTTGCCTGTGTAGATTATGGGCGTAAAATTAAATGGCTTTACATTTACTCCTGAAAGTGCAAAATAAAAGTGCGCCAAAATCATGACTCCGCCCACAAAAAGTTCTGCCTCGAGAAGAGATGATAATATTTTGTCTGGTGATGGAGAAGTGTAACACCCTATACCCTAAGTGTTATTTTGTAAGACTTTGGAGTGCAGAAAATGTAGCACTTTAATTCAACACTTGTACTTTTTACACCCGATAGATTTGGACCAAATATGAGCAGAGTGGTGTTGAAATTAATACTTTAAGTGAGGCATTGACACTGGTAGATTTACTGTGTTCAGTATAAAAAATACCACTGCTCCATTGTTTCATATTGTGTCCACTGACCATGGCACGTTTCTTCTTATTTTGGTTTATATTGTTGGGTTTTGCACTTCTCAAGGGGTTAAGCCCCACCCAAGGAATGTGGAGCCCTGAATGTCATCTCATTGGTTGTACTCCCTCACCACCCTAAAAATCTTTTAGCCCTGATTCTGAGTCACAGACAATCACACGAGATGCAAAATGAGCCGCAAAATGTGAACTACCATAGATTCGCTCTGCGGGAGTCAGAGGCTGGTCGTGAGATATTAAATATCTGGAGCTGTCGGTGAATCATAATCGGGCAGTGTGAAATGTGTTCTGACTGGAAATAACGGCTGTGATTACCTGCAGCCAATGAGAGAGCCCCATCCAGGGCAACATGAAGTTATACGAAGAGATGTAAATGTAGCAATGTAAATAGTGGTTTTGCTTCAAAAAGGCTTTTTTTCTGTTTATTTCGACAAAATAAATTAATTAAAAATGTTGACGCTCACATTTTTATAATAATCCAGGTCTTGTGCTTCAATCTGGCACACATGACCTTGCGCTGTTTTCAGAACATTTCTCGCGAAAACGCAAAATTTCTAAAACAAACCCAATTAGAGCTGAAATTGGAAGGTGGTGCAACAAACCGTGGTGAGTATAGCTAAGCCATACCAAGCTGAGTTGTGCTCTTACTAAAATCCAGTGGACAGGCAACATTAAAGATGTCTCTCTACAACCTACCCTTCACCAACTCACCGATAAAGAGAGTTTCTTGGGTTACCAGTGAACCATCTTCTTGATAGTCTAAAAAAAAGGTTTTCATTGCAATTCTGAGTATTTCCCATGGATTCTTATATTACCTTGTGGATCCAGATTGTTTTTGATTCTATTACTGCTGCCTGCTCATTTATCTCTGTTGCTGTGCACGGCCTGTATCTGACCTGTACTTGGTCTATCCGATAACTGAACCCTACTTTATCCTGTCCGTTCCTGTTTAACCATTGCCTGGATTCTGACACCGATGTTGTAGGAGAGGATTACTGGTGAATGTCCTTTCAAATTTTCTGCTTCCGAGGACAAACTGGGACATTTCAGGCTAGTTTTTGTAAGCTTGCACACCTGACCTTGTGTTCTGCCCAGTCCCACTTCATATTTTTAAAACCGTACATAATTTAATGTGAGAGTCTGTGCATTCAGATAGATTTTTAGAGAGTAAACAAGAATATTTTCAGGTTAGATAAGATTCTGTGTTTGATGTTTGAGGGAAGCAGTCGATTCAGATCACACTCTCCCCATCATAGACTGGGTTTTAACAAGTTCTCTCTGTGTACTAGGCACTTCATCAAGGGATTGGCTCCAGATTCAGGTCTTAGGTTTCAAGTACTTTTATGGTGCTTTCACACTGTGAAAGGTTCATTCATTTCTGGCCCTCACCATGGTTTCCAATTGCAGTGCACAGGGAGTTTGGGTACAGTCTTCCTACTTTCAGATTTGTAGTATGTATATGCACTCTTCAGTTTATTATGTTGAATGAATTGAAAAGCAATTATATCACATCCTATGCGGGCAACATCCCTGACACGCTCTACATGCACAAGCGCTCTCAAGATGGGTTCCCAGGACCGGAACAATTACTCAGCAGTATCCATGATTAGTATTATTATATATCATGCTCTCCCCGGTTCTTGTTAATAACCAATTATTCGGTTTTAACGCTATCTACACTAAATGGCTACTTAGGTACACCTTTCTCCTTTTGATTTCAGAACCACCTTCATGATTTATATGACAAGCTCTTCCTGAACCTTGTTAATAAACCATAGTTGGGTTTTAACAACGGCTACACTCAATGTCCACTTTATTAGGTAGACCTTTTGATTTCAGAACTACCTTGATTTCGATCAAATGCTCTTCCTGAACCTTGTTAATAATCCATAGTTGGGTTTTTATGGTTTTTTAACGATAGCTTCACTCATTTGCCACTTTATTCAGAATTTAATAGGTTGAGATTGACGTTGAGAGATTGACTATTCACAAAACCTGATGGAGTTTTAGACCGTCCTCGCTAGAGATTGATATTTTTTAACATCAAAGCCATCTGACAACAATAATTCTGATTTTCGGATTCAACGTCATCCTTAGCGCAACTAGATCCATAAATGCAATGAGCGCTGCAGTGTGATTGGCTGATTTGTAATCTGTGTAATCATCATGCAGTTCAAATAGTGTCCCTAAGAACATGACTGTACTTCTTGTTCTGTGGCTGAATATCTGAATTGTTGCGTGCCACACAAGGACGTTTCGAGGAAAGCGTGTGTCGAATTCACCATTGGCAATTGCGTGACCTGACAGGAGTTATCACATTAATACTGGATGTTACACCTCATTTGACATCCAGATGTCAGAAATGTTGCCCAGTGACATGATTCAAGGGTTTAATATGTTCACAAAAATACCAATATGTTGATTCAATGTTGAAATGTCCCATCACATCCTTCTTCAAGTTTTCACAGTGCACGCCATGTGACTCGCTGTGAAATGAGAGTGGCATCTGCATTAAGAGCGTATCCAGAATGTATCACACACACTCACACATACACCCAGTGCCATCCAGATGGATTGTCTTCACTCTCACTGTGTAAAGCAGCACTGTGCCACTGGTGAGAGACTGCAGTTATTTCAGTCTCATTGCAGTCTCTCTCTCTCTCTCTCTCTCTCTCTCTCTCTCTCTCTCTTCTGCTCCCTCCTTAACGTTTCTGATTGAGCATCATTCTCACATGCTACACTTTCATGCCTCCTCTTTCACACACTCTCTCCATCTCTCACTCACAGCATCAGAGATCATGCAGCATCCCTCTCTTTCTCCGTCCTCAGCCTGTCTGCTCTCGTTTACATATTTCTTCATCAAACTGGCTCTTTTCTCTCCCAGCCAAACTGCATTCGCCTGCCTTTATTGAGTGGACATTTAGATGCGGGAAGTGGTGCGATCTTCACCTTGCAGTTCACTCGTCTGGATGCTTTTTGGAAAGGAGTCCTGGAGTTTAGGAAACGCATCGACCCGCAGAGTCTTTTCTCAGAGTCCCGGAGTGTGATGCATAGCGGTGTGTTTCCTCTGGTGCACTCGGATTGTTCTTATTATCTCAGCGAGGAGTGTGGGTTGAAGAAAACAGCCTGAGGAGGAACACTATAAAGGGTCACCGGAGATCTGTGGAGGCGAAAGAGTGATTCTGGGAGTGAAGGGCAAAGCAGCGTCTTGCAGGTTAAGAACATCAAACTGCCAGGAATCTGCTTTTCTTGGAGGAAGAGTTTTAAAGAGAGGGACTGAACACTGAAGTATTGATTCTAAGCTCAGATCTGATCCAGAACTTCACTGTGATTCTTTTTAGTTGAGTTCTTGAGCTGCTGACAGCTATGCAGGTGTCCTTTGCTTGCACGGATCACGGCTTGAAGGCCCCTCGCACCAGCGAGCCAAACAAGCAGAACACATCCAGTCCCAACACGGCCAGTGCAGCCCGGGCACGCTTTCGAACTGTGGCATTGATCGCCCGCAGCCTGGGCTCCTTCACACACAGGCATCATATATCCCTGAAAGAGTCCACTGGAAAACTCACCGGCATGAAATACAGGTATAGCAAACAACTGGATAAAAACTATAGATTTAAAATCAATGCTTTCTTGTTGGCTACTAGTTGACGCTTAAAATAAAAGAGATTTGTTTGCATCACGTAGACATTTTAAGTTCATAAAAAGGGGTTTGAAAGTGGAAAAAAATTTTGTTTTTTCAGATGAAAAATACAGTTTCACATAAAGAAACATACACATTTTTCATAGTAGATGGCTGAATACATGAAACCCATGAACCCAGTACAGAAGTTCATTGAAGACATGCACGATAGCTCCTCGATGTTCCATTACTCAGTATGACATTCAGCTATGATTCAATGAGAACCTGATTTTGTCACAATTTCATTTTTAGCCAATTTTTGACACCGTTTTCTCACACTAAGAAAAGGCACATTTCATACAAATAAGTGCTTTTCAAAAGAAAATGTCAGTGGAAATGTAGGTTTAAAAATCATCGTTACATAATGATTCAGATATTTGAAGAATTAATAGGAAAGAGATGTTCAGAAGCGTAGAACTGCATTAACCCAGTAAGTAAATGTTTCGTTTTAGATTTAAATGTGCACGCTTAATGTGTTGCCATCTCTTCTGGCAGCTGTTGGCAGCTTAGTAACTGAAAAGAGACTTTACTCCCTGTTTGGAGAAAAACCTTTATTAGATTCATGTGTAACTCTGGTTTTAATATATTTTTATTATGTGTTCTGGTGCTGATTTAAAAAAAAAAGTCCATGATTTTTTTTCTCCTCTTTATTAAAAGTCATTTTTATTTTATTTTAGCTTTACAATCTTTCCATAAACATGTTTCTTCTTTACAATTGTTACAACAGTAGATCTTTAATCAAGGGTGTTGTGTTCAGTTTATCTTTAATAAGTGTGACATATACTTGTTTGGTTTTGTTTCGATTATCATGTCATCGTTTAGCTTTGATTTTAGTTTTATGCAGTTGATTCACTTTAATTCAGGATGATGTGCATGGGCCGAGTGGGTAGCGTCACTTCCTATCTGTTAGAGGGTTGTCGGTTCAAGCCGGGGGCTATCCTGGGTCTAGTGAATGTGAATGAGTCTCATAATAAGTAACAATGTGGTGCATGGTCTGCAAGGCTGAAGTTGACACCATTCTCTGGTTCTTTTGAACATGTGCATGTGCTTCCCTGCCTCTAATTAGAAAATGGACAAAATGCACAAAAGACCTCACAGATTTTTACCAATGAGTGTTCATCCGGCCAGTGTTCACCAATGTTCTGGAATCGGAACATTTATTTGTGGAACAGGTTTATTGCATCCCACAGAAAGTCTTGATGGCTCTCATGGTAGATTAATTGAGTCCTTTTGGGGGCATTTTAGCATTTATTGCTGATATCCGTACTGCTGATTGGTTATGAGCCTTTAAAAAGAGAGTAGGCTTTCTGAAGTTCTAAAACAATAAGCTGCTCATAATCAATATTCGTTCATTAGGTGCATTTGAAACAGTGCACTTGCATACTGATGATTGGGCAAAACACAACGGGAGTCATAGTTTCATAAAACTCAAAATGCTCCAGTGTAAAATGGGAGATGTAAGATGGCCGATGAAGTATGATCAAGTAAATATTGCACTACTCACACTATTTAGCAGGTACAGCTTTACATAGACTATTTACATTTACTGACTATTTCACATGGCTGCCATTTTAAAAATGAAAGAGAGGCTCCGGATGGAAGAAACCCAAAAATATTATGAAGAAAAAATCTTACTGCTGTGCAAGTTCCTACTTCAACGCTGTAGGAATGTGTTGTAGTCAATATCTAACAAATAATGTAATATATTTCACCTTTTTTTTCTATACTCGTAATGTAGCCTTCAGTAAAACAGCTCGTGTTCTGCCCAATTTTCAATATTATTGGTTAAATATCTTGGCAGTAGTTCCAGGTTTGTTATCAATGCCATGGTCGTATACGTCTACTTCCCACTGGAGCCTTTCTTTTATTCTTAAAATGGCGGCTGTGTGAAATGGGTGACTTAGGAAGGGGGATTAAAGTTTTGCCTTCTTTTTTATGTTTAGCACAGAAATCTGTTCACTTTACTGATTTTTGGATTAAATCTGAAATTCAGATTTGTATTTCTAAAATCAGATT
Source organism: Danionella cerebrum (assembly GCA_007224835.1). Lineage (NCBI taxonomy): Eukaryota > Metazoa > Chordata > Actinopteri > Cypriniformes > Danionidae > Danionella > Danionella cerebrum. The sequence continues at coordinate 565,112 of SRMA01026784.1, read as the reverse complement.
ATTAAAAATTTCCGTGCTACATTCCCTTGTATTCAACAACATAAGCATGCAAATTAAAATTTTATGATTTTGGGATTGGTTAACACATTTTTGTGAGCGAAACAGCACATTAAAGCGGTCAATTGTGATCTCACTCTTGTACCTAAAAACATGATCATTTTAAAGAAGATAGGTCATTTTTAGACAATCACATTACTGTGGGTTTCACTAGCATGTCACCTGAATCCTCAGGAAGATTTTTCACTGTCGGCTCAAGTGGAAATTGTCTAGTAAGAGAAGAAGACATAGATCTTGACTGTGTCCTAAACGTAGCTCCTTACTCTTACCTGGGGTGAATATTTTCCCTTGTGTTGATGATCTCCGTCTTTGGTTTCTGACTTCTATGTTAGATTCCCACACTTGTTGCATTGATCACTTGTGGTCAGACCCTTCTAGATTTGTCTACAGATTGATCTTGTGGAGGAACCATTGTACGCAGATCGTGTGGTTCATATATTATTGGACTCAGCCTCAAGATCTCCAGGAACCCCTACCTGAGAATAGTCACCAGGATCCTAGCTCGAAGAGCACACCTACCTTATCCTGTCATCGACGATACCCTGAGTGATCCATATATACATTCATATTTAGTTAGTGGTTGTTCACTAAACTACTAACGTTATGCCGTTGTCCTACCTCTTTCGTACATTCACCACAGAAACATGACAGTTTCCAGCCTAATCTGCCCATACAAGTTTCTGCTATAGTCCAATAACAAATTACTGCAAATTTTAAACATACCGAAGCCTCAAAAACTCAGTACCCTTCACGATTCATTAATATATACAAAGAATTGTTGTTACATCATGTTTCTGCCAGGCTGGAGCACTGAGCATCTCCGAATTATACCATTTTTAGAAGATTATTACTGTGTGTTTTAGTTGTTAAAAATGCGTTCAGGGAATGCGTGTAAAGGTGACGCTAGCATCCATATATGGATTGGGCAAGGGTTTAAAACAGGGTGTTTATCGCTTCTTTTTAGCACGTTCATTTCTAGGGATGCCTCTAAAAAAGTTTTTTTTTATTCTGTCAGCTCATACGTCAAAAGATCAAGTACTTTTTGTTTTGTTTTTTTCATTCTCGACCCCTTTTGAGGAGAGGCAGTCGAGAGCTGGAAAACATTCTGTGAGTGTCTGAGTTTGAGGGGGAGGTGTGAAGTAATGGTTTTTGTGCTGGAAATAATTATTTGCATCTGAAACAAGTGTACCACAAGCATGCAACAGTTATGGCATATCTGCTAGTTTCCATAACGACAGGGAGCTGGCAGTTTGCCTGCGTGCCTCTAATTGGACACATTAGCTGTCGGACAGGGGTCATTATTGGGCAGCGGGGCAAAGCAGTAAACCCTCTGCTAACGTCCAGTTTCATGACATTTAGCACTTTTGTATACATGAACATTTTTTATTTATTATTTATTTTTGATTAAAGTTTGATTTATTGATTGCCTGTAAGGTAAAAATAATTCCACTGTTTTGTAGAACAACCTGTATCTCCTTTCTGAAGAATTTCTGAGTTAGGAGAGTGTGGGTGGAGTTTATTTTTAACAAGATCCGGGTTGTCTTTATCTGACCCTGAAATTTGTCTAAAGCACATTTCAGCATGAATCTGATGGAAAAATTGTTGTTTGCAGAGAACATGTCACTGAAAAATGGAGAAGGGTAAACTATTAATTGACTAGACAGCAAAAGCATGTAAGCACAGCTAGGAACTAGTCATTTTAGCAAACATAGCATGAACAGTGTTATAATCACAAAGGTGTATTAAAATGTCAAAAACTAAAATTATGGTGCTGAAGGGAAGGTTTTGATTTGTCTGACCTTTTAAAATCATGGCATAAGTAATAAAAAAATGTTTAAAGTGCAGCTATTATGGATTTTTAAAATGACCTTTCATGCGATGTCTAACGTGGCTCCAAGTTAATCAAAACATGGAACATTTTAGATGTTAAAGTGCTCTGTGTATATAGTTATTACCTTTAAAAATCTTGAGCTGTATACAGCCGTTATGATGTATACACTCTAGGAATAATAGAGCTAAAAACCTTAAGCATCATCTCCACAAAACTATAGTACACTCTAAAAAAAGGTTCTATATAAAACCAAATCTGGGTATATGGCTCTTCAAAGGTGATATCTAGCTCTAGCTACCAAAAGAGCAATTTTAAATCAATGTTCAAAAATGATATTTAGAGGCGATCATCAAAAGTGATATTTACAACCAACCATTAGCAAATAAAACTGAATACTAAAAAAATAAACTTTGGCATGATATATCTGATTAAAAGCAACAAAGAACTACTTTAGAACCACAAGTATCAAATGGCCATACAGTTTCTTTACGGTACTCATAATAAAGAGCAGTTCCTCAAAAACCACAAAGAACCAGTGAAGAACCAAAAAAGAGCTTAAGGGGTTCTTTAAAGTGAAAAGGTGCTCTAGCACCTTCAAACCTGCAAAAAAAACGTAGATTCTAGTAGCATCATGAAGGAAAGAAACTTGTTTTGTACTGTGATGAAAAATACCTTTTATTTTCACTGCCTAGAGACATTGAAGCCATGTCGGCTTTTCATTATCCGTAAAATCAGTATCCAAATATGATGAACTGTTGTACTCGAATGGGGATAGAGCTGAAGATCTTTGTCCGAACCTTGACAAATCAGGTCATGTTCAGACTCAATTTATATAATTGTACACAAGTTCAGCTCGGACTCTGTCGTGCAGTCATGTGATGCAGAGCTTGAAGATCTTTGCCTAAACCTGACAGGGTCTAATAATGGGTTTGGTTGGTTGAATTCTGGCTGGGTTGCACCAAACTACAGCCGTAACTGGTGTTCTAGCATGCACTGCAAACTGGCCCATACTACCACCAATCACCAAATGGTTCATCTTGCAAAGGAGGAAATGAGACAAAAAAAGTAAACACCAATTATAATGCAATGACGTTGGACTTGAACCCAAAGAAAACCCAAAGATGAAAATGGATTTTTATTTAGAAGAAAAGAGCATGAAATATATAGACTAAAATTACAAAACGGAACAAAAAAAGTAAAAAGGAGGACGCTTACTCCCATACTCTTCCGTCTTCCGTGCAGTTCTTCTTGGTTTCTGTGTGATTTTTCCCCAACACAAATCAAACACATCGACTAGGGCCAATGATGTCACTGCGGCACACCGATGGAACTCGACGGAACCCGACTCCCCAATGCAACACCACATTTTAACGATACCATCAATTATAATAACAATAAATAACAATACATACTAAAAACTAATATGTTTGCAGAAGGGGAAGCAGCCTGCTCTTCACATTACCTAGCATGTTTTGGGGGTGACCACAATAAAAGCTATGTAAACCTATAATACACATGACATGACACAACGGATGTAATGTCAAGCCATCAGAGTCTCAGGGGGAACAATTCACGTCTTCCAGAGAAGTCTTTCAGGTTATATTCACATGCAAGGCAGAGTTAACCATGAGTAATATTTTTTGGAATATGTCAGATGTCCTGGAGTAAAAATATCTGTCTTTGTGGATTAATCTTCTGTCACTAACTGTTCGAAATGGAAATTTCTCTGACAGCTTTAGACCTCGAGGTCTTTGTTGTACAACTCATTTTTGAAGTCGTGCTTTAGATTTTAATGTCTTTCTTTCTGTGGCGTGCTGACCAAGCCTGCGTGTTTGGAGTGAGTGGTGTGTGATGAATATACGTATATGTGACATGACAGTAATTTGGTTTTCTGTGTGTTTGTGTTCTGCAAAAAAGCCTTACAGTACAGAAGATAAGTGACAAAATCATTCACTTTATGACACAAGCAACACATCTGTTGTGGCTTTACTGAGCCCCATCTGTTTCAGATAAGCCTGGTTGTCACCTAAACAAAATAATGTTTAAGATCAGCGAGATGCAAAAGCTAAACCCCAGGAAAACTTTCTTGATGTAAAAATAATGGTTTTATTAACAAGTAAATGCATTTCAGTCATTAGAAAGCAGTTTTGTTTATTGGAAATGGAAAATACTAATGAGCTGCTTAGCACAAGCTTGCCAAAAACACATCTCCTCCTAGACCATTCGAGGTGTAGTTGCCAAAATTTGCCAAAACATCTAAACTTGACTGACTCGGAAATCACTGAGAATGTTGGGAAATTTTCCATTGACTCAACATGGGACGTAGCACTAAAACTGACAACCTCAGTCTGTGCAAGAGCATACCAATTACTGTGCAATAGTTTTTGAACCCCAGTCTCCCGAAAGTGTTTAGAATTTACCTTTGACTTATAATGGCCATTAAAAACAATAAAAACAATTTTTTTTATGACCTCAGTGACAGCTTCCTAGCAACCAAATTTTTTTCCCTAGTAACCAAAATTTCTAAGATCTATCACAGCTTTGGTATATGATAGAGATGTGAGTTGGTTTATGATGCTCACCGTGACATTGCCAATGTTATGTTACTGACTCATTTCTCCCTAGCAACCAGATTGTTTACCCCAGCAATGAATTTAAAAATCTATAGCTCAGCAAAATCATTGATAACTGTGGAGTTTATATCACTCCTAGTCACAAGAGGCACATTTGTAAAGTTTTAAATGGCACTTTTACAAGCCAACATCAAAATTTAAGTACAATCTTTCGCCATCTAGTTGTAGACAAATCTAGTTGTACAATTTAACAGATGTTAAAAAAGCTGGCACATTTTTATAAATACAGTATTAATTTTTTTTTTTAAATTGAGAAAGGTAAGATTTCGGTCTTAGCCAGTCATGGTCTTGGTTTCACCTTAGCATGCGTTTGTCTAAATCTCTGACATTTCTTGGTTTTGATTTAGGAGGTTTGAACTCAACACTACAAAATTGTGATGGACTGGCGACCCATGCAGTCTTTATAGCACTTTTCACTCAGTGTGTGTGTGTGTGTGTGTGTGCGTGCGTGTGTGTGTGTGTGCTTGAACAACCCTGTGACACTGACCAGGCATAAGCAGACAAAGAAATTGGGCTGAACATAGAAGACACATGTATTAAAATGAGGTACTGAAATGAGAATGGTACTTATTGCAGTTGTACTGGGTTGTTTTTTCTTGTAATACTCCTCTCTTGCTTTCCATTTCCCTCCCCTTCTGATTTTGAGAAGGCTTAACAATCTTTGTTTCCCGCAGTTCTTACAAAATCCATTCCTTGCTGTGTTCGAAGGGATTACGTATGAAATCATTGGCTTGTCTCATTTTAATTTCTTTCTTGCACTTAAATTTTCTGAATTCCCATGATTAAAACAAACAGTTGTGGTGTGTTACGGTTCACTGGCCAATGCTGCAGTCCAGATGGGCAATCATGCTGTATTCATTTGTCCTTGTCATTGTGTTCCCTTACAGGCTTCTGTTTTCTTGGCCATTCTCCGATTTGAAATCAATCATTGTGTTGATTTTATTTCTCTTGTTCGATTTTTTTACATAACTGTCTGTTTTTATATAAAAGTGTGCATTAATGTCTGGGATTGAAACTCAGTCACTCCCAGCACTCACAGGACAAAGGAACTATAACTAATAGATGCCTTCAAAAGTCAAGTTATCTTTTTCATTTTCACAGTCTGGTGGGAAGATGTGGTTCTGAGTTATTCGACAGATTTTGGTATGTCTTTATATCACAAAAAACTAGCACCTCCACCTGTAACAGTTTTCCACTGTATTTCTACACAGGAGAAAAGTGTTACTTACTGTAATAATCGGGCAGGTTTTCAATAAATTAGGATGAGGAGACAATTTGGGTATTTTATTTTAAAGCTTTGCATGTCGCAAACGCATCCTGACTCTGCTGGAGAGTGCTGCGCGGAACATCCTGCAGTGGTCTAAAAATCCCTTTCTGCACACTCGTCCATCTGTTAGTCAACACCCCTTAAGGTTATTCATATGCACATCAGTCCTGGAAGTTCTGATTTGAAATGAGTTAGATAATTTTTAATTAGATGTCGGTTCTTATCTGCAGGACTGGCGTTCAGAACTCACTAGCACACATACAACTCTCGTTCTCTTTCGCTCTCACACAAATTCAGGCTGGAGTTAGTTATCCCGCTCTGCAGCAGTCCTTTAGTTGCTCCCAACTCGTTATCAATTCTGTTTTACCATGAGCACTGTATCACATGAGACAGTAATGAGACCTTGAGTTTCACAAGCTTCTACTCGAGCAACAGTCAAACACTTACAGTGGGTCAAAGTGACCCTGTTTCACTCTGCATGGCTTTAAAAGTAATATATTTAATAGTTTTTTCCATTATCTTTGAGAATTTTTGAGCACCATAACATGGCAGTGGGTAGACCCAGTGTCAAATGGGAGGCCACTAGTTTGACGCCTATAAGTAAAGTTTACATATTCTCTCTGTGCTTGGATTTATGTTTTTGTTCCAAAAACATGTTTCTTATGTTTATATATATATTTTTATGCCCACATTTATCTTTTCACCAAAATATGAACTGGTGAATGGCATTAGCAGGACCCGGTGAACTTAACCTTGTTTAAGCAGCTGAATAAAAGGGATGGAGGGATGAATATTTGAGAAATGAAAACAAATAAAACAAATGATTTTGTTTTCTTGGATAAAGAAATTTACTTAAATCTTCTCATTTAGGTTAACAATTTTTTTTCTGTGGATTTCAGGTGCTTTTCAGATGCTAAATTGGTGTTGTTAGGAAGTTAGATTTTAGATATTGTTTTCTCTTGCAGTAATTCCTAGCCTTATGTTGTGTATCGTGTCAATACTGCGATTATTACTGTTCTGTTTATTTTCATCTGTGCAGTTATTATTTTGTCTTGTAAAGCCAACATAGACAGAAAGTTGTAAACGCTTCTCCTCCTAGACTGTTCGGGGTACAGCCACCAAACTTTGTCAAGAGATGCAAACTGGTCTGACTTGGGTAGCTATATATTTTCAGATTGGTAGCATTAAAGGAATTAGAGGAAATCACTGAGAATGCTGGGACATTTTCGATTGAGTTAAAATGGGTTCAAAATTTGTAAAACTGTAACTCAAATTGAGAACCCCATAGAATCTTCAAACTCACCAAACTGTGCAACATACCAATCACTGTGCAAAAGTATTTGAACTCTAGAAATGGTTAAGGGTTTGCCCTTGACTTATAATGGCCCTAATAGAAAAAGGCAGCAAAAAATAAATAAATTCAGGTTTAAGTTATTTGTTATGAACTGACTGACAGCTCCATATCAACCAAACTGTTTACCCCAGCAACCAAAACTGCTGAACTCTATCTCAGCTTTGGTAAATGATAGAGATCAATTTGGAGCCAATTTGACCTATATCTCTGAGTCACCTTCAGAAATCCAAGGATCATGGGGCTTGGTATATATCACTCTTAGTGACAAGGGAACAAAAGATTGACTACAGTTGTTGTTAATCTTTGCTTCATCAATAGTCATTGTCATTCGGTATTTCCAGTAGGTAGAGTAGGCACCTACTGGATGGAATGAAATGTGTTGATAACAACTAATTATGACTATAGAATAGCATAATGAAGCACATCAATTAATAATACAAACTCTGGCTTCCACACCATCAGGTTGTATGGGATCTACATCAACAAGTATCAGAAACATAAGCTAAAAATCCCACTTGTTGTTCACACACATCTTACACAGCATTTTTGCTTGAGTCAATTCTTCAGCTTTATCACTCAGATTGCCGTGATGAGGATTGTGGGATCGCACAGAGTTTTAAATTATGTAGGTCTACAGTAGGGAATATACTTTGGTTGTAATGTCACAAGAACTAATGATGGATTGGAGAACATTAGATAAAAAAAGCTGAATCTAAGAGATGATGTTAGCTACGTTCATTGCTTTTATAACAGCTGTATCAATGTGAAGGATGAAAACGCCATTGGAAACGACAACAGATTTGTCTTGTTTGAAAAGGCAATCCTCTTTGAAGCCGGATCTGACCTAGAGGGACATTACAGAGAGGGAAAAGTCTATCTGCTCATTGTATTTCATTCTTTTAGGGAGCGATGCAGGATTGAAAGATAGAAACTTGGAGACGGATCTCTTTGGGAGGAAGTGTGAAATGCTCATGCTGATTTGCGATTCTCACCATGAACTGAAATTCAAGAGTCTGTGAGCCAAAAATCAATGTTCTTGGTTTGTCTCCAAATGCATGCTAGCTCACTTCCTGTGAGAGATTACTCAGGTTAACAAATGCACAGATATCAAATCCAGATTAGAAGGATGGAGGAATGTGAATCTAACTGCCACTTAAGCCGTATTCAGATTGGATCATTTTTAGTAAGGGACTTCAATTCATTTTAATCTCACCCTAATCAACCATGTCAGTAGTTTGGAATGTAAAAATTCTCTCATAAATGACCATCCCCATGCATTATTACATTTTGTCACCTAAGTAAGCTCCTGAAGTACTTGAGACATTTCAGATCTTTTCATCCCTCTTTTCTAGCGTTTTAACTATTCTGACTCCTAGCAAAAACTGTCAGAGATTCATTAGTTTTCACAGTGAACAATATCAATCCCTCACTGCAATTCCAGCGGTGGTCTTCTGGAAACAAAACTACTGTTTTCGGGAGCATTCCTATTTATCTCAAGTAATCTCGTTGTTCTTACCTTGACTATCAAATTAATATGATGATACAGTTTTATTTAAAGGCCCCATATTACATAATACATTGTGTATAGTGTTCAAATAAGTATATCAAATAAGTCTCTGGTTTAGATGTATTTTCTGAATCACCCGAGGTCCCGAAATAATACTATTTGAGAACAAACAGGGCTTTATAATCACAGTAAACAAAGCAATGCTTAAACAATGTTAAGCACACAGATGGTTAACCCTAGAGTCATGTGATTGATGGTTAGCGCTGAGATGTGTTCAAAGGGAATGAGGTTCTTTTTCTGAGTCAGTCATGCCTTTAGAGGAAGCCACACTTCAGTACAGAGGAACCTGTGGATTGCTGTGACATTATTGTCGATAGAAGCCAGAGCCACCATTAATAGCACATACTAAACTCGTTTACGGTTACTGTGTTTTTTTTTTATTGCAGCCATGAACATGATTTGAATGGGAGGATAAACTCAATGTGGTTTTTCGACACTAAAGAGTTTTTGTTCTCTGCAAAAGCTATAAATTATTGATGTGCAGGAAAGGTTTCAACACTTAACGGCTTGGTTATTTTCCGCAGTGAAAGAAGTGTACAAATGACCAAAACAAACCAATTATCTACATTGACCATACGTGTTTTTCATCTCAGGAAACCAGAGAGTAGAAAAAGTCCTACTAAAAAAAAAATCATAAACATTTGAAATTAAAGACTTTATACACAGTATAGAACATTTTCCAGTTTTGTTAACTGTAAATATTTGATGGGGGGGGGGGGGGTGTTGTAAATGTATGCAATAATACAAGTCCATTGAAAAGTTCCATTATTTCTCACTCATTTCTGAATGGGAGGTAAATATATTGTATATATTTTATACATTTAGTACTTTGAGTTTACTATTCCATTCCATTTTTTTTTCCTTTTGGCAGCGAGGGAATGTGCCACAGGAGAAGTTTCAGCTTTGTCTGAGGAATTTAGAAAACCTGGACCAACCCCAACAGATGACATGACAACCCAAATCAGGAGTGCGCTGACAGAGAAAATGCTACATTTGGAGTCCATGGCTTTATTTTTGCATAATGGTTTTTGACCAGGCTCAGTCCACTCATTGTTAAGCTCTTCCTTTTTACTAACCTGCTTTCCCTCCACTCAGCCTTCTTTGAATGTGCCTGGATTAAACGCTCTTAGATCATCTGGACAAGTGCCAGTCTGCTGACTTCCCCATGACTGTGGCTCAGAGACACTGAATTATATACTTATACCTAACTATGCTTTTCATCTACAAATTAAAATCACCACAAAGAATAAGACTTGAAATTCTGTGTGTTATGAGTTTTATTGGACTTTTTCAATATATAATTTTTTAGATTTACCTGTATTTGCTACTATTAAGACTTTGTATAAAATAGCTGTAAATGAATACAGGTGGCTACTTATCGTTTTCGAAGTAATCTGCACTTCAAGATCACAGTTTTTCAAATACCTGAAACCGATTAGTCAATAGTAAACGAGTGAAAGAAATATTGTTTCAGTGCACCTCAAATAAATGGTAGAAAACTTTTAATTCTTTCAATTGTTACACAGAGTGCTGATTACTAACTATTTTTTTCCATTTCTCAGGAACCTCGGGAAATCTGGATTGCGAGTGTCATGCCTTGGACTTGGTAAGTTTCTCTATGCATAAATAATCGGAATATCTCTTTGAGATATCCAAGTGATACACTCTAATAAAAACTAGAGAAAAGTAATAGTTTGAGAAGCGTCAATTCAAACGTCAAGCTTCCATTACAAAAAGAATGAAAAACTTCTGGATGTTACTGCAAAATATTTGTGTATTCTTTTGTTCCATGTGTTTCATATGTATTCCTTTGTGAAACAATTAATTTGGAGTTTCTTTCTGTGAAAACTGCCCTAGAATCCTACAGCTAGAAAGGAATTTTGGGGTATGCCAAGTTACAACCAGATGCATAGCACATTACTTAGTTTATTTAAGATATATATTGGGTTGATAAGATATATTGAGTAAATTCAACATGTTGACAACATTTTTGGATGCATAGCAATTAGCAACTAAAGCTGCAAGAAGCAATCAAAGGGCTCAAGCACCAGTGGCTCCATCGCGTTTCGCCGGCCTGTTGGTTGCACAATGAACAATCCTTTTATAGAAGACGTATTGAAGAGAGAAAATTACTGAACAATACAGGAAAATGAACTAATGAAAACTACATCTCAAAGCGTCATGACCCCCAAGCAATTTTCTGGTATTGTTTTGACCAATATTCTTGTCACATACGTGAAAATTGATTTAATGTTAATCATATCAATGCTAAACGTTGTATTTCCTGTGGCCACCTTGTGGTGCTATAACAGATAGAGTACATTGCTGTGTTCAGATTACAATCTGATCGGATTGTGTTGGTATCAATCAGATATGGCTGATTTATAACAACTTCTTTATGGCAAAATGTCTTTTTTTTAAACTAATTTTAAAAAGCTTCACAATTTCACAAGGTCTTAAAAATGAGGCTGCAAGAGTTTGATGGCGGGCAATTACAATCTCTATGAGGAGTTTGTTAAAGTACGAATGGAATTGTACAAAATTCAGGAAATATGGAAATTAGTTTTGGAAATATGCCAATAGACTTTTTAATAGATCTTGGTACCTTACATTAGTGTTCTAATTTCCAAACATGTACTTCAAACACACTCTGAAATAGCAGTATAAAACTGCAGAAAATTACTCAATTAGTCACTAGGTGGCGCTATAACTGACACCGTAAGCTGCTATATGGATTAGTTAATGGACTTTTAAAGACAGATGGCAAATATGAACCCAATCGGACATTGCATGACTAAGTAAATACAACTTTCTGTTTATGGCAAAATTTCGACTTTCTACGACCGCTGTACACACATTGTTTAACTCAGTCAAAAAAGCTTCGCAATTTAACATCCTTTATGCCTTAAGATAAGACTGCTGAAGTTTGGAGATGAACAGAAAAATGTGATTCAATTTACTAACATCTATGCCAAATTTGTTCACGGACGACAAACTGAGAGCGCGCATGAGCTAAAACAAACCCCATTAGGTGGTGCTATAGAACCCTTTTGTTACACTTTCAATTCACAATAAGATTCACAATAAGTCAATTTTCACCAGTTCTGACGTGTGAGCGTCAATAATAATAATACTCTGAGCAATTACAAAAGGGTTCAATGCACCATTGCTTTTCTGCCCTAATAAAATAATCAAATCAAGCTTTGATTCACCTCTTTTTAAATATTTTTAGTATACTGCTTTGTTGACTTGATTTTTTTTCAATAATATAGTTCTGAAGAATGTGTGTTAGTCGTATATTAATTGCATTCCTCCCGCCATTCACATTAAATTTATCATGGTGAATGAAAACATATGCTCTATAATTGCTACGAATACTACTGACAGCAGGAGAGCTATGGGTTGATGCTTAATTTATTCTCAGTTCCCTTTTTATGTTATGATTAGATGGCTTCATTAACAAGCTTTGTGAGTGCAAACATAACGACTTTGATTCTGGAGTTAGGATATAATGAACGTTCTGTCTCCATTGTGCATTTCTTCTGAGTTTTCTATATATAACACTGTAACCAATGCTTGGTGTATAAGAAAAAGACATTAGTGTCAGTTCTGGTCTTGATATGCCAAGTCAAATTTTGATTGTATTTCATATATTACAATTGCAAATGTTCTTTCTATGAAGAACCGCAGGGCTCTAAACTGAATCTGTTTGGACTGACATATAAAAAAACACATTGTGTTTATATTGAAACTGAAGGCTTTCGGTAAGAGCATTGAGGAACTATCATCTGCTATTCCAGTAGGAAGAAAGCTCCGGGCTTATCTGAACAATGCATTTCCAAATGCTGTCTTCTTCTTAGCAAATCCCTTCCCATCTCTTGGATCCAAGTTCAGAGCTGGAAAGCATTTTTGAGAAATCATGAACATAATAGCTGTGTTTATTTTATATGACAAAATGGCATAAAAGTCTGCACGGATTTATACCTACATTAAATTAAAGAATATGTCACTAGATCATAAAGGGCTGCTTTTTGAATGATTGTCTGTCTAGGTTTGAATGCATTTATTGCTATTAAATACAACCAAAGGTCATTGTTCTGGGTCAGAAATCACAAACAGAACCCATGTGATCAAATGCAGTGATATCACTAGAGGCAGAGAAGACGCATGCTCTCTACTGAATAGATGTGGACAGCTTTCAGTGGAATCCACTAAAGCAGCACTAACTGTTTTGTATGGGCTTCTGTGTGCGTATGTGCATGGATAATCTTCATCTATGTCAGCGCTGTTTACTTAAAGACTGCGTTGGAAGCACGGCATTGGCTAAAATGGCATGAAGAGTGTTTTACACGGTGATTTTAATTGAGAAAAAATGGCTGTGAAGTAAACATTTAAGCAAAAAATGTCGTTATTTTCAAGTTACATTTATCGACTTGTTAAAATGCAACTTTCATACAAGAATGTACAATACATGAAGTATTTAAATTGAAGTCATTAATCAACCGTAGAGGCTGTCTGAAATACCGGTAATTGTTTTTAAATCTAATAAAAAACACTTTTGCTTGGTGATGGTAGCATTATAATCATGGATTCTTCTTCTTGAAATCCAAACTAAAAAACTCTGTTGTTCACAAAAAGACTATGGTCTTTACATTTTATTTACATTTACATTTTATTACATGGTTCATTTGACATCATTTACTGATTTTGTTTGTTTTATTTTTCCTAATTCAGTTTTCACGTGTTTTTTTCTGTTTGTTTCACCCTTTGTCTTTACCATAGTTTGTCTTTGTGCCATCTCATTTTTGTTCAGCACATTGGTCAACTAATGTTGGTATTATTCCATGCTTTATATTTAAAATGTCATTGTCTTCCAGTGTGTAAGTAATGGCCATTTATTGGGGAATCCAAAACCAGGCTGCAGAGCAAACCAAACAAGGTTTTTCGGAATCGCAAAGAAGGATTAAACAATGATCACCACAAGAAGAGCTTTCAAACAAACACTAATGAGCAGGGCTAAAGCCTCATGTCACACTGCGAAAAAAAATTCCATGGACTTGAATTGCAACAGAATGCGGAACTGGAAGCTCCTGTCTATGGTTTGCGATTCCAGATTCCGCTCCGGAATCCTTAAATTCAGATGGGAGGAATTAGACCTGTAATATGTGCACCTGTGTCCATTATGTTAGATTTTCCCCATGGCTTTCCTCTTTTCTCACGTCTCTCTTTTTGTTTCTCAGTTTAGTTTATTGTCGCTCCTCTGGAGTCATTAGTTATTTGGGTTTTCCCCACTGTGGGTTGGTTTGTTTGTATGCTATCTTTTGCCTTTGTTAACTCAGAAAAAACCTTGCTTAAAATATCAGCTTCACTTTCATCATCACTTCTCATGACAATATCGCATCACGTGATGCAAATTGAGCAATCAGATTGAAAAGGACACATGTGTGAGCCAATAACCGGTACAGTTGGATGTGATGAAATTGTCGCAACAGCTGGAGGCACTGATGATGGGGATGGGAAAGGTTAGGGTAAAGTGGATTATGGAAGATGGAATTCAAATAGTTGGATAATCTCAAGGCTTCTGCTTCAGTTACGAACTGTTACACCTGGACAAGGCACCAGAGTACTCTTTTGAGGCGTGTGAAAATCTTGAACTCTTGTGAAAATCAGGCAATTAGATAATAGTGATGTAATAAAATTAAATAAAGCCAAAACTTGACCTCTATTAATGAGTAGAAAGCCCCAGTTCCAATGTGCAGAGTTCCACTTTTTTTATTTATTAGGTTGTATTTCCACATAAACCTTTAAAGTCGAACCTGATTAATTGTAGCTAAATTATTAAAAGGTAACATAAATCAAACATGTGGAAATGTTTTCATAACAAGACTTAGACCAAATAATTATTTTTTCATGTACTTGATGGCTGCAGTTTACTTTTCCTAACAGTGTCTTGTGCAGAATTAACCAAGGAGTACTCTGTTATTTTCATGAATCTGTCTGCTAAAAACTTTGTTGCTCTCAGTCACTGAGATCATAAAGTTCCTGGCAGAATGAGAATCTGTTAAGTCATGTGTGAAACTAAAGAAAAATGCCAAATGTTTCTTATCGCCGCGCAGGAGTCACCAAGGGAACGTAACACTTAAAGTCGCCCACACTAGTCCCTCATTTATTCTAGGAACTATAAGCATTTGATCGCCATGGGAACAGCTGACCACCATTGATGGGTTCTTCACCCTGAGAAACAGTTGGGTGCCACACCAATTGACTCTAATAGTGTCCTTCCCAGGACACTGCTGCTCAGTGGAGAGATACTTGGCCTGCAGCCCCTATGAGTTTTGGCTAATAGAAGCTGATTGTGACAAGGACTGTACATTCGTACCCTGACAGCTATGAATCACGGGTCCTTCCTACTGCAGGCAGTGTGAGTCAGGCCAAGAATAACAGAGGCCTAAGAAAATGGGGCACATTCTAACAATTAACCTTTCTTTATTCTTGTGATAAACTTCCATGTGGTAGGTAAATCATAAACAAATCTTTTTAAATGATACCTTTGTTCACTACACTAGTATATACATGCCGCTTTATAGGTGCCTTTGCTAATGCTGTGTAGGCGTTTTCCAACCCAGAGGCATTCTGCTAAACCAAGTGCTAAACCTAAATTTTCCCCCTCCATCATGGTTTGGTTATCTTCACATTGACATTTTCGTTCCTTTAAGTTTCAATAAACCAACCAATTTTGCAACTGAGTTCCATCTCTTCTTATGTCTACAATAAAAAAAACTTTTGTTTTGTGCAAATTTGAATTATTATTGCCTTTATTTATTCTCAGGCACCAAACCATCACAATGAATTGAGTATAAATGATTTAATGAGCCTTCCTGTTTTGTTTAGTCCCAATTGGCAGAATTCTGGCATTTTGGCACCCGTTTTTCTTGCAATTAAGGTTTGGTTGCCAACACTTGCCAAATCTGTGTGTTGTATCTTGTGAAATGCATTGGTTTCCTCACTATTCAGTCCTATCCTGCCTTTTCTTTATGGCATACCAGACAATTTCTTTTGAGGGTCATATTGGTCAGGTTTTATACTTATTTTCCCTGTTTTGTGTTTCTGTGTCCTTATGTTCACATCTCTTTTTTTCATTGAGCACATGGCTTTGTCCTGCTTTTTTTTACCCTGTTCTCTATTGACCTAGTACCTCAACCTCAACCTCAACACTCCCCCAGTTATGTCCTCAGTCTTGTGCTGGTTCATTTTACCGGTTACTTACTGTTACGTATACTCTGTCTGCAAAACTGTTAATCCCTGTGATTGTAATTGTCTAACACCTCTTCAACCTGTTTTAGTTTACTTCTGCTTTGTTTGTTCTAACATATGATATTTTCTCCCTCCATCATGGTTTTGTTTTCTTCACACTGACATTTCGTCTTTTTATTGTCAATAAAGCAATAGTTTGAGTTCCATCTCTTCTTTTATGTACAAAAAAAAACTTTGATTTGTGCCAATTTGCTAATACAACTGCAGAGGTGCTACTGCATCATGCATGCACAGTTTATCCACTGCATTTCAGCTGTACATAGATTTGAGGGGTAAACTATTTCAAATAATTACAAACTGCCTAACTTTATGACCCCAAACAAAACAAGTCTCATTTTTATGTAATCATACAGAATAAAATTAGCTGGGAAATTACAACATGTTGCCAAACAGAGAGGGAAAGTATGCTCACTTAATAATCAACTTTAAATAATTGTTGTTGACCTTGTTTTATTCATGTCTACTCTGGCTGGTGTTATTACACTAAAACATTCATGCCCAGGTCTATGAATCAGTCTGATCTGTTTAAATGTTTCTATAACACGCAGCAGAGCAAAACCTAAGAATAAATGTACTCATGGATTAATTCTTCTTTTACTTCTTAGGGACATGGGTGACATTTGGAGGACAGATTTCAGATGAGGTGAGTAATGCTAATTACTGATTAAAACCTGTATCCTCTTAGCTGGTACATTGTTAAAAAAGGAACTGTGAGTAAATATTCATTAACTTCCACCTCATTCGCCAACAAACAACAAACAGTCTTATATATGTTATCTTATATTTTCTCAATTTAAACATAAATTTGAACGTATTTGCTATCTTGAGTCATTTTATATTTTCTGGTGCTCCTCCCCTTTTTAAAAATGATATTTACTTAATATCTACTTTATCTACATTTTTGGATTTTCTTTCTTGACATGGTTGTGAATTGTCCCAGTTGTGACCCATGTACTGCACCAATCATTGTGGTATGTGTGCCATGTAAAGGTAGTCATGTGGCCCAGAGTTGGATCCGAGCTGGGTCCGAGGGGTTGTGTAAACCATATAATAGGCGAATGACTCATCTATATTTTCGGATTCTCCTATAATTCCCATTTTTATATAGATTCTAGCCATAACCACAAATTGGACAGAGTTAGAGGAGATAAGCATGTTTGGTGCTGACAGTCTTGACAGAGACAAAGGTTTTGTAGTCACGTCTTGCAATGGTCTTCCTCATTATTCAAACAATACCATCATTCTTCCACTCCCCCTCTCTGACACTCACCCAGAGCAAATGTACATAAGTACTAGCACGTATTACATCATACAAGTTCCTGTGGCAACCACTTCCAGCACAAGCCTGTCTATCGCTGAAGGCGGAGTCTCCTCTATTGTCAGATCATCTTCTTGTCCAATCAAATCAAGCGAAAGCGGACGCCGCTATTCGGTCAAATTCTCCACATCACAACTAATCTCATCAGAAGTTGAAGGAACGGTTTTCTCTTGTCTTGAGCCAATATATAACAGCGCTGACTGTACAGATGTCTGTCAATCATTCTGGCGACTCAAAGGGAGAGAGGGAAGCTGATGGATGATAGAGAATGTGTAAGTTTTAGCCAGTGTGTCAAAGCCACGATGAAACTCTGATGTGAAGAGAAAAGAGCTTTTATATTCAAGCTGCTCTACTTTCATACGTGCTCAAGTTCTATGGAAGCCTTTCCAGTATTTCAACCACATCATATATTGCACATTGAAATGCTGCTTATCTGAACTTTCATTTCGAGTTAACATCTTTAAAAATAACATATAAATGATAAAACATTAAATGTAGTTTTTTAAAAACCACTGCAATGTGTAACAAGTATCTTGTGTAAAGCACTATATAGTAGAGCTTTAACTATACATTCTGCTCACGATACAATATATACCTTTCGAACACGATAACAATAATTTAACAATATTTTTTTACCCAACTATTGAAACTATACTATTTATATAATGACTGGAAATAAATGTAATCTAAAAAGACCACAAAGCTAAGGTGTCTTTTTTACTGTAAGTGTGGGGGAAAGCAAATTTTATAACCTATAATTTTATAGTCTAATTTAAATATCGGGTAAAGGATACTTGTCTACAATTAAATATTACATAAAACAAGGTAAAGAAGTTTCAGAAGTGACTAGAATCACAATCACTTCAAGAAGCAAAAACACCCCAGCTCATAGACGCTATCTCCCAGTAGCTCCACGATACATATTTTGGCAATTACAGGTGTATTTGATACATGTGCTGTAAATTATGATTTTTAATCTTTAAAGGCTGTTTGATAGGATTAAATGTTAGTTGATATCATAATGATTCCACTGTTGTATATAAAAATAGTGAGCATTTATGCATACTTATAATATTTTTAGTTTTTTCCAGTGTATTCTTTGTGCAAACCACAATAATTTATTATTTAAAGATATAAATATGAATATGCATTTTTCTAAGTATAGAACGAGTAATAGAAATATTTATGTATTAGCAATAGCCAAAAAAACATTCTGCTTTTCAAGATGTTCAAAATGTTTTCCACTCCTTTCAGTAGATGAAATACTACTACAAAAAAAAATCAGTGACCAGAAATATTGAGATATATATCAAAAATTTTTTTTTACAGAAAGCTTCTTTAAAAATGTATTTACCGTTAATGTATTAAACTTCGTAATCTGTGTAAAATGTAGACATTCTCCTGAAGATATTGTTTGAAGATGGGGGATTAACCTCAAAGTGTGATCAACTTAAAAGTGTTGTGAAAGTGCTTCACATACATGTGAAGTCATGTGACGCGGATTTTAATAACTCTGGTTTCAGAAAGGCAAGTTACACGATTCTGAGCTCGTTGTGATGCCGAGTGACAGTTCAGAACTTCATGGCATTTGTGTTTTTGCAGGTGGCAGAGCAGTTGATGACGATAGCGTATGAAAATGGGGTAAACCTGTTTGACACAGCAGAGGTCTATTCAGCTGGGAAGTAAGTAAGACAAAAAAAATAAATGTAAATTCATAAAACCACAATTATGAAAGCATGCATATCTGGAAATTTGGCCATTGACTGTCATAGGATTGTTTACAGCAACCAACCAGTATACGCCAGTCCATGAGCTATACCTCTTTCTCTGAGCTATATAAAGTGATATAATTTGGATATTAGCAACATGTTAATCACAAACAACTAAATTTGCCCAAATTTGTTTGCTTGTCACTGGCATATACTATGTAGGCCACTCATGACCAGTATAGTATAGGCGGTAACAAACAAACAAAGCAAGTTCCAGACATCATACATAGTGAAGTACAGGTTATGAACTTGGGCCAGCAATGGCCAGTGTATGGGTCTTGCCTGGTCTATAGAAATAACAATATCTTTTTCATATTAAAGTGCCCATTTCATCCATTTTTAAAAATGACCTTTCATGGTACTCTGTACTTTATCCTCAGAGTTTGAGTTCTCAATTCCCAGTATTGTGACAGGTTCATACTGACAAGGCAGCGCCATGGTATTGTTGACTTTCAATGCACTTCAATGTCTGTAATAATAGACTAATATTTGTTGTTAACCGTCCGTTTTCCAATGAGAGCAGATGGTTTGAACTACCATCATCACAGGATGCATCACGTGAAGGAGTTTTGTTCGAACAATTCATAAAATCATTCTTTATTGAGTAGTTTAATAATCCAATGAAAATATTTGTGCTTTAAAAAATAATTGAAGGGTTTTTTGACCTTGGATGGCATGTCAACCAGTTGTAGAAGACTTTGAAAAAACAAATAATTAACTTTTCAAAATCATGATATTCTTTAATGACACTTGAGGTAAGATATATAAACACAGTAACATGTACAATTCTTTGCATTGTAAACAAATGAACATAGTATTATTTACCTAGCTTCACGAGCACTGTGTGCTCCGTGTGTCTGGAGCCTCACGTCATCCCCTCCTCGTTCATACAGCCCCTTAGAGGTCGGATGTTATTTTAAGCGTCACAGTGACATGTTAGATTGCAATATTTTTAGCCATACAAGCTAACATTATATAGCATTATCATTAATATTAAGACTGAATATAATGATTACAAAAAATGTTCACACCTGTAATCCAGACTTGGCCCAGTAATGTACAATAAGCGAATTGTTTAGGTCATAGTTGCCAATGCATCACTCGCGCAATTTGGGCGAAATCACAGGATGTAACTAAGATTTTCTGCAAATTCCATGTTAAAACACATTTGAGCGCATTAGATCTTTGTATCTTTGGCTAAACATTATTTAGTGTTAACTTTAATATTAAGACTAAATATAATGTTTAAAAATGTCCAAAAACTCTCATTTTTTTACTTTAGTGCAGCTCTGAAAAAGTGAATGATTTAACAAGTAATAGGCATCTTTTTAAAGTGTAACATACTAAAACTTCTTTTGTAAGCAAGAACTGAAATGACATGTGGATGCATGCCTAACTGTAGGAACCTTTTGAGCACGGTTTGATGAATTACAGCAGGAAAACTCATCAACAAACACCCATTAAAGCAACACAAGCTTCCATTTCATTCAGCTTTCCATGGAGGGGAGCCACAGCTCAATGTTATCTGTGTCAGGCAAGGAATGCTGACAGATGGGAATCCGGAGAGTTCTATAATGAAACGCTATCACACAAAGAAGAGGCGTTTGTTTTGTAAAGCACAGACAGAAGTTTGCATTTTAATGTCTACTTAGCACAGTGCTGGATTGGCTAATTACAGGGACATCCATTAAACTTTATCCAAAACCTTGTCCTTTTCATGTCGTTTCAAAGTGCTCTAAATCTGTCTTTCTTCTCCACGTGCAGAGCGGAGATAATCCTGGGAAACATTATCAGGAAGAAGTGCTGGAGGTACTGCAGTTATCTGTTTTCTCTCAGCGTATCATAAGAAATGTTAGAGAGACACAATAAACTCAGACAGCTATCTTTATGCATAATCTCTCTCTCTCTTTCTCTCTTTCATAGGAGATCTAGTCTTGTTATCACCACTAAACTCTACTGGGGAGGAAAGTAAGTATCTTACCTCTTTCTGTCTGTTCTATCTGGCCTCTATCCATCCATCCATCCATCATTCATCTGCCCATCTATTCATTCAACCCTCCTTCGATCCATCTGTCCATCCGTCTCTCCATGCATCCATTCATCCATCTACCCATCAATTCATCCATTCAACCCCCCATACACCCGTCTGTCCATCCACCCATCAATCTGTCCATCCATTTGTCCTCTCATCCATTCAACCCTCCATCCATCCGTCCATCCATCTGTCCATCAATCCATCTTCTCATCCATCTGCCCATCCACCAAATCATTCATCCATTCAACCCTCCATCCATCCATCTGTCCATACACCCATCCAACCATCCATCTGTCCACCCATTCATCCATTCAACCCCTCATCCGTCCATTTGTCCACTCACCCATCCAAACGTCCATCCATCTGTCCCCCCATCCATTCAACCCTCCATCCATCAATTAATCCCTTTATCTGTCCTTCCATCCAGTCATCCCTCCATCAATCTTTCTGTTCACCTGCTTGATTGTCGGTCTGCAGGTCTGCATATCCATGTGGATGTCTGTATCCTACCATCCAATAAACTCTCCATCCTTCTGTTCAGCCAACCATCGTCTGTCTCTCTGTCTATCTATACCTCTACTATATATTTATCTGCATATAGTGATCTGGTTTGTTCCATTCCAGAATTACTAACTTCTTTTTTCTTTCTTACTTTCTTTTTAATCCTTTCTTTCTTTCTCTCCCCCCTCTTTCTTTCCTCTCATTAGAGCAGAGACAGAGCGTGGGCTCTCGAGGAAACACATAATTGAAGGTAGACATTCTTATTCTTCTCATTCCCCTGTCGTTTGTAATTGACCTGAGCATTTTTTGTTCTTCTTTTCTGTCTGTTGCCCTCCTCTGTATTGATCTTTTTTTTCTTTTGCTGCAGTCGACTGTGTGTGGCCTTGTTCCTAATAAAAACGCTGCATCCACACCACCACTCATTCTCTCTCTCTCTCTCTCTCTCTCTCTCTTTCTCATTTGAGAGAGAGTGTAATTTACGTAATTTAAAAAAAATATGAAAGAAAATCTATACATTATTTTAAAGTTTGTTTCTTGAAGAAGTATCAAAATATACATTAAATGAACCAGACATCAAAGTTTAAAAACCATGGATCACTGCAAAATATCTTTCTGTTAGTCACAAATGTGAAGTGTTCAAGGTCATTACAGTTTTTCTCGATTGGTTTGGCTCATTTCTTGAAACCGAGATGACATTCTCAAAATAACATGGACAAATCTCCAAACCACCTTGCAATTGTTCACAACAGAATGTCATTTTTCATTGGTTTTATCAAATTGCAAATGCTTTAGTACATTTCTCAAGTGACTCTGTGCTTTTTTTCAAATGATTATGTACAATTAGCTACAGTTAGCACAATGAGCCCACATTTAGCACATTTTCCAAATAAATGGATCTTGCTGATCTAAACTGATTAGTTGATTTTTCAGTGAAATGGTTACTCTCTCCAAAACATATCAGCATGGTTTCATTGTGTAAGTCATCATATGCTCAATTGTCTGTTCAACTGTCAAAATTAGTCAATGTCATATCAAAAAAGATATAATACCATGAAAGAATTTCTTGGAACATTTGATAAATTTATGACAGTACTTGACAATCAATCAGGTGAAATTAGAACTAACGAAGGAGCAGTTTCCCCCATCTCAGATGACCAATCAAACAGTTTGTTTACAGTTTTTCTCGATTGGTTTGGCTCATTTTTTGAAACCGAGATGACATTCTCAAAATAACATGGACAAATCTCCAAACCACCTTGCAATTGTTCACAACTAACAAAGGAGCAGTTTCCCACATCTCAGATGACCAATCAAACAGTTTGTTTAGTTACCTGACAGGTGTAACAGAGAGCAGCGCGTCGATGGCCAGGAGGATGAGGATGGTGGCCAGGAAAGAGAGGGTGACAATAGCGACCACTGAAAATATTACTGTATATATAGTTCTGAAACTTTATTTACAGTATGGTAGGCTAGAGTTTTTTTTGTTTTTTTTTTTGTTCACATTTACAGAATCCTGTATATGTTTTCTTTTCACAGTATTTTCTCTAATGTTAACATTTCTTTGTACGAATAAAAATGTTTACAGTTTCCTTGAGTATGAGTGGTTTATTGGAGGCTGATTTTACTGTAAAATCTTTTAGTTTTATTCATAGTGGTATTCTGTTACTAGACTCTGCCTCAGTGACAAAACGTCTAAGCATTTTGACTTGCAGTGCTTAAACAATGCCAAAGGTATAATGCATTTTGGGGGCATTGACTATTTATATGAGAAGGATATTTAGTTTTGACACATGGATAAACTGTTTTGGGAGAGATATGAGCTTTTGCAGGGGATCCATGGTGTTGTGCTAAACCATCCAGGTTATTTTGACAAAAGCACTAAATGAATGCACATGTGCCAAGGCAATTGAGAAGGATCTGTGCTATTTTGACTCTGCTCACCTTTTATATGGGAAAGGAATCTGCTTTTGAAGCATGGAGGAAGAGTTTAGGGAAAGATATTTCATTTTGCTAGTGAGCTATAATGTTGAGCAGAACTGTAAGACTGTTTGGCCAAATGACCTTATGGTTTTGAGAATGTCATCTCGGTTTCAAGAAATGAACCAAACCAATCGAGAAAAACTGTAATCTAAAGTGCAATTCTCATTTTTCTGTTTCTTTATTCCTCTGCGATAAAGTCCAATGACCGATTTAAAGAGGGTTGTGCAATTTTGCATTTCATCAAACTAATTGAAACCTTCACCTACTTGGCTCATCCATTCTCCAATTAATTTTGTCTCTCCATCTTGTTTCTTTTCCTCCTCCTCCTCCTCCTCCTCACTTTAGCTTGTGTTTGTTTGACATTGTGGGTTAGAAAGAAGTGTCTGTTTATCCTCTACTTAAAAAAGCTCCCTGCTAAGAATATCTCCTCCACAAACCCAGAAACTTCCGAGTGATTAGAGGCATAGCGTATGAGCTCGGTCAGCAGTTTCATGCACCTCACTGAGTCTATTATTTTTTTGTCACAGTGTCTTACGCACTTGTGCCTGTTTATTTCCTCTCATTCAATATTTATTGACGTGACATTAAAGCATCATATTTGAACTACTTAAAGGGCATAGTTGTCTGTAATAAGAAAGAGTGTGAAAAATACATTTAAAACTATTTATAATCGCATAGCCCATTTTATTTAGCAGCAATAAGCCTTTTTTCATGTAAAACAATGCAGCTTTTGCAGAAAATTGGTATGACGATTTTACTCACATAGTTTTAGTTTTGCTTTCCCCGGCTATCTGACAGTGGCAAGGAACCAAGACAAACTTCTTAAATCCCCCAATCTTGATTCGCATCATTCACCAGACACATGGTGGATTAGAATCGATGAAAGTCTCTAGGCAACTACACTATATGAGTCTTCATTAATCTTTGTTGTTGGTATATTTTGGTGATATAGTCACAGCTATAAGGTCCCAAACTATTTTTTCACACACACTAGCAAAGAATTCATTAGGATGGATGTTTTTTACTCTTTAATGGGAGCTCAGACTGTCTGGGCTCAAAAGGCACAAATGAAAAGTGGTTCAGGCTTTCAATTTGAAATGTTCTGAAGCCTATTGATGGATTTGTATGAGGAAATTAGCATAATTTAGGTTATTACTTGAATGCTTTTCCTGGCAGACACACAGTGTTCCTCACTCCTCTTGAAAAATATCTACCTGGGGCTATTGTTTGGCTAAAGTTATTCGCTGTTCCCTGTACTCAAAATTCTTATTGCACCATATTTAAGAGTTATAAGTACCAAAAATTCTACAAAAGAAAGTTCTTTTTAAATATTTTGTTTCTTGGCCAAAACTTTAAGTATGAGGAGAAAATGCTAGCTGGCAAAACCTTAAGCATATTCCTTCTCAAAACCCAAATATAAGACCCGTTTTCACTGTGTTGCCTCTCATGTGTTAATTTTTTCTAGAAATCTCCATTAGCATCTAAGGATATAACAATAAATCTTGGGACAGTATATTGCAATACAAAATTGTCACAATATAGTCTTGAAATCTGAAGTGCATTTGCTTCATGGAGTGTTTTCTAGTCACTTCTGAAACTTCTTTACCTTTCTTTTTTTTATTTAAATGCATATTTAATAAATGTTTTATTTAACATTTACTAGGAGACAATTATACTTTAATCACGATTTGAATGAAAAACGTTATAAAACGAGCTCTCTCAATCACTTAGAGTAAAATAGATGAGTTATTGCAAACATTAGTGCTGCCTCCTAGTGGATGGATGATATTAAATGCTTTAATACAAATCAAACTAGCCCCTAGCCTTCTTGGCTTTGCGGTCTCAAAACCTTTTGAACAAAATTTTCCTAAGATAGTTATATAAATTTGTTCAAATTTGTAGTGTAAAATATTGTGAGATATAATATACTGATATTTACCATACTGTGAGCAGAGTGTACACCACTAGCTTCATAACAATAAGTTGTAAAATGTGTTTAAAACTCAAAATAAATAATTAGTGGTCCTTTAAATACATTCTAAAAAAAGACTTATCTGATCATGGCATCATACATTCCTGTAAAGCATACGTTTTCACATCCCTGTGAAGCATAAGTCTGGAATTGTGTCTTTTTGACTGAATCTGCCCCTTTCCGTAGGATTGAAGGGTTCCTTACAGCGGTTACAGTTGGAGTATGTGGATGTTGTTTTTGCCAATCGTCCTGACAGCAACACACCTATGGAGGGTAAGTGAAGCATATCGCATTGGGACACCTTGTAATAGTCACTGCAGATGCCAGATGCTTAAGCTTGATTCTGCATTGCTACAAGAGAAGTTTCATAATTCTATCAGCATTTCTTTCTCAACATTGATGTGTTCATATAGAATTAACTGGAAATATACTTGATTAGCCACAGCATAATATGTGATATTTAACAGTTCCTTGTGTTTGGTCTAAAAATATTTTCCTGACTTTTTACGCATGAGTGATTGAGATGTTTTTGTTTGTATTAAAAATGATGAACAGACCAATTTCCATACACCTCAGAAGGATTTTGTTTACAGTCAATCCGTGTCTGACATCTCAGTCTGACCTCTCCCTCACTCCTTTTCAATCTCGGTTAGTGCAGAGCGCAGGAAACTTCTTACACATTATACCAATCACCAGATAAGTCATCTTCTCTCTCCTTACAGTCATCTTCTCTCTCTCTCTCTCTCAGTCTGAGGAGGACTAGAGAGTTTTCTGTGGGTTACACACTCTCCGATTATACATGTTTGCTTGCAGTCTGAACTTTAGACTAATCACAGTTATTTCCTCACTTGTGTGTTGCACTTTTGTTCTTAATTATTTAAATTATACTACGTGTAGTATGGCACTGTGTTGCTTACAGTGGGTAGCACAGCTTCAGATTCAAGTCAAAAGAACTGAGTGAGAATTAATGAATGTTACTTTGGTACAGTATTTTTGGTTTGGTATGGTATGGTATGGTATGGTATGGTATGGTATGGTATGGTATGGTATGGTTTGGTATGGTATGGTATGTTATGTTTTGGTATGGTATGGTATGGTATGGTATGGTTTGGTATGGTATGGTATGTTATGTTTTGGTATGGTATGGTATGGTATGGTTTAGTATGGTATGGTATGGTATGGTATGGTTTGGTTTGGCTTAGTTTGGTTTACCTTAGTTTAATTTGTTAATTCATGTTTCATCTCCTGGGATAGAAACGTTCTTACTTAAGTTAGCAATTCAGTTCAAATGAATAAATGATACATGAAAACACAATTTTTGTTTGTTTGTTTAGTTTTTTTTCATGATTTGAAAAACTGTTACAGTCGAGTTTTAATGAATGAAAGCCATCCTTCAGAGACAATATATTTATTTTATTTTTTGTTGTATTTTGCATTGCTTTTTTATTTGTTTTTTGTTTTTTAGTTTTTTTGTTCCCTAACTTGGAAAAAAAACTTTTTGTTCATTAATGAAAGCTATTTTAAGACGTTTTGGTTTTGTTCCCTGGGAACCTGCTAATTGATATCTCCTAGTTGTTGTTTTTTTGTTTGTTTGTTAATCGGCTACTTTTTTCCAACATTTGTTTTTATTCTATCTCCCACTGCCGAAATATACGTACAATTACATCTATGGACTGATCTTGTCTTTTTGGTCAAAATTTGGTTTTCCTCACAGTATACTTTTATATTTGAACTTTCATTCATCTTCTATAACCACTTATCAGTGCTCATTATGGTCACAGTTTTACTGTATTTTATTTGATTTTATTTTCAAACCAAACACTCACTTCATTTCCCTGTTTGGACTATTTTAGGATTTTCTTCTCTCTGTCGGTGTGAGGAAGCCTTATCACCACATAAACACATTTTACATCAGAGTTACCAGCCAAGAAAGTAATGCATTGATGTCCCACAGTGTGAGGATAATCTCAAGAGAACTCTCCATACAAATCAGAGCTTTAGAGCTTTGCAGTGAGAAAAAAAAAGAAGATCTATCAAGCTAAAACGTTTAATCATCTTTCTGCCATCTGAACTGGAGTGGTTTTCATCCAAATTGATGTCCAATGTTTTCCTGGCACACACACAGTTGGATTCTCCAGTGTATATAATGATAATTGGATATTTTAATAAAAGAACGTTCTTTTTAATAAAAGCTTTCTATTTAGTCCCTGAGATTTGCGAGAAAGACCTTGCATTATATGATGGACAGGATGCAGATATTTTGGAAACCTGCAGGTTTTGAATTTTCTCTGTAGTATTGATATGAATTTTTTTAATGATTGCTTTTGTTAGTGTCACAGCTGTGAAGCAGGAGAAAGGCAGAGAACAGCTGCGCTCATATGTTTAAATATTTCCTTAAATGATTGTTTAAATGATTTCTGAATAATGAGCGATGGCCTGGGGGTTTCAGGAGCACAATAAGAAGAAAAATAGATTGCATTGTCAAGTTGTCAGAAAAAAAAAGTATCCCACTTCAAATAGACCAAACAGCACAGAAACCTTTGCAAGAAAGTGTTTTGAAACGACCAAAATTGGACTTTTTGGCTACAACCAAACATTTGGAAAGGAGTCAACATGAATGGAGCACCATCTCCAATATGACACATGGAGGTGGGTCACTGATGTTTTCTGAGATCTGTGAGCTCCAAAGGCACAGAGAATTAGTCAAAATTGATTGGACAATGAATGCAGCATCTCCCATTTTTAGCAGTCATGAAATTCAGGCAAACAGGTACAAAATGATCCAAAGTTGATGATTTACAGATCCATTTACTTCTCATTATCATCTTATCAGCATTGTTTTTTTAACAATCAAGCTATTTACTCTTTAAAGTATTTCAAAACAACTCCAATGAGAATTATTTAAATTCCTTTCTTGTTTATTATTCATACAGAATAAGCAAATTCTTTAAGGTAGAGTTTGATGTTATTTCTTTATAGTGCTTCTAGTCTATTGGTGTTGTTAATATCCAACACAGATCTGTCTTTTTTTACTGCTGGTCTGGTATTTGGAGCTTTACCACTTACAGACTGTTGCTGCAAATCTCACTTTGGTCTATAGAATAGAGATATTAAAACTACAAATCAAACTGTATAGTTTGCCGCACAGTCATACAAACAAATCAAATCAAGAGGTCACATGACACAAACGAATGCTGCACATTAATACAGTACATGAAGTTCTGTGCTTGTTCTATGATGCTTTCGAAGCATTACAATCACAAGATGGGAGGGTTTCATCAGTCCATCTATTTGCTGTATGTCCTGATAAGGGTCACAAGGTTCTGATGGTAACTGGGTACAGCCTGGGGACAGATCGCCGATCTATTCATGCACCATTCAATCATTCTTACAGCTGCGTGAGATCAAAATTATATTCAACGATTAGTTTGAGTAGTTTCTTTTACAGAGTAAATTCAGAGCAAGATTAACAATTATTTTGTACTCTAAAATCTGAGAGGAGAAGTGGGCATGACGCATCTGCACACGCTCACTGCAACCTACGCACTGCAGAGACCCCAGATACTACCGTTGCATTAGATGTACTTCGGAGGCTTCGAGTTCACATGCAGTCTCTCCCGAGAAGAGGCTTCTTATGGTGGCTTGCTGAAGAACCATTCATTTTTTGCACTCAATGGCATGTGCCTCTGGCTTTTCTTCTTGCTCTCTCTCTGTTTTGAAGCAGATGTATTGTTGTGCTTCACTGACGTTAACTTAGTTTTTTCTTCTCCTTTCTCACCCACACACTCACACTCTCCTCATTCATTCAGAGTTTATAATGAGAGAGTGGGCTTTCGTTTTCATTATGTACTGAGGTAGATTTAGCAGCTGTTGCCTTTTTAAGCTTCTTTCGCCTGTCATCTTTTCTTCTTAGAGACATTGTATTGTGTCTGGATTTTCAAATGAATGACCTGATTGGTTTCAGTCCATCGTAAAGCAACTCAAATACATATATACAGCAGTATAAAGTAATAGATACAAAAAAGTATGACAGAAAAGATTAAGAAATGGTTTATAACAACAAGTCTGTCACTTAATCTCAATACTTGATAGTTGGCTACTGTCAGGGATTCTCTGTGCCCAGAAGCAGACAACCGAAGTTAGTAACCGATGTAACCGGGCAACTGATGTGCCCAGACAACCGATGTTACCCCCATTAACTCACCTGCAGACAATCATCGTGCTGAATAAGCCAACCAACCAAAGCACCATTAAAAGACTCATCCATGCACCTCCTCAGTTGTCAGACCTATGGTTCAAACCCCTCTGACTCTCCATAATCGCTTTCTGCCTTCTTGGATATCCTGAGCTACCAACTGTGTCTCTTCTTGGTTCATTCATCTCTGAATTCCACTTCCCGGTGACTTCCCAGTGTTGACTTTGTGAGAGACTGTATAAAATGCTCAGATGTGTTCCCTTTAATGATGTTCTTCATCTGTAAACAAAAAAATAAATCAAAAGAAACAAACACCAATCCAGTTGTAGTCCTATACATTTAAAATACCAGGGTTTAAAGCTCATCTCTGCATTTATTATAGTCATTTTCAGTTTTAACTGCTTATTCCACAAATTAACTGCCTTTTAGCTGCGCTTACTGTAATCTGAAAGAGCTTCTGCATATGGGTAACAATAGCATGGTATTTTCAATCAGCTAATTGAACTTTTAATTGTTTTTTTAAAGTAGCTCCCCGGATTTCCAAACAATAGCTGTTTAACTAAACTACACAAACCTTTCAATTGGGTTAAATCAAATGCATACAACAGCATTTAGTGCTTCCATCTTGGCAGAAAATCTCTCACTAGAACTTTCTCTTCCACAGTTCCTGGCTGGTGGAATTCTCTGAAAGTCCCTCACAAATAAAATCTCTTCTTTTCCGAGAGCACTTACCGGTACATACAATAAAAAAAAAAAAAAATTTGAGGCACTTAATAAATGCTGAATCAGCTGTAAACTTTTCTTAAAGCACTTGTTATGATTAACTAGCCTTGATTAACTTAAGTCGCTTTGGATAAATGTGTTTGCTACATGCGTCAATGTAAATGTACCAAATACAATATAATTTATGTATAAATAATTAAATATTTAATCATACTTATATAACTAATGATGATCTATGCTAAACCATCTATTAATGTTCATTTATGTCTCTACTTTGTAAAACTAAAAGTACAGCAGAATTGATCTCAGTTATTAAATTGATACTTGAACTTTAGCTCATTTGTGATGTGTTTTTATTAGTTTGCTCAAACAAAACAGTTCCTCTAATGGACATAGTAAAACACCCCAAGACAAAACCTGAAAGCAGCATTGTAAGCTCCGTAGCTCAGAGTAGATCGGATTCTTGCAGCTCTTGCCTTAAAGCTAGGAGACAAGACTGAAGGCTAAGGACTGAACTGGTCCCAGATCAGCAGTAAAGGCTGTACCGGTAATGATGCAGAACAGCAGCGCCTTAAGGGCGACTGAGCAGATGGTGTCTGTGGCTGCTGCAGGGTGGCGCTTCATCAAACGACTTCACCAAACATCATGCACAAGCGTGTAATGGGACAAAGACTGCTCTCGGATGGCTTTATACATGAGCTGAGATTGCATCTATAAATCTGTTCAGATAAAATATTTGTTTCAATGGTTGGTGTTATTCAATAAAAGAAAAAAGCAACATTGAAAAATAATGTTTCTTCTTACTTTTGGTAATTTTCACATTTATAATATTGTGATTTCTTTGTGCTTTTGAACAATTATTTATTTGCGGGTAATTTGATTTTGTCACAATACTGAAGTGGCACACAGTAACTGCACCATATCGGATGCCCTTTCCTGGCATCTTAATATATTTATCTTAAAACACCTAGTGGCTCAAACCACAGGGAAAGCAGGAACTGACCAAATGTGTTCATTCCTTGAAATGTAAAGTACTTTATATAAAAGCATCTGTTAAATGCAAAAATAGCTTACCAATGAGACTATATGAAGACAAATCTGGCTTAAGGGCTTTCTAAAAATTATGGTAGGGTTTAGAACAGACATAGTTTTAAAGACCATCTTGAGAACCGTTATCCATATTAAACACATTCAGCAAAATTGCTTTATGCACCTAAAGCTCAATGAGAGTTCTGAGCATTTCTTCAGGGTGCAGTTGAGATGTTAACAATCACTTGATTACTATTTGGGATTCTCTGGGGGCATTTGGTTACAATTGTACTGCTAATTTCAGTATATGTATGTGCCTATAATTATGCAAATCAGATTAAAATGTTAAAACATCCATCACTGCCGACATGCTCAGGGAAATACATCTCCAGCACAATGTGTTAAATCAACAACTTAATGTCATATTAAAGAATGTATCCAAACTGAAGTGTATTTAATCAATTTAGCCTTCTCTTTGATCTGTAAATTTCAAAGACTATTTTTTTAGTGTGAGACATTGGTTTTTTATTTACAGGATGTAACTAGTACACCACTAGTCAGTATTGATGATGCAACACATAGCTTTATTAACTTTTAATAAAATATAAAAGCACGCTTTAATAAAATGTACAAATAAAACTCCTGCATTATACACGGTACAGCAAGTCCTAAAATGTATTGGAATCTAAAGTCCTAAAATTTATTGCAATGCTATTTTATTAAAGCATTCACACAGTAACTTCAGCTCTCTCAAGCCATGCTGGAGTGGTAATAGGATTTGGCCCCTGGCAAATTTGTACTCCAATCCAATATCATAGTCAAAGTTTGGTTTTAGCTCATCCCTCATGTGAGATCAGCTCTCTTTACAGCATTGCAATATCTTGTTAAAATGTTATTCATTGTACTTTTAATTAGAATTATGCCCCATGCATTGGATGAGCTTCAAGTGACTATTTCAGGGCTGTGAAAGCTGTCAGCTGGAATGATTGAACATGAATAAAGAGCTGTACTCAGACAGCAGGTAGACAGTGCCATCTAAGGGTAGTTAAACACAAGCCATTCCACATTTTCCCTTCAGTTCGAAAGCTTGTCTGATGTGCTTGCCCGTGTGTCTGTGTTTCAGAAATCGTAAGAGCCATGACACATGTCATAAACCACGGCATGTCCATGTACTGGGGCACATCCCGCTGGTCAGCCATGGAGATCATGGTGAGTGGATGAGAGAAACGTTTCTGTACTTTTTCAGCAATAAAAGCTTTTGTTAGTTCAAATCATATAAATATTTTATGGTAAATAGATAAAAAGTCATTAATATGGTCAATGGCCATAATCAGACCTTTAATAAACTATGTTTTGAAAAGAAAGTTATCAATGTATTCTGTGCATCTTGAACGGCTGTTTAAGAAATAAAATGTAATATTTGGTGTCATTTAAAATCGGAACCTCTTTGTTTTTGAATATATATATATATATATATATATATATATATATATATATATATATATTAAATAAGCATGATTGCAATGGAGGGGACAGTGTCCTTATGAGTGAAATAAACCAACCCACATTAATTTATGATTTTCCAAAGCTGAGATAGAGATATCCCAAATAGGTTGCTATAGTGAATAGCCTGGTTGCTATGGAGGCGTCAGTGACATAAAATATTGTTTTCTTTTTACATTTATTTCCAATGGCCATTGTGTCTTTGGTAAATATTTAACCCCTTCTAGCACCTAAAACACTTTTGCACAGTGCTTAGTAAGTTTTTACACAGACAGATAACCTCCACGAGTGTGATGAATTTGAAAGGTCTATGGGTTGTTTTACAGTTTTACAAAAATTGAGCCCATATTCAATGATAATTTTCCCAGAATGCTCGCCGATTTCCCAGAATTTGTTTAGTGGTACCAGTCTTAAAAGTTAAAGCAACCTGAGTCAGATCAGTTCGGATGTATCGGCAAAGTTTGGTGACTGTAGCTCGAACGGCTTAGGGGAAAATGTGTTTAGAATTTTTTTGTAAAACAATATGTTGCCATTAATTATAGCTCAACAAAAATAATGTTTAGCCACCTTTACCATGTTTAACCACAATAGACAACAAATGAAACATGCTGAAATGTGTCACATATGTCTGTTAATAATGACCTCTCTCTCCCCGCCCTTGTAGGAGGCGTATTCTGTTGCACGGCAGTTCAATCTGATTCCCCCTGTGTGTGAACAGGCCGAGTATCATTTATTTCAGAGAGATAAAGTGGAGATGCAGCTGCCAGAGCTTTACCATAAGATTGGTAAACGCAAACACTGTTTAAACACAATATACACACATTTAAAATCAATACTTTTTTATAAAGTGTCTTAAACAAAGGCGTTGGACAGAATAAAATGCTGCAAACAAAGTAAAACAACTGTCAAGCACACAGATGGTAAAATAACATTAAATGTAATTCAACGTGACATGACCTCTGAAAGAGACAGCTTTTTCCCTCAGGTGTTGGTGTGGTGTCCTGGTCTCCTCTTGCCTGTGGGATCATCACTGGGAAATATGAAAACGGCATCCCAGACTCCTCCAGGGCCTCGCTTAAGGTATTTTAATCTTAAGGGTCCTTGCAAACACATAACTTCCTTTAATGGACACTTAAAAATTAAAATATTCTTAATATTTCCTCATCTTTTGAGTTTATTTTCTTTTGTTGCAAAGACTGTCTTCCAAGACTGAGGGTCTTATTTAAAAGATGATATAACAACATGGCAGTGGAAAATAGAACAGATGGGTTCTCGATGAATCGAAATAGGATCGTAAACAGATTGACAGTGATGAGAATGGCAGGCTTGCAGTGAGAGTCTCAATATCTGTCTTTCTCTGCTCTGTGCAGTCAAACCAGTGGCTGAGGGAGAAGATTCTGAGTGATGATGGCAGAAAACAGCAGGCGAAGCTCAAGGAACTGACCCACATTGCTGAGAAGCTAAGCTGTACCCTACCACAACTTGCCATTGGTAACTTTAAACATTTTCACTTGCTTCACCTTGTGCCACATGTGTGATTGCCAATTCGTGACCTGAATTTGTAAAAATGTAATTATTTTGTCAAAAACTGTACAGTTTCAGGAAAAGGAAAACCAGCCTGTCATATTTAAACACCATGAATGTCTTGAGGGTTGGTAAATTATGTTGACTTGTTTCACTAAAGTAATTCTGGGAAATTGCTGAAAATGCTGGGAAATTTTTCATTGATTGAATATGGGGTCAAATTTGGAAACCTGTTACTTAAACTGAAAATCTCATAGAAACCTCAGACTGACTACACTTGTGGAGATTACCAGTCTGTGCAAGAGCATACCAACCACTGTGCAAAAGTATTTGAACGTTACACGTACCATTGACTTATAATGGCCTTTAGCCAAATAAATGGGAAAATGCCCCTGACCCTAGCAACGCAAATTTTTTAAGTCTATCTCAGCTTTGGAAAATCCTAAAGGTTTATTTTACTCAAAGTGACATGGGGAACATAATAGTGTCACTAAATCCTCCATAGCTACTAAAGTTTTTACCCAAGCAACCAAATCAGCAGATATATCTCAGTTCCTAGAAAGTGCTTGGAATGTATGACTTGATGTATATCACTCATAGTGACGAGGGAACCTTTTAATGATATCTATCTATCTATCTATCTATCTATCTATCTATCTAAATATATATATATATATATATATATATATATATATATATATATATATATATATATATATATATATATATATATATATATATATATATATATATATATATATATATATATATTTTACCCTTTCAAGTCAACATCAAAGTTAGTTGCAGCTGTCATTAGGTGTACATTTAAGTGAAAACACAAAAAATAAAATATAGCTGAAATTGTATGTGTACCTTTATTGGAGCTAATTCAAGGAAGTGATTTTGTTTTTTGTTTTCTTTTTTTAAAAAAGTCATTAATTAAATATCGTTGCAGCAGTTTTGCATATGGCTCAGTTTAGACTCTCAATCACCTTGTACAAAATATACTGTTTCTTATAAACTGTTCTCTGTGTTTCTGTTTGTAGCGTGGTGTCTCCGTAATGAAGGAGTAAGTTCTGTTCTTCTGGGGACATCCAACCCAGCACAGCTAACAGAGAACCTGGGGGCGATACAGGCAAGGGAATCATCCAAACATCACAAATAAAAATAAAACAATAATAAAAAAAAAATAAATCACTCCCTTCAAAAACTGCATTGTTTCTTTTTTGACTGCACTTGTGCCTGTCAGACAAATAGACCCCACTAAATCAAGTTAAATTGAGACATATACTTTGCTGTCAAAGTCTCTGTGATGGGACTATGGGTTCCCTTGAAATATTTAGTTTCTTTTCATTTTTCACAGATAAATAAGACAATAGATTTCCTCATTGTAAACCATACTTATGTAATATTGTTACAATCTCAAATGCCCATGATTTAAATCAAATGTCTTAAAATCTTGGCAACAAGAAAAAAAATACAAACTCCTGCATTTAGTAAGCAGGAGAAAAGTTCAAAAAGTAATCCCAATAGAAAAAGCAAAACAGGAACAGACATGATCTGGTCTGAGCAGGTCTGCAAGACTGAGCAGGTACATTCCACAGATAAAGCCAAACTAAGAAAACAGGGGTTTAAATAGCACATAAACAAGCAACAGGTGAGAGCAATAATGAGGAGGGAACACAAAGGGGAGGGAGGAGAATCGAGAGAAACTAAGGCAAAAATTATACAATAGTATAGGACTGTGACAAATATATAGTAACTTAACATGTAAATATTAATAATCTAAATTAATAAAAAAAAATATTTATATGTTTTTGTTTGTTTACAATTAAATCCTAAACATATAGAAGACCTTTTCTACTACAAGATTTATTTAATTAATTAATTCCAAGAAAATAGCCAGAGTTTGGGATTATAATTAACCATTCTCTATTAAATTGCAGGTATGTTCCTATCTAGCAGTTAAACTTACACAATTATAGTGTCATCTTTCAGATTAATTTTTATGAGCGACTGATTATTCAAAATTTCAGTTCTCTTCCCTGTTTTTAACGAAGCCCATTTGGTTCTTACAGGTTCTTCCAAAGATAACTGCTCATGTGGCCTCAGATATTGACAAAATCCTGGGAAACCGTCCCCACAGTAAAAAAGACTATCAT
This sequence comes from Danionella cerebrum, assembly GCA_007224835.1. Taxonomy (NCBI): domain Eukaryota; kingdom Metazoa; phylum Chordata; class Actinopteri; order Cypriniformes; family Danionidae; genus Danionella; species Danionella cerebrum. The sequence goes on along the minus strand of SRMA01026784.1, from coordinate 528,378 downwards.
CACTAGGGCTTTCTATGATGCTGACAGCCTTGAGACTCAGGATCCCAATCCACCCTCCTGTGTCGGGGGTGCAAACAGTGTGTGTTCCCACTGTCTGTGTTGATTCTCCTGCAGAGAGCCATTGTTACCGTTGCAGTAGTAATGCAAAAGTGTTATGCATGCGTCAGTTTGACCTAAACCTGAGCTCAACCTTGCATTAAGATCTCTGTGGAGACATATCTGCCTATGAAGCACAGAAGCTCCATGACCCCTTTCGCCAATGGGGTTTTGCATTCAGCTCCATCTAACATACAGGATGTGCCAAAGTGAACCCTGACCTCTGGACGACCATTTTGAAAAGCCAGGCAATCTTTACTGTCTATACACTGTAAGAGATGCATTACGAATGTAAAAACTGTGACAACTGTTTGGCAGAGCAGCAAGGATGACTTGCTGAACAGTGTAAAAATATGTTGGATTAATAAGCCATCAACAGCTAGGCTACGTGTGCTGTTTTTGTTTAAACCCTCTCCAAAAAGTTGCTCCAGCCATCTTTGAGAAGACTGTTTGTGTGAGTTACCTCTGACTCCTTCATGTCATGGCTAATGTGCCATATAAAGTCTTATTTTCCTGCGAGTTATATGATGATTTTAAACAGAAATTTAGTTTGTTGAAATGCATTTTCCTGCGATACAGCTTAACTTTATTACTGATAGAAATTAAAGGCTTAATTGATATAATGCTTGCTGCTGTGTTTGAAAATTGTTGAAATGATGAGCAGTACATAGCTGAAACTGAAGTGGAACTATGTTAAACTATTGTTTTTTTTAACTACAACAAAACTACTGTAAACTACAAGACTGACACTGGGGTCAAAATGTTTACAAACTTGAATTATGCATTGTGCTGAGTGCTTTCAATGTCAAAATAAAAGTGCATCTCCAAATTGTGTACAATTGTGATTTTAATTGGTCACAGGTTTTCCAGTACTCATTTGGGGAAAATACAGTGGTACACCCTGAACATGTATAAAAGTTTTTTTTTTGTGACCTAAATTTGATTATGGGTAGGTAGTGTGAGTATATAGCATTAAAACCTGTTTAAAAGTAGTAAAGTGGCATATCATGTATATAAGTGACACCAACGTATATGAAACTAGGTCATATGCTTTTTTGAATAAAGCAACTGTCAAAAACAAAACATAGTAATAAAAGAAATTAAAGCTAATGACATTTATTTCACTTGTATACTATCTTCATGGGGTCGCATACAGCTAACAATAATACAGTACTGTACTTGTGTGAACATTACATTACGGTCAGCAGTTGTAAAAGCCCTCCTTCAAGACAACATCATTGCCCGCCTTCTACATTTTCTATTGGACAAACTTTCTGTCAGTTTCAAAATCCCGTTATTTTATTGGCTTGTTTGCCCTCATCACCTGATTTTGATTCCACACGCGCCAAACACCGCACGCCACTTTTTCTCGCGTTAAAACGTACAAGCGGAATTGTATTAGTCATCTAGAATGGGAAAGTAATAGTTTGTTTAACCACCTGTTGGTACCGTTATTATTGAACTAAGTCTCTGAAGACGAAAACACCAGCAACATAATCTCTGTTACCGAGGCAGCAGGCAGTAAACAGAATCTGAAAGCGCAGCAAGTGTGGTGGAGAGGAGCACTGGCTGAGTTAAAATCCGCGTTGGTAAATTTCCAAAACGCCATTTATGTTCAGAAAGCTCACATTGTTTGTTAAAGTGTTGTTCTATTCACCGTAAACTTTGGTTTAAGCGTATAGGGTATGTGGTTGACTCCAGGCGGGAGGAGTAGCCCCAGGGGCGATGTTGTTTGTGCAGCAGCAGCTGATGAAGATGGTGTTGGGTGCAGGGTCAGCAGTTTGGTGAAGGGTGACTTCTGCATGAAACAGACCTTGCCTTCAGTTCCAAACTCATCTCTCAATCTTATGGATGCATCAGGTGGGTCATCCTTGAGAATGGTAAGCAATCACAAAATTGACTGCGTAATTTTATAACTTTATCTGTACGATTTCTATATACTGGATGTATTTTTTTATGGTTTATTAACGCTACATATTAATTCATAATAACCTTTGTTCTAGTGGCAGTTGGTGCATTTATCATATTAGGTTTTATATATATATATATATATATATAAATAATATCTTTATAATAATAATATACGCTTAAATAATATATTTATTTACACATTTAGAAGAAATCAGTTGTAAATACTTTTTCAGTTATTTTACAGTAGGTTTAGTACACCTTAACAGTTATTGTTTTAAACCATCTACATTCTTCTAAATTCATTAGGTGCGTCAAAGAGTCTGCAGATCTCTGACCTGCTCTCACTCTCTCCATCATCAAATCCCATGTCTCCTGTACTGGAGAGCTCGCTTCTAAGGCAGCTTCTTACTACTGCTCCAGAAAAGACTTCCCTCATATTCAACCCTAACAAAGCTGTCCTTGCCATTACCTGCAGCACATCACAGGTATCAAAGGACTGTCAATCAAAGCACTTTTTACAGGCATAAGTTAAAAGAGTGTTTTATTTTTAATTGCTTTGTCCTTCATTTTTAATTTCACAAGGTTTTAGATGCAAATGAACAGGCTTGTAAGCTGTTTGAGTGTGCAAACCGTGATCTAATTGGCCGGAAGCTGAGTTCTCTTCTTAGAGGCAATCAGATGATGGAGGAGGGCATGAAGGATGAGACTCTGGATTCTGAAGGAAATCTAGTGACTGTTTCTACAAAAGTGGTATGAATGACAGGATGCTGAACCTTTCACACATCGTTTTTGTAGTGTTTGTGAATGTGGTGGTGTTCAATAGGTGGCTACATCATCTCTACAGGTTAATTTGTACATAAACTAAATACACTTTTGTTGTAGACATGAAGTTGTTTCTTGTGTGGCAATCCAGCAGGTCTATAATACATGGATGGAGTGTGATTTCACCCAAAACGTTCACACAAAGCATCTTTTGGCCCCCAAATGGCCATTGTTAGCAATCACCACCTTGGCCGAATAATCAACAAGTGGTCCAGTGATGCGCAGAGGCATAGTTTAGATACCAGAGTGGTGGATTTTCAGCCTGTTCTATACGGTCAATGGCTTACACTCTAGAAACCACCCATTTAATTATGCAAAAATGTAAGACTCAATGGAGCCAGGGGTGTAAACATGTTTTTTAGCTGTAAAGTTGGGTGTTTTAACATGTATGTTTTTGAGAACTTGCTCACTTCTGGTCTCAACCTCAATCGGTCAGTGAAAGAACAGTTGATCTAACCCTATACTGCTGGTAGTAGTCACTACAGATGCATTGAAGCGTGTTTTTCTGTGGCGTTACTACATGAGCCCTGCTTTTATGTTTATAACAGGTGACTGCAGTGAGTTTGACTGGATCCGAGTGCTCCGTGTCTGTGTGGCTTCAGACTTCAGAGCCACAGCAGCAGATCTTTAAGCTCCTCCTGGAGCGAGTGGAGAGAATCACAGGACATGTGACTTTCAGTCAAGATGTAAGATTTATCCCCCAGGAGCTTTTGGTCTAAATCAATATGATTAGATCAGTTCTATTCTAGCAGACTATTATTTCGTATCAAATCACTTTCGATACCACACAATGGATAAACAATAGTTGTTATAGAATCTGTTTGATTTGCGCAGGGTGTAATCCTCAGTTGTGACCCCACTTTTGCCCATATCTATGGTAACAATGCTTCTGAGGAGATTGCTGGCCTGTCGATCATGTCTTTGATGCCATCTCTTCAGATTCCCTTTCACTGCAAGACAACACCAAAGGTAGGCGTGATGCCTCACCTGAAAAAATCTGTCATTTATCTCCAGCGAATGAAGCAATACAATTGTGATTGAAATTGTGGCTGAGCCGAGTATTGAAAAACATATATTATGTAAAAATAAAATAAAATAAAATTACGTGCCTGTTTGCCAGGTGTTGCGTGTGCAGAGATTGTGTCTTCAGACCCGGTCCGGTTTAGCGGTTCCGGCTAGTGTTCGTCTGCGTGCTGCTGTGTCATGTGGACGGTTATCACAGCATACAAATGAACCACCACTTTCAGGTCAGCCCACACTTCACGGTCACTGCAGTGCAGGGCTGTTCATTAATGTGCTGCTTTATAGGACTTTGAGATTTGTGCCACCTCATACTTTCACTGTGAAAATGTATGTTATGCAACTTTGGCTGTATTGATTAACAATCTTTTGTAATATGTTTCCTGTGCAGTTCCATTTTCAATTTAATCTGTTATGACATCAAATCTATATTGGGGTTCTTGTTGATGAAGTAGTAAACTTAATTAAAGTTGCTGACTAGTTTTCTGGGTTAGAAGATTATTATAATTGCATTTTAAATGCCTATTGATTTGAGTATGCTCAAAGTGGGACATTAATGTCTTACAGGTGGTAAATCAAGTTTGGGTGACACATTGTCTTCCAGTGGAGCTGTTCTGTACTCCGGCTCTGTTTGTGTCTTTGCTCCTTGCAGCCTTCTCGCCACTCTCCTGCCTGATGGCACCATTCACAGTCTCAGCAACCCATTCAGCTCTCTGCTGTTGGGATATAACAGCAGTCAACTTCTTGGGAAGGTAGTATTGTTTTAAAGCATTCTTCTACTGTATGTTGGAGGTAATGAAATTATAAAGAGATCTGAACAGAGCATATGGCTTAGGGGAAATAAAAATAAAAAGTCCCTGACCTGTACAGGGTGTACCCTGCTTTTCACATACCACACATGCATATCTATGGTCATTTTTCAACAAGTTTACCATAAATGTTTTTTTTTTTTTCTTAATTAGTTGGCCAATGCAATTCAACAATATTGAATATTGACAAATTTTTGTGCGTTTTGAGTTTATCTGCATGGTTTCTTATTCCAGGCAGGTTTACGTTTTATTTTCAAGCTATAAAAAGAGTGTGTGCTGTTATGACGTTGAATATTTCACAATCCTCTCTCTCATCACATTTATTCAAACTGATATAATGGAAACAAATTTTCTGTTCATATCTGTAAATAAACGTGAACTATTTGATTGTTGTCATAATCCAAAATTTAAGAATATTTTACTTCAGCGTTTTTGAGTTGTTCTACTGTGAACGTGTCTTTTTTTGCAGACTAAAACAAATTTGCTGAAATTGTGTGTTGACCTTTTAGGGGTCACCACAGTACATTTTACTTAGAAAGCCCATTTGCTTTCATTGGATATTACACTTACATGAATCCATTTGGCAGACATCCGTTTATCCAATGCAACTTCTTTTTCAAGAATGGACACAATTGAACAGTTATTGCTCTCATGGGGTTCAATCCATGGTCTTGAAACCAAAGCTCAAAAGCTCACTATTACTCTACTCCTCTTGAAGGTTTACAATTGTCTCTGTGTAGCTTCTAATGTGCACTTTTTTTCTACACCCTCGAACCTGTCCCCAAATTGTATGCAGTAGTTTTTTATATGTAGTGGGATCTAAATTGCCTTTATGTGCAATTAGTACCACCCCAAAAAGACCTGACATTAAGAGGCTGAAAAGCGGGTGAGGGAGCTTTTTCTAGAGCTCATAATGCTGTGCAAGTGTATCATGCATTGAGAAAAACATAACTCGGTCTAGATTGGGGTGGCTAATAGTTCCCATAGACTTATAATAGCCATTAAACCTGAGTGGGAAATGGATCTTGCTCATTCCAATATGGGAAAAAGAAAGCTTTGACCTTATTGGACGCTTCCTAACTGTACCCCTTACAGTCAACAACAGAGATTTGGTTGTCTTAAAAATAAAATGTTGTAGAAATACAGGACATGCCTTATATCGCGCTTAGTAATATGGGGAACTTATGTGATGTTGGCTGTAACTTTAGAGCTACCAAAAAACTGATCCAAGTAACCATTAAGAGACACTAACTGAAAAATAGATCATAGAGACAGCATGGTCTACCTTTTTTTGCCATGGGATGCACCCTTAAATCAAATAATGTTCAAGGAATGAACATGTGTGTTTACTCAGAGAAGAGAGTACATTATCTTTGTTTTTACCCATTACTTTGATTTCATTTAGTTATTTTAGATGTTATGTGAATTCTCAGCATGTTGTAGAACCATTATCATGCTAGGTTTTATTTGATTGTGCATCTGTCTGTGCATAGAACATCACGTACCTGATGCCAGCATTTTATGAGCGGGTTTGTGCCACTGATCGAAAGGACCACCTTTTGCCTAACCCACATGAAGAGTCCAGTTCGTCTGAGGGTCATTCAGGTACAGATGCTGTATGCTCTGTTATGCAGCCAACACTTTAGCTTGTGCTCAAATTTTCTCTCATTGTTCTCAGAGACTGCTAGATGCTCTACTAGTGCTAACTGCCCTCGCCCTGACCTTCTTACCCATGCAAATGACGTAACCGAACAGGACACATATCGTGAGTTCCTGCTGCTTGCTCCACCACCATTTCTTATAATGATTGAATTAACAACTTGTGGCCACTAGTTTTGACTTCTTTTGTGATCAGAATGTAACATTTTTGTATGAAATTCTGAATTCAGCCTTAATGATCCCACAACCAATCCCCCTCCCCTCTCTCTCATGTGTGCAGATCCAAACACAGTGCTTGCTGGTGACAGTGTCATGGTGCATCTAGCTGTGCGCAGAAGAGCAGCTCTTGGGAAAGGAAAGAGGATCTTTACAGGAACTAGTGCTAAACTGCAGAAGCAAGGCAGTATTCCCTCAAGCATGTCTTCACCAGCTGTCACCACCACGCCACTAAATGGGTAAAAGATTTCACCAATCGCAACAAAAGATTGATTCCAAATATATTGCTCCTCCAAGACATCACTGTAATTTTAGAACTATAGACCGTATAAAACTAGGGGTTTAGTGTTTGATGTTACTCATGGGTTTCTCTCAAAAGGTCTGGAGGTTGTAACCAGTGATTGCCCTCCAGAAACTTCAGCAGGGTATATGTAATTAGGTGCACAGAAACAAGACCAACTAATTTCTTGGACAAGATGTAGCATCTAGTAGAGTAGTGTGAATTCCACCAAACATACTTCATCAGTGTCTTATTTGAAGTATGTTTTCATGCACTGGATCATGTGATTTTAAAATGAGCAAGAGGTGTGGCACCTCAGATTCTCAGCAGAAGTGGCAAGTCATCTGGGTACTTCCCTTGAGTGATATTCAAATTCTATGAAATTGTGAATAAGATCGTTTTTCACCCATTGTGTGTCACATGGGCAGTTGATCAAGGCCAAAAGTGTCTCGATTGTCCTCTGGAGAATGTCTGTAGTATATAAATAATTCCTACCTCCCCCAAGAAAAGCCAATGGTTCTTTAGCCTAATTTCTCTTCGATTTATATAGTTTCAAATACATTCATGTAAAGTCCTAAATGAGAAACATTTGTTCTTTTTTTTATTTTTTTATTTCCTCTCAGGTTTGATGACACTACAGAACTTTGTCAACAGATTGTCTCAATGACCACTCAGTTCTCAGAGTCTGACTCCGCAAACACCACTGCTCTGCTTCAGACCTTTGCTTTGGTGGAGTCTCAGGAGATTCAAAACGTCTGCATCTCTTCTGTTCCTCCTGACCAGCCCATAGCCCCAAACTTGACTCGTGAAGAAGCTCAGGTGCAGTACTCAACCACTCTTCCTGAACGTCACACCCAGCCCTGCCAGTGTTCAGAGCAAGCCCAGCTTCAAGACTCCAGCTTTGAGGTGATTTCCCTGTGTAGTCGATCCTCATCTGGGTTCTGTGAGCGGCTTGTGGGTGGGTCTGGTCCTGAAAAGCTGGATGAGTCTCAACTAGCTGAATCAGGAAGCACCTTTCTGGATTTGAACTCAAACGGTGATGTCATTGTTCACGCGTTGTCCGAAATGGACTTGAATGACAACGTTGGGATCCCAAACAATTCTGAAGAGCTGAATCATTCACCAAACTCCTGTGACACTGCAGAGCTCCTGCGTACCCCTTCACCCTTTGTAGTAGACTCAGACACTGAAGCAGAAACACAAATTTCCCTGGAGCAAGAAGCTGGATCTTCCCATTCACAAACAGAGCAGGAATGTCCTCCTGGCCCTGAGAAGATTTTACTCCAACCAGCTAAAAGCCATCTAACCAAAGCTCTAGAGCAGTGGAATGCCTTTTCTGAGCATGGTGCCAGCCCTGTTAAGGATCTCCGGAAGGGAGCAGTAGGGCTGTTGATGCCAAGTGATGCTCCTACCACTTCCACTCCTAAGAAGATCAAGGGAAACCCTTCCATCCCAGAGGGACGGATTCATGTGACGTGCTACAACAAGGATGGCACCCCAATTGGTAATTCATAATGGCCCCTCTTTTTGCCTTTACAAATCGCATTACATTGTGTTGGCTCTATTATTCTACTATTAGCAGTCAGTGTAGTTCCAAATTTTTCAAAATCCCTTTAAATTTTAAAATTAATTGTAGGAAAATAAATAACATACAACACAACTGTAATTTCCGTTGAGCCATATGTTTGCCAGACTCAGAGTCTCCTTTAAGCCTGGGGTATTTTCTCATCTTATCTCTGCAGAAGTCCAGTGTGATATCCATGGGATGTTCTTGGCCAGTGGGGGCTCTCTGGTTTGTCTGTGGCTGAGTGGGAATCATCTCCTGCTGCACCACCAGGAGGCACCACAAACCCTAGCATCTCGCTCACTGAGGACCGCTGCAGCAGAACCAGAGGCCTTTGCCAAAAGCCTGACAGAGGTGACATGAAATGTATTATTGCAAATTATATAAATTTGCATTAACTAGTCACATTTAAGTAGGGTTTTCACCTACATTTACATCTCATTCAGGCAAGCCATTCAGAAGCCCTCCACTCCTCCGTAGATCTGGAGCAGTCTGGAGCATGTGAGGGTTTTTTTGAGGAAAACTACCGCGCCCTGCACTCCATTGGAAAAGGAGCCTTTGGGTTTGTCTGGCTGGCTTCAAGACGTATAGATGGACAGGAAGTCAGTGACTCTTCTTCTGTACTTCACACAATTGAACTTAACTTGTTGAGCGACGCTAACCTGATCAGTCACTTTGAGTCCCGTAGGGTGTTTCACATCTTTTATGGATGATCTGCGAGTTTATAATCTCTCACTTCAATTTCAGGTGGTTGTGAAATTCATTAGGAAAAGTGCTGTAGTGAGCGAATGCTGGGTGGATGATCCAGATCTGGGTCTAATCACCAAAGAAGTGGCCATTCTGGCCCGTCTGCAACATCCCAATATTGTGAAGGTACACCACTCGGAGAACTGGTTGTTTGTTATAGTTGTGTCTTACACAGTGGTCCTACATTAAACCTATTTGTGATTATCTACAATTTAAGAAATGTAATTCCAGTAAGGGTATCAGCCAACCACTCCATAAGCTCCATAAGTTGGTAAGAGTGTGCTTGTTTGTCGAAATAGAAAAGAAAATCAAATTACTTATCATGGGTGCTCTATAATGTGGTCAAAACTGCCGCAACGGCATTAGCAACTTTCTCAATTTCTGAAGCAGCAAGCTTTTATAGGGTGCCCCGCTGCCCTTGATCAAAACACGCAATTGTGGAACTTCAAACACTCTCATTAACTTTTTTTTCTGGGCTGTAAAGCTGGGAGAGAGTCAATAACAAAAGTTCTGACACCCAAGAGTTTCCATAGACATTATTTTAAAATGATGGTTTGAACATTATTTTGCTTCATCTTTAAAAATCAACCGTTCTGCATCTGGGTTTCTTTTGAGCCCTGCAGTATTAGAATTTCTAGTCAAGAGCCATTTTTTACATCTGCCTTTTTCTTGCAAATTTTATAAAACTTAAACTTTTTAATTCATTTTTTTGCTACCACATATTGATTAGTACACTTACCAAAACGTGAAAATTCTAAAAAGATTTTTATGCTCTGTTGTGACTACCAGTTATCTTTAATAAACAGCATTTTTGTTAGTGGTTAACCAGTTTGTGTTGGTTTTGGTGGCAGGTGTTGGAGGTGTTTGAGAACCAGGGATTTTTTCAAATGGTGATGGAGAAACACGGAGACGGATTGGACCTATTTGAGTTCATAGAAATGCAGCCGCGACTAGACGAGCCTCTGGCCAGCTATATCTTCAGACAGGTGATAAATGGGTGGAAGAAATACAGTTAACATGTTTTTTATAACAGAACTCTATATTTGTTTATAATCGTATATTCTTATGTTCTATTCTTTTGTGGATCTCTTGGTTTGTACTTAGATTGTGGCAGCAGTGTCTTACTTACGTTCCAAAAGAGTGCTACACAGGGACATCAAGGATGAAAACATAATCATAAACTCCAGTTTCCACATCAGACTGATTGACTTTGGCTCAGCAGCTCTCCTGGAGCCTGGAAAACTCTTCTACACGTTCTGTGGGACTCTGGAGTACTGCTCACCAGAGGTGCTGCTTGGAAACCCGTGAGTAACTGAAGCTCTTCTGGTCCCTTTGAAAGTCCAAAACTTGATAAGGACTCATTATTATACAAAAGTTACATTTTCATTTCTACAAGATATGGATACGAGTTCAAGTCAGAATGATTGTTCTGTCACTTTATAGACTGAAGGAAAAATTTGGGCCAATGTTCAAACTACTACTATTTTTTTATTTTATTAATATTTTGTTATGAATCTGAAATCACTTAGACTTGTATGAAATTGTGCCTAGTTTGAATCTATTTTGAAAGAACATCAAAGAGTATTGTCTGGGTCATGTGACTAACCTATATTAAAAGTCTCTTATCCTTATGCAGAATTTAGCAGATTTTCTAAGCTTGCACAGTGAGGGAAAAAAACACCCTGCTATTTTGCAAGTTCTCCCACTTAGAAATCATGGAGGCGTCTGAAATATTCAGCATAGGTGCACGTCCACTGTGAGAGACATGATCTAAAAAGAAAAATCCAGAAATCACGATATATGATTTTTTTTTTTTTTTACTATTTATTTGTATGGGAAATAAGTATTTGAACACCTGTTTATCAGCTAGAATTCTGCCCCTCAAAGACTGGTTAGTCCACCTTAAAAAAAAATCCACCTCCACTCCATTTATTATCCTAAATTAGATGCAACTGTTTGAGATTGTTAGCTGCATAAAGACACCTGTCCACCCCGGACAATCAGTAAGACTCAAATTACTACCATGGTTCAAAAACTTATTTCCCTCACTGTATGTGGTTCGGTTGTTTGGGGGATTACATGTGAATCTGAAATGGAATATTTTGAGAGTTTGGGTCCGAAATGTGATGAATGCCATTTAAAAAAAATGTCTTAGTGAAAAATATGAGTCCAGCAGATTCGTCCCTAATTCACAGGCAGGTGAAAGGAGATTGCGGGATGTGAACTCACTTGAGCGGGCAGCAGAAAACTACAGTTCGGAGGAGTGAGTCTGAGTGTGGGTTCTGAAACTGTTTTGCCGATCTATTCTGGAACCAGCCACTTGATTCAATATCAATGTTCTTTGTTGGATTTTGAACCATTTCATTAAAAAAAAATAAAGTAAACATTGATATTGATGACTTGGGTTCATAGCATTTTGTGAAAAGGGGCAGTGGAGTTATCACATTGAGGGAAAAAAAATACCTATTTTAAGATAAATCTTTAAATGTTTTATTCTTTGACAGGATTTACGAAAGTTTAGAACAGATTTTTTATTTTACCCAAACCCCTTTTGTGCTAAAGAAAACATCGAATTCCATCAAAATATACAAAAAAGCTCTAAATATGTTTTAAATGAAATGAAGCAATAGTTTGAGAGGATTTAACAGAAAAATAGCTTTGTTTTAATATAAACATGCAGAAGTTATGCTGAGAGCAAGAGACAAAAGAAAGGGGAGGGAGGGGACCTTGCCAGATTGGAACCAGAGAAGTGAAAGAGGGAAACTATGAGGGGAAAGCTGGGAAAAAAAACAGACAGAACTTCTCTGTGCTGTCAAATTTAAAGGGGGCTTGTCGCTTCGAAATTGTGATACATTTCCTTTTTTTGTCTCAAAGATCAACCAAAAAAATGGCATTATAAATATTTTTATCTGTTCAAAACCCAAGAATTTCTTTTCTTGAGTCATACTCCTGAAGTGTTTGTACATCTTACATGATTCACCCCGTATATGAACATTAATTTGACATTTTCCACGATTTGTATGTCCTTTGTGTAACACATAAGATAAATGCACCTTTTACAAAGCAGATTTAGTTTTACAAGAACAACTTCCTAAATATGTTTACATTTCTGTTTTTGGTACATTCCTGCTAATGATGCTCTTGCATGCAGGTATGAAGGACCAGAGCTAGAGATGTGGTCTCTAGGAGTGCTCTTATACACCTTGCTGTTCAGTGAGAACCCGTTTTGTAGCGTAGAAGAAACCCTGCAAGCCCAGCTCAAGCGTCCTTGTCAGATTTCCACAGGTCTGAGCTTGATTACAGCTATGCCAAGAACTCTAAGAGTGTGACTCTAACCCTATCCATCTGTTCCTTTTGTGTTCATTTAGAACTGTTTGCACTGTTGGCTGGTCTTCTGTACCCAGTGGTTCATCAGAGACTTACTCTGGAGGACCTCTCTGAGTCACAATGGATACAGCAGCCCATAAATATAGCAGAGTATTCTTGGGGAGATGTCTTTCCAACCGCTAATGGTAAATGGATTTATTTTACATTTTACCTTCTTCATTTGGTGCTTTTACTTCTCAATTGTTTTAAGTACATTGCCTTGTATAAATAAAACCTATAAATTCCACAATTTAAAACCTTTTTATAAAACCACAATTTATAAATTCCCTTTAAATCCTTTCTATTATAATCTTTAATATTATTTTAGATTTTACTTTAACATCTCCATGGCTGTATTTGGGTCTCAAAGTTATTTGAAGTTTATAAACTCATTCCAACAGTATTTTTAATCAAAAGTGTCTAATTTTGTTTTCATCACGATTGTTTTGTCTCAGAATCTACAGAGCATGTAGGATCAAACTCATCATGTGTGCAGCTATCAGACGCCCCCTCGAGCACATTAGATGATGATGATGAGGAGGAGGATGAGGAACAGAGGCGAACAATGGCGGCTCTTCAGTCGGAGCTGTTGAGATATCTCACAGATGAGTGAGGAGCTGTTGTGAAGGACTAATGGGTCAGACTAATTAGATGTAATGTCACCATGAGCACTAATGTATAAAGTCTGTCTGCTGCTCCCAAGCTGTCCAAAGAGCACACGCCATTTGCGTTGCTAAGAGACGCTTCTCCTGTGTGTTTGGTGAAGGGGTGGGAGTGTGATGTGTTGCTAATTTCTCCTTTTTTAAAACATTATTTCTTGCAGTTTGTTGAAACACTGTTGTGAACTTGAAGGATTGCCCTGTAAAAACATAAAGCTCATAAACTACAACTAGAAGGCTTTTGAGCTTGAGTTGTTTTCAAAGTTTTTTTTTTATATTTTAAATTGCCTTTTAATTTATTAATATTTTAATAATTTTAAAATGTCACTATTTAAGCAAAATGTTACCAATGTTTAATGTTGAATGCTGGTTTTAGCTCACAAATATGCTTAGTAAAGTCAGTATTTTACTATTAATACAGTTCTACAATAAAGTATTTAACGTTGATACTCTGCCCCGTGTTTGTGAAGTATCCGGAACCTTTGCTTTCAGGCTGTTGTTTCACAACGAATGTATTTTTGAGGAACACCGCAATGGTTGCGCATGCATGCAGAAAAACGGTGAATGAGTAATAAATATATTTTGGCTTTTAATAATAAATGATACGTTATATAGTTGGTAATATGGATGATATTTGTAGATTTAATGTTATATCGTAAAAGCGGGTCATTAAGCCACTCGCTGAAAGGAATTCATGGTTATGTTGATTAAATTAACTAAACGCACAAAATCGTAGGTGCGTGTGTGGTCATGTACAATGTAGCATATCCCCTAAACCAAGTTTGATAAACTGTATCTATCGTTTGCTAGTAAAATTTTGAGAATACAAGGTCATCATGTCGATGTATTTTAATTGAACAGTCACTTCTTCAACTAGATGAATTCAACATTTATATTCTTAGCAAAATCGGAATGCTGCAATCGTTTATATCCTTCACTAGTCATGTCTAGTTTCCATATTAAAAATAACTAGATTTTACCCTCTTTATCACAGTTCATTATTATACTTTGTGATCTTATAATTTATTGACAAGCTTTTGCTCTCGTCTGGTCAGCTGCTGCAATGGATGTGGAGAAGGAGCTTTTGCCTAGTTGGGCCGAGTCGAGTTCATGCTTCATTCTGCTTCACACAACACAGACCCCACGGGGGAAATCCACCCCCCAATTTTCCAGAGCATCAGAATTCCATGCAACAACCGCTCACTCTGGGAGCTTTGCTTGACATGGGCTTCTCAGAAACAGAAGCTGAGGTGATGTATGAAGGAACATCGAAGGCCAGAGGCAAACATGTGTCTTCAGTTCTGTCAACACTATTTGCCCTGGGCCTCAGTCCTTCCAATTTGTTGAAGGTTGTGAAGAAGTGTCCTGATGTATATTTAGCTAAAGGTGCGGATCTACAGAAACGTATTGATCATCTGCGGAAGTTGGGATTGGTGGAAGGTGAGCATGTCTCTGTTATTTGAATGTGTTGGTCAATTCAGCAGCCACTTCAACTATTCTTCCGATGTGTAGATTAAATCCTGTTTTGATGCTTTTTAATGTAATTTCACACTCAAGTTCCCATTGGTAAAATATAACAAACCAATAAAATCCTTAATATTTGATGTTCCAAAATATAGGAATTCTCACTATCATCACTAATGTAGAGTGTGAAATTGTACAGGGAGCCTACAGCGGTTGATCAGTCATTATCCTAGAGTCTTGCTCCTGCCGGTGAAAAGAGTGGACCTTGTGACTCGCCTGCTTAAAGAAAAGTGCCATTTCACCAGCCAACAAGTCACAGATATCCTCAGACACTCCCCTATGATTTTGGAGGAGGATTTGGCTCAGCTCGAGTACAAGTTTCAGGTATAGCTGCTTTTTTTTTTTTACTGCTACTTTTGTGCATCTTTAGATAACATCAGATTAAAAAAAAGGTTTTGAAAAGATGTCCCTTTGATTTTAAACTGGAACTGTTTGTCTTATTGAAAGTAAAATATGTTTTTTTCTTAACAATATACAGTATTTATCTGGGGCTGCTGGTCAGGGTTTGTGCGGGGCCAGGTTGTGGCTGGGGGGGTGGCTCCACTGCACCTGGTGTGGCCTCCCCGTCTGTCCTCTTCTGGTCTCCTACCTGCCACCGGGGGGCTGTGCGGGTGGCAGCGGTCGCGGGTGGGGCGGGCCATCCTCCCGCTGTGGGTTGTCTGAATGAGAAATGCAGTTATAATATAATATAACATATAATATTAGAGTCAAACACAATGATGTTTGAGAAGTGAAATAAAGGTTGTATAATTTATGGAAATTGTGCAAGATCTATTTTTATATTTTTCTTAACAAAATGCCCACAGTTCAGTCAGGTTTGATGGTTTCCGAGCAAGGACCAGCCCACTTTACATCACACCACAAATTTTCAATAATATTCAGGTCTGGGGACTGAATGGCCATTCACACATTGTACTTGTTCCTCTGCATGAAAGGCTGAATTTCAACTTTGCCAATGATTCCTCAACCTTGTTCTCCAGAATTTGCAAATATGTCATTGTCAACATGTCAATAAGATTCCCAGTCCCTGCACTGATCACACGGCACGATTCATCCACCACCAAATTTAACTCAAGGTAGCAAGTGTTTTTATAGAGTAGGAGGATGTGTTGTCACATCAGGTGCAGTAGCCATTTTGTTCGTAATCTTGTTTCCACTAGGAGGTGCGCTTGTCTTTGTTCTTTTGTATCTTGTCTGATAAAAAAATAGTACAAGTATAATAAGTATTCCTTTTTAAACACCAATTGTTTACTTGTACAACTGTACATATTTATACTTGGAAATATTTATAACTACATTGGAAAGGATTGCATAGGTAGGAGCTCTGCTTAACAAGTAACCATTGCAAGAGCATCACCCTACAATTATGGCGGATGTGATGATGTCATTCATTCAGCTCTATAGGAATGCTGTGTTGTTGTTTTTCCTGCACCTCTTGATCTTCTACTTCTGGCCTTAAGTAGAACTGTGCTACTTCCATTTCCTCATAATGTTCCTCACAGTTGACACTGAGAAATATTCTTATATTCTGTTATATTGGCATATTTTGCTACATATGTCATTGTTTTAATATTTATTCACGTTTACCATTTATTTTCTTTCAATGAAAATTTTTAAGAGCTTTGAGCAGTTGAGTTACTAAAAATCTTTTATTGGTTAAAAATTCCAAATAATATCTTTTTTTGTGAGTAGTTTAGCATATATGTGCACAATAATATATTGCATTAATAATTATTATTATTATTTGTGTATTGGTTAATCCCCATCTTTATTTAATATAAAAAAGTTTGTAATTGTGCACACATCTACAAATGACATTTATTTTGAATTGAGTAATTTCCACAACTATTATATATATTTATTTGATGATGAGATTGTAGAAAAAGTCATTCACCATCTATTTTGGGATGTTTTGTAAATGTTGTTCTTGTGAGGTTTCTGCTCTGAGGAAACATGTTTGTTTTGTGTCCACAGTATGTGTATTTCCGCATGGGTGTCCAGCAAAATGTGATGGTCAAAGCCAAGCTCTTTCAGACATCTTTGTTTGATCTGCGGTGTCGTCACTGTTTCCTGGAGCGGAGGGGGCTCTACCAGACCCCAGACAAGAAGGGCCAGACCCTCATCATCAACCCTGCGCTCAAAGACATCCTGTGTGTCTCTGAGGAAACCTTCCTGAGACAGATCGCAAAGGCGACTAAGGATGAATTCAGGACTTTTACAAAACTAATGGAGAGAGAGCTGGAGGAAGAAGAGATGGAGGACTACTCGAGCAGTGATGATGATGATGAAGATGATGATTATGATTTTGAAGTTGATGAAGAAGATGATGAACATCCTAAGGGGAAAACTTGTTACAAACCGGGCAAGAAATGAGCCGTTTTTGCAGCTATTAACTTGCTTTGTAAATAACTTCATCAGCTGCAACTTTTGGATGTAGTATTTAATTTTAAAACAGCATAAAAACCCTTTTCATGAGGCAAACTTTTTTGCATGATGATTTCTTTATCAGGAACAGAATTTTTTTATTTTGCATAAAAAACACCTAGCACACAAGCATCATTTGTTTAAAAGCTGATGGGTCACGCAGACTGTTGTGTTTATTATTTGTTTTTATAACCCTTGTATCATTTATAGCTTTATAAGCTTTTAGCTCCTGATATGAGGTGTACAGTAACATGGAGGTAATGATGACGCTGGTGTCAGTTTCTCTGCCATGGGGAGGGTTGGCCGAATTTATATTGAGGGCTGGGTAACCATGGCAAGCGCTGAAAGTGTTAGTGCTGTGTGATGGTTTACAGATCTGTGCGCATCAGTGGAACGCCTGCTCACTGATAACAGGCGCACAACCATCAGCTATTGATCTGCCCTTGCTCGCAGCTCTAAGGGAGGCCTGGACTGATGCTCTGCTCACTGTACGGGTGGATATGAGCAACAGGTACGGCAGTCACGTTAATGGTTTATTGATTTTTTTTATGTTAGTTTGTCTATATTTCTTTTGTTGGTGCTGATTGGTAAGACTGAATACAGGTGTTTTGTACGTAGTATTAGCATTGAGACCTCAGTAAACAATACACAAGTTCAATTGTAGTTGAAACCCTGCTGTTCTGAGAAATAGGCAATCTTGTATTTTGAATATAGTGTGAACACTGGTTTCCATTGAATTGTTTGTTTTATACACAACACTCTAGTGGTTGAATTCTTAGCAATGCGCCAAAATGCTTTATTGCCGTTTTATATTATGAGGAAAAATTTGATGAAAATAAATTTTTTATGTTCCAGATTTAAAGATACATTTCCACTCAAAAGTTTGGATATTATTTGTCAGTTACATACTGCAACAGGAAAATGACACAACACTGGATCTGGACCACTTTCTGGATCTGGACCATTTTAACTGTTGTGGGAACGAATTGGCCATAGGGTGCAGAGAAAGTTGTGTTCCAAGATCACTGAAATTTCAACTATGCTGAGAAAAATATTATGTCAAACTCACTCCTAATTTTCTTCAGGCTTTTCAGTTTGGGTTTCTCTGGAGAAAAATTCCATTTGTTTAATGTAAATTGATTTAAAACTTTTTAAACTTGACACCTCACAATTGGTGCAACCAAGCCATTACAAAATTAATTTGGATGTTGTCCATCATAAATTATGTACTATGTAAATGTGGTTTATTTGATGATTTAACTGCAGCATTGTTTCTCAAATGATTTAAGGTTTCATAGTCTGCATTGTGCATAAAACAGACCTTTTTTAAAATACCAAAGCAGTTCTTTTTTTAATCTAAAGTTTGATTAAGAGTCTTAGCGAGAACTATTTCAAATGGGTATCTGCCAAAACTCAAATTCATTGATGGATACATAGATCTTTATTGTCATTGTCACAAGTACAACAAAATTTAAAGTGCTCTGCAGTCAGTGCATCATTCATTCAGTCTGTGTGTGTGTGTATATAATTTATTTTCAAGTTGCTAAAAAGAATAAATACCAAGGATAGACAGATAGATAAAATATGTAAAAGGACACCATACACCCCCAGTCATAGCCTAAGAAACATGTCAAAATATACATAATAGAATAAAAAAGTGACTGTTCACATTATTGCTTAGCAGCTTTTAGAGTTGTTATGGCAGTTGGGTAGTTCTGATCCTAATTATAATTTTGTAAAATACATTTACATATGAGTTTAAAATACATTCAGATTCAAAGAAACTTCATGATAATTTTCTTGTAGTATACAATTTTATTCAGTAACCTATAGAATTACACTACTCCCCTTATTTTATGGATATTGGTTTTTAAGTGTGTGGTTTTCCCCTTTGTCTGAAATTTTAAGATTTAAGCAAAAGTTCCCTTTGATGTTATTAATCATGAATGTGAAACACTGTTTTCATTAGTTGAATCTGTATTATCTTACAGATTGATAGATGATGATGGGTAAGAACGTGCAGTGGGTGAGCCATCAAGAATGGGCAAATCAGTTTTGCACCTAAGTGTATTGGCTCCCTCTCCCCCTCTAGCAATGATGACCCGAGACACATCAGTGAACAAGACGGTGGACCAGTGCTCTATTGTCCATGTCACATGGGCTTGTACCCACTGCAAACTGTTACGACACTGTCTTCACAATCACCTGCAATGGTCATCTGGCATTCAAGCTAAAGAGTTATTCGTGAATGGTTTAGAAACTACAAGTCACCGCTGCGGCCTGTCACTCATGGGACTCAAGACCTGGATCTGTCATGACACTTTGTCCTGCACTTTGTGACATACCAAGTTCAAATGCAAAATCTAACTGCCGACCCTAAGATCCCCTTAACTCCATTAAGTGACATTGTGTGTTCATTTGAACAATGATCTTGGAAAGATTTAATGACAATACCACCTTTTTGTACCCACAGAATGCTGAAACTGATGCCAACTTGTAAAGTGTTGTGTATGGGTATTGCAACCCACAGTTACACATACCTGTATACAATGACACCAATAGTTGGAAAACTCAAAACGAGATTTGTCCATTAGCCCATTACTATCAGCTCCCTATCCCACACATTTCTGAAGTGAATCTATCCCAATATCCCTAACTTATTTTGATTAGTGTATGTCTTTAGACAGGTGTTCTGGTTCAATCTGGTGTACCATTAAAATAAGAAATATATTTTCTCTCTGATAGCTAAACAATGTTGGCTTTAGAGATTGGCCATCTACCCGGAGAATGCAGCCAATGGAAAAGGTTCTCAAATGTGAGTCAGACTCTTCACCACTTCACTAGCTTGGTTACCCCCAGAAAAATGTACACATTCCTCAAAGGTTTGGATGAATAATTGGTTTAATCTAATGAGATTGTTCCATGTTGAAAAGCCTAATTACATCATCCTTATCCTTTAGCATCATCCTTAAGTTTGATCTGTGGATTTTTTTTCTTTGTAGAGAAACTGTAAATGTGCTCCACTCTACCAGCCCCAGTAACAGTCCGTCACCTCAACATCTCTCAGAGGGCTCCTGCTGGCCACCAAGCATGCATCAGGAATTCATTGTGAACATTTCAGCACAATGGTACGCCATAATGGAGAGCAGACACATGGATATGTTTCTTATCCCCACAGCTCTACTGACCTCCGTCACAATGCTAGTCAACCCTGTACTCTCCTTCTGTATTCTGTGTTTTCCTTCACTACGTCAAGAAACTCGTTTCCTGCTCCTTACTAATGTCCTTTTTGCCGATATGCTCTTCCTAACCATCAACCTAGCAATAGTTTCGTGCAACTCCATGGGTTTACACTTGCCCTCATCGTTGTGTGAGTTCATGATGGTGAGCATGGTGATGACCTATAGCACCTCTGTCCTCACCGTCACACTCATGGTTGTTGACACCTATGTCGCCGTACGATGGCCACTGCGTTATAAAGAGATCCTCCCGCCATCACGGGCCCGGAAGATCATTTTAAGTTTGTGGGGGGTGGCGGCAGTGTGTCCAGTTTCCTTGCTGGTAATGTTTGAGATGGTAATAGGTAAGGACCAGCAGAGCCGTCCAGTGTGTTTGGTGTTGATCGCTCTACACTCATTGGAGCAGAAAATGAAGGTTGGCGTTCATTTGTTCTTCATCATTGCAGTCAGCCTCTGCACCGCTCTCATTTTATACTGTTACATCCATCTCTACATCATCACCAAGACTTCTGGGATATGGCGCAGTCGCTACTCAAGAGCGCGGATGACCCTTCTGGCTCATACTCTGTTACTCATGATGTATTTTGTGCCCGCTTTAGTTTTTGCAGTCGAACTGGCACTTTTAAAGCGAGAAACCATAGATGATGTGGGAGTGTGGATTAACTTGGTGAACATGTGTGTGCTCATGTTATTGCCACGGTGTTGTACTCCTTACCTCTATGTCCTGCGTTATCGTGAGATTTACAAGACAGTGCAGAGGGTGCTGTGGAAAGCAAGGCATCAGAGAGAAACGAGGGCAGTCTAGAGACTTGGACTCAATGCGGAAGCAATTTTGTGAATCTGGCTTCTCTGTCACTGGAGGATTTAGGAATTTAAACCATTCTAGACCCAAACAAGTATGGTGGCCAAGAGAGGCTATTGCACTATATTGTGAGAAAACACATTACTTTAATCATTTTGACAACACATGCGCAATGCAAATCCTCACACAAAGAAAGCATAAATGTTCTGCTAGCACAGACCACAATGGAAATACCAGACTAAATAAAATTCACTGTTCTTTTTTAACTCTTCTGTTTCATCTTGTTTTGTTTTTTCCTAGAGTTGCATATTTTTTGCTTCTTCCTTTTCTGCATATTTCTGTTTTGTTTGATGTGAAGATTTGGAGCTTGCTTTCAGATTTGGTCTGTGTTGTGGCGATTTTATGTATCTTTTTTGTTTATTTTGTGATAATTTGTAGCAGATTTGTTTTTGTTTTTTATAGTGATTTGCCATTTTTCCCCAGCTTTGTTTATTTTATGCTTGGTTTTGAGATTTGCTTTTTGTTTGTTCTGTGGTGATTTTATTATTTTTTGTGATGATTTGACATTATTTTCCAGTTTTATTTATCAAGATTAGCAACTTTTTTGTTATCAAGATTAGCAACTCTACAACTCAGTTTTGTTTGATTTATGATCTGCAGCACCTTTCTGTTTGTTAATGTGGTGATTTACAGCTTGTGTGTTGTCAAAATTGGTTGTCTTTTACTGAGACGCATGTTTTTTAGCTCCTTGGCCATTTTGATATTGCAATTTTAAAATGCTATTTTTAATTTAATGGCTATTAAATTATTGAATACAAATGCTTTCTGTGTACATGTAATTTCCACTTCAAATTAAAGATCGAATGATGTGGTGTTAGTTGTTATAACTGACATTATAACAGAGTATACAGGAGAACAGTTAGAACCTCACAAACAGAACCATTAAACTGTAATTCAAAGAAAATGCAGAGAAATGAGATTTAAGTGAGATTCGAATTCTCACTAAACCGTGTACTTTCTGGAAGTTAGTTGCATTTAAATTCAGAAAATAGTCAGAGATTGATTTTACAAAGTTTTATGTGAGTTCCAAACATATTATAGTTCTAAGACATATTTTGAGTATAATGTGAATAAACTTGTTTGTTTTATTTTTCATAGGTTAAATAAACAGAAACACAGAAAAAGTAGAAAAATAAGTTTTTGAATTGCATTTTGAGACACAGATTTCTGCTTCCACTGACTTTTATAGTATTTGGATTTTTTTTTCAGTGTTTTTTAATTGGATGTACTGATTGAATTCCAGGTATTGGTTTTAATGAATGCAAATTACTTTCATTTATTTTAAGAGTATGTTGTGCATATACAGTAATAGTAACATCCCTTTGTTAAAGGCAGTTAACTAAATTTCTGAGCCGCGAGATCATTGCCATATAAAGCTCATGTACAAAAGACTTAAGTGTTTTTACAGAGCACAATGTTGTCATTCGTGATCAAACTATTGATTCAGACACAGTTCTGCAAAAGTCAATAAAATAATGTTGTTTTGCTCTCCTGTTAAAACAAATAAATTCACATTTCAGGGCTTTTATATTGTTTTTTCCCCCTCCAATTTCCCTCCAAAGTGTTCAATGTTTAACTCATGTAGCACTTAGTCCTCCAAGTTAAACACTCAATCCAGAAACAACACTGTATGTTACGCAACGGTTCTCATTCTAGGAAGACATATCAATATTCATGCATTGGTTCAAGACTCAGAGTGTCATTCTGATCCATTTAGCTGTGAAGTGATATTTACCTGTTTGTCCATCTCCAAGGAAACCATCTATGAGCATGTGTCTGTGACATCCCCATCTCTGCCCTAAACCACTTACCTCAATCTAGAAACAGCAGGAAGGAGCGACGCATTACCTGTCCATCTCTGTCATGCCAAGAGATGGAAACTCTGATGGAAGGAAAGTCTGAGCGCTTCTTTCTGGTGGCAGAGGATCTCTTTTTCTCTCTGCTTTGTTCCTTTGGCAGCTGGTACAACAGATCGGGTCGGGCTGAGTTCCACAGGCATACATCCAATTCTTCAAACTCCTCTGAAAGCCCGGCTGAGATGTTTGCACACGAGTGGCATGGATTCATCCCTCCCTGCCATATGAGGTTGCTTCAAGTGTGCCCAATTTTGGCTCTCCTAGCCATTCTCCTGACCACTCCGGTTCTTCTGGTTCGTATCTTGTCCCGTGCTGTTCTACGCCAGCAAACCCGCTATCTTCTACTGGCTAACCTTCTCCTCAGCGACCTGCTTTTTGTCTGCATGATCATCTTGAGCGCCTGCATCAATTCTGCCGGTGTGTTGATGACGGAGTGGCCCTGTGCCGTGCTTCTCTTCCTGTCAGCCATTTTGTACAGTTGTGGCGTGCTAAGCATTACAGCAATGGTCCTGGATACCTGCTTTGCTGTATTAGCGCCTCTTCATTACCTGGCAGTGTGGCCTGTTTCAAGAACCTACGGAGCGATTGCCACCATCTGGATTGTTTCTGTTTTTTTCCCTGCAGCTGCAGTTGGGATGTTTTTGTGGTACCATACAACAGGTCCCTGTCCCCTTCAGATTTGCTCCCTACCACTGTTGATTGTACTGACCGTGAGCCACTTTCGCCCATTGCACGTGTCAATGCTTCTTATGGTCACTAGTATCATCTTCATCCTCCTCCTGGTGTTGTCTGGTTACCTCATCCTTTACTTCTGTACCCGTAGTTCAGGCGTGTGGAAGGGAGAAGCTTCATCCCGGGCTAGAGGAACATTTCTTATACATTATCTTCATCTGTTCCTGGCTTTCTGTCCTCTACTGGCATTGGTGATTGAACTGTTGCTTTGCCATAAAAATGAGACGATGGACCTTAGAGCAAACCTGTGGATGGCTCTGGTTGTGTGCAATGTTTTGCTCATCTTGCCTAAAGCCTTCGCACCATACCTGTACGGCTTACGCTACAGAGAACTGTGTGGGGTTTTGTTCCAGTTCTTCCGGCTGAATCGGCCAAGAGCAATTACACCTGTGATTTGAAGATGCTGAGCTGACCTTCAAGTGACTGAAAAATGAGATTTTGTCTGTCTATTCTGTTGAATGATGACATTTTATGTGCACCTATAGTTTAAGAGAAGTAATGATTTCAGTTGAAATGTGTAAATATTATGAAAGTTAGAAATATAATGGGTGAATTTAAAAACTGTGCTATGTTTTTTAAGATGTTATGTAAATAGGTCATAAGACTTAGATCTTGGACAGTTAGAGACCTGCATAAATTGCAACCATGCCCTAATCTAAAGACTGATAACTTACAAACATGCTGAATGATTTAGTTAAACTTTGTAGGAATTGAGTTTGACGTGTATGTTTAGACCAGCTTCCTAATGATTTAAGATTGGTTTATTTCTATCCCTTGGAAATAATTAATGAAAGAATGGAACGTAACAACTGATATTAAATTGTGATGGTTCACCATTACCTTGCTTTAAAGCGTTAAGAAGTTGCACTGCCAAATATGTATAAGCCAAAATGCTTAAAAGCCGTTACCTGTATTCATAGCTTCACTGGGGTTTGAAAAAAAAAATTTACAGCAATGTTTTTTAATGAAAATGTTCAATGACAATTTTCCAGAGTTCCTCCTCTATTCAACACGTGTTTGAAAATATTTTTGTATTATTAAAGTTTGAAAGTAAATGCATGTCTATGTCTCTCTCTTTCTAAAAGTATTACTTGTTAAGTTATTGTTGGGGTTTAAAAAATGGAGGGTCTAATCATGATCCATTCCAAACTGCTGTCCAATCAGATAAATGTATTAAAAGAACTGTTTAAAATAGCCGTAGGGTGGCGCTGGGAGACAAAGAATTTGTTTTTATCTCGGTTTAATGTCCTTTTACTTTCGTGAACTTAAAAAAATGTACATGTACAATGGACATTTCCATAGCGTAAAAATATGTAGATATTTAGGATAGTTGGTCCAATTTTATCGTTATAATCATAATTGCTTTTTAACCAGGTACGTTAATGGCGAATAACTGTATTCTGTGTCTGTAATACAGTATTTTCTGGGTGACGTTCTAACAATGTTTAATATAACATTAATAAGTTTCTAGGCGATATGTACCCGTTTGCCAAAACAATAATGTGACACTATTAACACTAACCGTCAGGATTTGGTTTTCAAACAACAGTACCGCGTGGGAAAGACTTCCACAAAGAATTGTGGGAATGTGAGTTCTTTAAAAAAATCCAAAGAATCAAAAGCGTTTTTTGGAACTACTTTACCCATGCGCCCTTGCCACAAACAGCTGACAAAAACAGACAGCCGAAGCCGTGGATGTGTTCTTTGTGTTAAGAACACACCGAGAGCGGTTAAAGTCAGTCGTTTTTAAGAAGACGTTACACTGGCAGCAGAGATATTCATGTTCATTGATTTCTTTTCGAGAACAAACCGAATTTGTGTTAAAGAAAATATGTTTTTGTAATTCTTTGAAACCTATTGCTACTGTTTTGGATGTTTTCCAGAAAGTTGGTCTGCGGATACGGTGAGAATATTGAAATTTACTTTACGTTATTGATGCGAGGTTGTCGATGTGGTGTGAAAAATAATGGAATCGATTGAAACTGTATCCAGAAGTTGTCGAGTTTATTTTTGTAAACTATGCAGGCTTCTTGTGGTAAATTGTTAGCTAATTTTAAATTTGACATACCTTTAAAAGCAAGCAATCATTGTATTGTCAACTCGATTACGAATATATCCTATATTCAAAATCAAGTTATCAATATATTATTATTTAATTATAGCTACATTGAAAGTTTTTAGGACACCGATCTTATACAGCAGTAAAAACCTCAGTACATCTCATCGGGCTCTTTAGAAAGATTGTCTAAGGATTGTCTATGAGTTTGGTTTAAAAGCTTTTATGCAGGATAAGTCACAGACGTCTGACTCCATCAAATAATGACATAATTTCAATCAGCATAGGGCACGTTCTCCTGCATAACTAAGTTCAGATTTGGAGAAATATTGACTAGCCAGTCATTTATATTCTTGGATCACTTCTTCCACTACCAAACAAGTATTCTTTCATAGATTTCAACGCACCTGTCTCACAATGAATCTCAGTGTATCACTACTCCATCTATATAAGTGCTCTTTAGCCTTAGGGGGAGATTTCTCTTTGTTTTGATATTCTCGACGTGTTTCACTGTGTAACCTTTTCAGATATTTGAGCTAAATTCATTTCTTCTTTTGTGTCAGAGTAACTGGTTTGCTAAAATACAACCCCCAACTAAAAATATGTATTATTTTCATTATTTCAACTAATGTTGGACTAGGCAAAAGCAATTAAACAATCTCATAACCCTTACAAATTGCAGACATACAAAATGTTTTGTGTGTGTAAAATGCGAAGTTTGCATAGAAAGCTAACAATGAATGCTTTCAGATTTATAATTATTGTTAATTTTGGTAAAAAAAACAATGAGGAGCACAACTTCCTCAAATCAAACTCTGCTACAAAGATTGTCTTCTCATGGCAAGATTTTGCACAACAACAAGACACAAGGTAGCTATACAGCATCAATAAAGTTTTCCCAGGCAAATATTTCAATGCCAATTGGGGTTTCAGTCTGGCCAGAATTGTCCTTATGGAAATGTGCAGCTATAAAGCCATTGCTCTGATGTAGGAACAAGGCCAAGTGACATGTTGACAAAAACATAGGAACTAGGGTGCAGAAAAATGACATTAATTGTCATTGAGTCAAAATTTTAAATATTTGATGGTAATAGAACTGCCTTATTCATCCAAAGGGGTGGAAAGTGGTACAAGAATTAGTGTCTGTAGGCAACAGTAAAGTATGTGGGTGTTCCATATACTTGTTCATCATGAAATAGCATCGGGGAGTTCTATGATGCGCCACAAATTTATTTGCATCTGGACAACAACCCCAAACATCCAGCAAAAGTTATTTAGAACTATCTTAAGCGTTAAGAATAACAAGACCTACTGGAGGTGACAGCATGGGCCCCACAGAGACCTGATCTCAACACCATCAAGTGTGTCTGGGATTACAGGAAGAGACAGAAACATGGGAGAAAGCCAAAATCCACTGAAGATAAGTGATTGGTTCTCCAAGATGTTTTTGAATAACCTAACAGCTGAGTTTCTTAAAAACATGTGTGCTGTTCTGAAGGCAAAGTGTTGTTATCCTGATTTGATTCACTGCATTTTGTTCATTAATTGATGAAAATAAATTAACAATAATATCATTAATTATTCGTTGGGAATATATCTCTCAAATAAACATAAAGACACTCCAAGACTAAATAAATTGTGACTTGGGATTGTGATGTGATCCATCCATTTTCTTACCCGCTTGTTGCCTTTTGGGGTCATGGGGGTGAGACTTCGGGTCATTCAGTGCACTTCGAGTGAGAAGTAGGAGTACTCCCTGGACAGGTCCCCATTCCATTACATTCAGACCTAAGGGGGACTTTAGATTATTCAATTAACCTGAAGCTGTCTACTAAAGCACAAAGCCGAATTTATATAGCCCTTTTATGCAGATGCTTCAAAGCAGCTTCACAGAAGGATGAGCCTAATGTAGATTGATTTTCATATGGATGTTTTTTGGGATACAATGACTCAGGTAAAGTTCTGGGTTTAGTTATTTGGTAGAACTCATATTTAAAATGATACAATGATGGTAACCACTAAAAACTGACCAAAATCCAAAGCCCTGTGAGAATTTAGTTTACATTTGTCTTCTGAAGCCTTTGAACATTGTGATATCTAACACATTGTACATTTGGACCACATCAGGCGTGGGTCATTTGTTTCGCACCACTTCAATTGTACTGTTGGGGTGAACTTACTACTGTCTCTAAAAGCAGCACATGAGAAACAGTTTAGGAGCCTTTAGGACATAAAAGGGCACATCACTTTTTCTTATTCTGGCACTGAGGGCATAGGAATTACTAATTTGCCAAACTAACTCGTCCCACAAGTCACTTTGAAGGCTGTATAAATAATTCACAAATTACCTTTCACTAGAGGCTAGACACATTGCAAAAAAAAAAAAAAAATTAACCAGTTATAAAACCGCATTTAAGGAATACAACAATTCTTGAAATGGTAGATATGCATGACAATTAGATCATAAGACCTGTTTGAGTTTTGTCTCAGATAATTTGTCCTCAGCAGGAAGGATTGCATCTAACTTTCTATTTGTTTTAACTGCTGTTACTCTGCAGGGGTTGATGGTTGGTCGTAGTTTCCTGTCTATTTGGTGAAGGTCTCTTGTCAAACACAGACATGGTGCTCATTTTGGATCACTGTCTTAATCACGAGAATTCAAATGGAGTCCCAGAATCACTTGAAATCAAGCGAAAACCCTTTGAGATGGAGGCAAAACCTCTGAATGATGTTTACAACTTCTCCTCTGGTTCCTCTCACTTTGAGAGTGTTCTCCAAGTCTTCAATGAATTTCGAGTCCGCCGCCTCTTCACAGATGTGATCCTTGCCGTACAGGGTTGCGAGTTCCATTGTCACCGTGCCATACTGTCGGCAAACAGCAGCTACTTCCTTGCTATGTTCTGCAACGACCACAAGGAGAGTCGTGAGAAGAAGGTAGAGATCAAAGACATCCAGCCGGATGGTATGGAAGTGTTCTTGCAGTATGTTTACACCAGCCATGCAAGAATCACCACAAAGAATGTCCGGTTCGTCTTTGAGACCGCCAATCTCTTTCAGAATGCCACGCTGAGAGATGCGTGTGCTAAATTCCTGGAGGAGCAACTGGACCCCTGCAACTGCCTTGGGTTTCAGCGGTTCGCTGATGCCCACTCACTTAAACAGCTGGCCAGTCGATTTCGCACTTTCGCCTTGGCAAATTTTCCAGATGTGGTTCAGCATGAGGAGTTTCTAGAGCTACACAAGGATGAGGTTGAAGAGTATTTTGCCAGTGATGAGCTGTCCACGGGCAGAGAGGAGATGGTGTTTGAGGCAGTGATGCGATGGGTCTATCATGACGTGGAGTACCGCAAGCCCATGCTGAAAGATCTGCT
This sequence comes from Danionella cerebrum, assembly GCA_007224835.1. Classification (NCBI taxonomy): domain Eukaryota; kingdom Metazoa; phylum Chordata; class Actinopteri; order Cypriniformes; family Danionidae; genus Danionella; species Danionella cerebrum. The sequence goes on along the minus strand of SRMA01026784.1, from coordinate 499,165 downwards.
GCAACATGTCCGGCTGCCTCTACTGCACCCCAACTATTTTGTACAGACGGTAAGAGACACATTCCAATTCATTTGTTGGGGAAGCTCTCTTTCTGCAAAACAAAACAAGGAATGCCCTCCTTAGAGATTGTGCTGTGTTATTAGGTGGCATGCTTTTGTGGGATAGGATATTTACTGTTAATGCAGTGAACCCCTCAGGCACAATACTGAATCCATTTTAGTTTAAACCAGAGATTTGAATCCCTTTTACTGGAGTAGCACTCTTTTGCATTCTTTGCTTCCAACCCTGTTTATAAAGATTCAGTGTGTTACTGAGGTTTCAAAATGGGATGAGGTCTTTTAGCGTAAGCATGTTTATTTGAATTCAATTGTGAACATTAGCTCGCAGAAATCCACCCTGCCATGAAGTATATCTCAATATCTAGCAAACATGTTAGTATCTTTTTCTTGTCGATTCAGTGCATTCTGTTCCAATTTGAATGAATTTTATATTATAAATATATTTTTTTGAATGCTCACTTTTGCCTGGGAATTTTTTATATTTAAGACCACATAGTGTTAACAAGTCAGCACCAATGCTGACCAATTTAAAGCATAACCTCAGTCAAAATGGTGGCCTTACTTGCCTCTAAATGATATATTCTTTACCTGTGATTTAGCCTGTGTGTAGAGCTAGTTATAATTCCAGTTAAAATCGATGTCCTACTTATAAAATAGCTTCTAAAACCAGATAAAGACACTTTGAAGACTATCTCTAAACAGGTATGTTAATGTTAAGAGTTTGTCTTCTTTAAAATGAAGAGAAATATGCAGTAACAGGTTTATGAAGAAATCTGCTCACAATCTCTCTCTTACAGGTTGAAGGAGATAAGCTTATCCAGAATGCACCGGAATGTTACCAGCTGTTGCATGAAGCACGCCGATACCATGTTCTTGGCAATGAAATGATGTCACCACGTACCAGACCACGCAGGTATGGCATAAAAGTGTAGCTTAACATGATGTTAAATGGTTACTTGATTTAAAGGGTCAACTGACATGTTCTGTGGAAATCGGCACTAATATGCACTTTGCTGTAACCAAATCCTTTCATCGAGAGGATTCCCAACAGTACTCACAATTTGTCCTAAACTGACTCATATCAAGATTAAAGCGCTCATTTGGCATTTTCACTAGAAAAGGGATCGGTTTCTCAAAGTAGAAAGCACGTCTTTGGTTTAATGGCAGCCTGCCTTGTTTTCTGAAGCTCTACCAAGTAACTGTGTTCTGATGCAGGGTCTTAATTGTAGTCTGATGTGCCAAAGAATAAAGTCAGAGGCAATCTCTAAATAAGGAGATTCTTTGTTTAGACTCTCTCCTGATATGTGCTGTCTGGCTCTGTTTTTAGAGGCGCTATCTTTGTTCCGGTTGTGTTATCAGTGTTTTGAGGCCGTATCCTGCATTGACCGTTTTCTTATAGACTGCTCAAATACTGATGTCTTCATTTAAATGGCAGTTTCCAAATAATTTTGACATTTAAAATCTAAGTAGTTCACAAATAAATGTTGTAATGACAAACTGTTTATTGAAAGTAAAAATTGAATAGCTTTAAAGGTCGGGTGAAAATAACATAAAACATTTCAGATGCTGTTTTCTTTTTCACTAATTTTAGATGATGTCATCTGTTTGACTCTTTCAGAGCATGTGTTTTATCTAAACGGGTCACTGCCAATGTACCAATAACAAATTACATTAAATAAATCCCACATTTTCCTTGGGAAACATGCAACTCTCGACAAACATTTGGGCAAAGTTATAAGACACTCCACTCACACACACCAATTTTTCCACTCACACACACATTTTTTTCACTGCAACGTTTTATTTGAAACCATTTTTCAACTCTGAAATGTAGATATTTTTTTTTGGGCATGTAAATAGAAAAAAGTCTGCATGATGTATAGAAAGAAAGAAAAGTAAGTATGTCATAGATTATTTTTCTCTTGTTTGTAGATCTACAGGGTTTTCTGAAGTCATTGTGGTGGTGGGAGGCTGCGAGAGAATGGGGGGATTCAATCTTCCCTACACAGAGTGTTACGATCCTGTGACTGGAGAGTGGACATCTCTGTCTAAACATCCTGAATACACAAAGTCTGAGTATGCTGTATGTGCCCTCCGCAATGACATTATAGTGTCAGGTGAGACTTCTTACATCTTTTTGGGTAGCATTATATATGCAGTGATATCTGATTGTTCTCTTAAAATTAACTTATATTTTTTTTCTAAAATGGTTGCAATTTGTAAAAGAAAGACCCTTTAAAAATAAATATATAAATATAAATTTTTACAATTTGCAACCATTTTAGAAAAAAAGACTGAAACCTTTGGATATGTAGATGTGAAGTCTCAAATGGGTCTTTTATTTGGAACGAACTCAAGTTGAATCTAAATCTTTGTTGATGCGCTTCCTGTTTTTTATTTTATGAATGCTTTAGTGAAGTTAGCTAATGGTTTTATGTGGTTTATTAAGGGCTTTTAGCAAATTCCTTGTTTGTGGGGATCTTTCTGAGACAGCTGTTTATGATTTCAGTTACAGCGGAAATTACAGCTATATCTGTGATCACCTAGTGTTTGGTGGGGTGTACTCGATGGCAAACACTACCACTCTGTTGAGTGCTTGGCATGTTTTGAACTCCAACTGGCGCAGGGAAGCAGCGTCCTGAGGGAGTTTTTTTTTTTTTTTACCAAGAGCTTCAGAGTAGTTCCAGGAATAATCTGCAGTGTTTGGCTCCAGATGTTGAAGTTAACACACTACACTATCAAAGACCCAAAGTTCATACCCTTGCACTCGAAGAGTTTCTCTTGCTTGTCTGTTTTATTCACCTGAACTTGACCTAATTTTGAGGTTGCATGTACTTTTTTTTGTTTGTTTGCACAAGTTAGATTCTTTGTCAAGGATTTTTAAATTGTTTAATTATTCCCTGTCTATTCCTAGAACCTTTGTCTAGTGCTCTGAAGTAGTGAATTGTGCTTTCTGTCAGATTTCCACAAACCGTTCTGTGTTTTCTAGTTCTTCTCACGTGTCTCATTTGCAGTCTCTCTCTCACACACGCACGTGGTTTTTATGACTTTTATAGTGTGCACGTGCAGTTGGCTGCCCTCCAGCTATGAGTTCAGAGGCCCCTTACTAAATCGGTCCCTCTCTCGTCTGCACTTCAGCAGTCTTTAATAAACATTACTGCTGGACTTCCTTAAAAAAATAACAGAAATATCCACTGTTCAGCAATTCTCAATTGCCATTTCCACACTTTTCACTGAGAAAACTTTGCAGGTCAATGAATATTTATGTCTGAATATTGACGCTGTGCATTTTTTATATCCCCAATCATTACAATGCCCAAACCTGTTTTAAACCCTGGAGGAAAAATCCAAGTTCTGCTTAAATGTTTGTGAAGACCTCTAGATACCACCTTTGCTCAAAATATCCAATGTTTTCTGTTTGAATTAATAAAATCTCTTCAAAATCTCAAATTAATAATAAAATAGCATCAGTGGCTAATAGTCCTTGGCTAGTCTCAAACACACACTCATCCACTCAGTTGGGATCTTGCCCCAGCCCACTGGACACATTGGCCCTAGCCCAGTGTTTCCTCCTTATTTGGGATTGTTGACTTTCAGTAGTGAAATGGGGCTTTGCATTCATTAGCTACTCAGTCTTAAAACTAACATTTTTAGGTGATTACCATACATCTTATATTTATGAAAAGTGGGGGATCATAAAATGAATGGGTTCATAAACTGTTGTGTTTTCAGTTAAATATTCCAAAAATGTTATTTTTGTTTGTAAAGACTACTAAATAATTAGACTGCAAATCTTAGAGACTTAGAAAACTTAGAAAATCCTCCGCATCATTATCACAATCCTACATTTGTGACCAAGAGGACTTCTGTTTGGCATTTTGAACATGTATACACTAATTTGACACTTCCTGTATACTGTTTCTGTGTAGGAGGTAATTATGTGCTTTGTCACCAAACATAAATCACATCCCAAAAGCTCAGCCCATTCATGCCATGGCATAACTCTTAAGGTGCTAATTAAATACGTGTGTAAATAACTAAAATTCTCTTCATTTTTATGCACACGATTCTGACCAAAATGACCAAATGTTTATGAAGGATTCACTTAAATGAAATTAACAGCGACTATCCAATATATTTTCCAAATAATTGCATTCTTGTTGATCATAACATTGAGGATATTTGTAGTATAATGAAAGCTTTACTGTTTACTTTAATGCTACTGAGACTTGCGTCTCCTTTAGGCCATATTAGTGTAAACACATGAAGTGCAGTTTCTACAGTAATGCTGGTTTGTCTGGTTTTCAGCCTGAATAACTGATGGTACTGACCTTTGTGAAGGTAAATTTCAGCTATGACTGAAAGCACTGGAGCCAAACTTTAAAAAAGCTGAGCACATCCTCTTAACTTACAGATGTTGACTCTAACTTTGTTTACAATAGAGTCTGCTAATGTAGTGCCTTCAGAATGTAGCTGTTGTGCCACAAAAAATGTTATTTTCCTTATCCAACAACCCTTTGTAGTCCTTTTATGTTTAATAGATTTTAAAATGTTACACTGTTATGTGACTGTGTATTCAATCCAGAGAAACATAAAGGATCATTTAAACTGTTGTCTTTTGGTGACATTTAATAAATTCCTTAATTTAAAAAAATGTACTAACCATGACTGCGTAAAACGAAGAAAGTTATTTAGATCCATCTCTTGAATAATAATTAGCCCTTCCAGTTGCTTTATTGCTATTCATTTGCACCATTGATGTTAATGTCTTTTTTTATTTTTATTTTTATTTTTTTGCCAGAACTGCTAGAAAAGCTGTAACTCAGCAGCTCACATTTTAATCTCCTACGACTTCTATTTTTAGAAGACTTTAAAGGACTTTGCTCAGTTTTTGCATAGTTAAATTACTTAATATTCAATTTGTTCAGCAAACTTGCTCATGGGTAGAACTGTGGCCTTTCTGTGAGAAGGTTGCAAGTTCGAGGCTCGACGGTGTATATGTATGTATAATGATCTATCTCTCTCTCTATCTATCTATCTCTCTCTATCTCTCTCTCTCTCTCTCTATATCTCTCTCTCTCTCTCTCTCTATATATATATATATATATATATAGATATGCCCTAGTGGTAACCAGATACTTACCAAGGAAAAATTAAATGTTCAGTGACCATGTCATGGTAAACAGATTTTATTGTAACAAGAAATATGAGTCAGAGACGATTTTTCTTCTGAAAGGGTACACAGGATTTTTATCTGATTACGTCCATCAATCCAGCCAATGTATATAACATACATGTGTGGATTATGAATGTACAACAGAACTAAATACTGTCATCAAAAGCAGGCACTATATAAAGTGTATGTTTTTTCTGCTAAATATAGCATTTGATTTGTGTGGTTTGAATTATCCTGGTTTGTGGTTTATACTTGTAGTCCTACGTCAAAAAGTCACCTGTATCCTAGAAGAGCTGGAGGGATCCATTTAATCTTGGTTTCTCTGTTCTTTTACAAAGACCTCAATGTAATGGCAATTTTAGAAAAAGCCATACCATCATTGTCTACTGTAAGCCTGCAAACACAGTTGAGTGGAATGCGCTGCCGCCAGGTGTTTAGTGTGAGAGAGCAGGACTGTCAGCCTGTCACAGAAGTGCTTTTGCATTGACGATCAGACATCTTCCTGAGTGAGATAAACCCTTTGAGAGATAAACACATATGACGCCACAAGGGAGAATATTCAAATCAGGTGGGCTTTTCCGTTTTACAGGAACGCAAGTCAAGTGTGATTACAGTCTGTGTAAATTACAGACATGGCGCTTGGCTCAAACGGGGACCTAATAACATGTTTGAAAGGCAGAAATATTTCGACCACAGACTGCTTGCTTGCTGTTGATGGCTGCAGAGCGGGCCCCCTGAAAGAATGTTGTCACAATTTAAATAATGCATGATCTTCAGCACGTTAGATGAACTATTTTCCACTGAATGTAAAATCTACATGTAGCTGAGGTATGTGTGACCAAGTCCTTGTGAGCTGGAAAAGGTTTATACCAATCTTGAACTTGAATGTATTACAAGCCCTACACATAATGAAATATACAGATTATTGCAAGAATATAACTTTTCACTCATAGTCCTGCACAGTTTTGGTTCAACCCTTGTGAGACACACTGATTGCACAAATTAAGTTCCACTTGGATTGTTAGAATATTCACTGGTGTGTGTGCGCGTGTGTATGTGTTGTTGTTTTCAGTGTTTCAGCTGTGGTACAGTATATTTTCTTGAAAAAAAAAAAACATGCTCTTGGATGCTTTTGCAAGATGTAGTTGATATTTTGATACACATCTTGCAATCATACCCTGTCGTCTCATGTGGTTTTTAATCTTGTGGTTGTTTCTGACAGGTGGCCGCATCAACAGCAGTTTTGTGTGGATGTATAACTCACAGCTAAATGTCTGGATCAGAGTGGCTTCTCTGAATAAAGGACGCTGGAGACACAAAATGACTGTCCTGCTGGGCAAGGTGAGACAGTGTTTTCAGTCCTGTTTAGAATAGAAGAATTTGTCCACCTCTTATTCTTTCCTCTTTGTCAGGACTTCGTCTTAATTCTGTTGTATTGTAAAAAAAAAGAAGAGAAACATCCTTAAACACCAGGATACCTTTAATTATGAAATAATCATAATCACAATGTGTAGGTACCATTCATTAGTGTACATTGGTGGCCATAATCAAATTGTGGTGTTCTGCTTTGTTTGTCCTAAAATAATTCTTATTTGGTCTGTATGGTTCCAGTGTATTCCATGGGAAATTGTGGGGTTTCTTTGTTTGTGCATTTTTAAAAACTGTTCGTTCACACCCCCCTTGAGAGCTTTTTTTCCTGCGTTTGTGTGTGTCCACCCACTCATGGCCCATCATCTCTACACATTTTTCTGGATGTATGTGGATTGTTAAAACAAGGAAATGTGTTTCTACTTAAAGGAAATAATGAATGTGTGGGTTTCTTATTTCAATTGATGAATCAGTGGCATCTTAATTATGAGATTACAATCTTTCAAAGTTTGGCATCATATCTCAGATATTTCAAAATAATGTCTCATTTCTTCCATTGTTCAAATTTTTTACTTAATAGGGATTGCTTTCTGTTGCTTCCTCCAGTGGATGGACACCAGAAATGATACAATTTGCAGCTCTGGATCTCATTGAAATAAATGCGGTTTCAATTATTGTGTGCATGAGTGTGAATGTGACAGTTTCTGTCTCTTAGGTCAGAGGTTGGTTATTCGTCGTTATGTTTTGACAATGCGCACAGGTTCTTAGGCAACTGTTAGCGGTTTTAAACCGGACAGCTTTTATGTGGGTCTAGGTCAGTGTCATTCTGTTGTTATCATGGCTCTTCTGCACTTCCTCTTTCTGCTGCTCTGAGGATCAGAAAAGCTGTGGAGAGGACAATGCAAAGCACTGTCCATGAACAAAAACCTTGAGCTAGGAACTGTTTGGGGCCTCAGAGATGAATCTGTCACTTTTTATTGTTCAACAAAATGTTATTTACAGATAAACAATGGATAAAAATCTGTGACCCCACCCATAGGTTTAGAAATGCGTAGGGTTTCTTTTTTTGCACATCACTCTTACCCCTAATTTGTGTTCTTTAATTACTACTGTTTCGTAGATTAATCTAAAAGTAATCACAATCACCAATCAGAAGCTATAAACTGTGAGGACAAAAATAATAATTATAATAAAATAATCATAATCAAGCTAAAATCTTTAGGTTTTAGGTTAAATCGCCCAGCCCTACTGTTTCATTATAATCCAACTCAACAAATATTGAGGCCTCTACACACCGATACGATTTTGAGACTTGCATGAATCTTCTGCTGGCTTCTCAGCAGGGTGCTCTGCATATTGATGTAATGACTCTCCCTACCTAAAGATGGCGTTTACGGTACAACTGATGCACTTCGTGCCACACTGGGAAACAGGAAAGAATAAGACAATGACAACGAAGAAGTCAATGAACACGTAGAAAAAAAATCATGGATCTCGAGCAGTTTATATTGTTGGTGACTGATCACAGAGAGCTGTTTGACAGAAATGTGGCTTTTTTTTAACCTAATCTTTTTCCTAGCCGAAAATTCGGATGTGTTGAGGGCTTTAGTCCTTTTAGGGTTTTACTATGTCCATCAAGTTCAGATGTAAAGTGTTGGCCATGTTGTTGCCCTCTTGTGACAATCCTCATTCGTCCCAATAAGAATTTAGTAGGAATTAGTTTTCACTTACTGCTTACCTTTCAAGGCTCCCAACACTACTGTAATTAAGCGTAGAAACATGTTTTGTTGTTAGAAAAAAATGCATGTTATTTACACATCCTCCAAAAAATGTAGTGTTAAACTCCAAAATGGGACTCTATTTGTTGTTAAATGTCTCTAACTAAATTCTTTGAAAAGTAGAGAGGCTCCACTGCTCATTCAAGACAAACATGAAAAATTTCTTGTTATTGCACGCTGGCCGCTTGTAATATGTTCGTGTGTGAAGCCAACTGTGTCCCTGTCTTGAAGGTGTATGTAGTTGGAGGTTTCGATGGGCAGTGTTACCTCAATAATGTGGAGGTGTATGATTCCTTCTCCAACCGTTGGACTGAAGTGGCCCCAATGAAAGAAGCTGTCTCTTCTCCGGCTGTCACCAGCTGTGCAGGAAAACTCTTCGTCATTGGAGGGGAATCTGATGAAAACAACTGCTCTAATAAGGTGAGAAACTAAACAGCTGATTACCAAAATTAAAATATGATCAGTTTAGTGATTGCTGGTAATGGAAAAACCAGCAAAGATGATGCTTTTTAACAGAGAAACTTTATTTGTGTGGGCTGCCATTTCTTCCTCATACCTCGTTTTAAAAAGATTGGACACACTTTTAATGTCATACTTTTTATGTTTAACTTGACGTAATTAAACCAGAGGATCAAGTTTAAATAATGTGCCTCCTATCTAAACACTGCTTATTTTTGATCATTCAATTTGATTAGACCCATGGCATTTCAGTTCAAGGATTTAAGACTATATATTTACATATACATACATACATACATACATACATACATATTCCGAACAACAATGGATACAATTGCTTTAAAACATACAAAATATACAATTTGTTAAATTATTATATACTGTACACATTAGGCATAAATAAAAAGACAAATATGTAGAACACAAATCAAAAATATATATATAATTTAACAAAGAAATAGACAGAAACAAATAGCAGTATTTTTCAACAAAATTACCAGAAATAACAGCGAGAACAGCGAGGGAGGTGAAAGAAAGTCCTCTTTAGATGGGCGTCATTGTGGTGCAAAGTCATTAAGTACTGACATAGTATAGATCTACCCATTTACTTCTACAAATGGACAAAAAAATTGCAGCATAAATATATGATCCTGTTTTATGTCACAAATGCATGTGGATCGGCCAAATAATCAGTCTTCTACATCACAATGTAATGTTTTAATAGTATGTGAAAAGTGGCCATTGTCAGATCTTGAGAACAGATGAATGGTTTCCAAAATCGTTGGGTAAAACCCTCTCCCTAATCATACCCGGGGGATTGTAGAATGATCAAAAAAAATTGAGTGTTTGTTCACGGTGTACAATAAACAGTGCTTGTGCTTGGTCTAACTCCTCTGTGTCTTTGAAAATGGGGATCTTTTTAGCAGATGTGCCAGTAATGGCAGATGGGGAGTGGATGTGTGTGTGTTTTTTTCCAGGGTCTCGATGAACTAGTGGACAGGTGGGTCTGCGTATGGACTGCTTTGTCCTCAGAGCCTACTACCATCTCAGATAACGTGTCGCACGGGTTTCTCTCTTGGTTTTTCCAGAGCTCAGATTACTGCATTCTTTACTTACCTTCTGGTACTGAATGAGGGAAACATGAAAGCTAAGGAGGTTATCTAGTTCAAAACAAAGCTCTCTTCCACAGAATGTTTAATGTTCCTCTCTGGTAAAGCTACATCTGTCACCTGAGCATTTCCAAAGGTTGTCTGTCTGATGATTTGTCTTTACTGTACGTCAGTTTTCAACAGGATTCAAATGTCAAGCTTTTAAAAATCTGTTCATCCACTAGCACAGACAACATTTGTTTGGAATGAAGAGTCTATAGGAGGTAGCTTGTTCAGTTTTTTGCCCTCGGGACCTGTTCTTGGTTTTCATCTTTCTATGTTGAATGTAAACTGAATAATGAAGAGTTTACAAAGGTGTTATGAATAAGAAATTTAATCTTAACTAATTAACACTGTGTGTGAATGCATATATGTAAAATCTAAAAACATATGGGATTTTAAATGCTACATTAATTAAATGTAATTAAAAGCTAGGTTTGTTCACAAACTTTGATGTTGGCTTGTAAAAGTGCTGTTTTTTTTTTACATTTTTAAATATTTTTTACAAATATTCCTAATGAAGCTATAAGTAACATAAACCCACCTCCAAATCTCTTTGGTTTTCATAGGCTGAGATATAGAAATGCTAATTTTGTCCCTATCGTAAATGGTCTAGTTGCTATGTCATATCATTTACAAAAGTTAAGTTAGAGGCTAGGGAGCTGGTTAGGGACATTTTGAAATGACCTCCACAAATATGACTCCAAGTCAATGGAAATTTCTCCCAGAATTCCTGAAAGTCTGAAAAGATACAGCAACCCGAGTAAGAAACTTTAAGAATTTTTTTTTTTGTCTGAAGCAAAACACAAATAACAATATAAAAATAATACTTTACATAGGAAACCGTTCAAATGTTTAGATACTAGTGATACAGATAAGTAAATTGTTACAATTGCAGAAGCAAAAAAAAACTTGTGTATGTACTTTTAAAAGCAAGATAGGATTTAATTACGTTGTTTCAGTGGATCTCTTCCTGGAAGAATGGCAGCAACATAAATATCTGACACTCATGTCATTTATTTTTTTCTGCTTACATTTTTACTTTTACACTGAAATGTGTGATGTTTTAACTAGAAGCAATGATCCTAGCCCTTTAGTTTGCGTATTACATAATACGCAAAAAGATTGGTTATTGATTAAAGCTGAGATTAAAGGTTTAGTTAATGTTGTAATTTAGGTCATATCGCTTCCTTGTTAGCACTCATTAATATTAGTGAGTTAGTATGCAAATGCACCAATTGACTATAATATTTACATGGTTTTCTCTTTCAGGTCCAGTGCTATAACTCAGAGACAGACAGCTGGGAGCTGAAGGCGTTTGTTCCCTTCAGCAAAGCCAATATTTCGGCTGTTTCTCTCAATCAGCTCATCTATGTGTGTGGAGGTCTCACCAATTCCATTTATTGCTATGACCCTCCCCAGGACCACTGGATTCATGTGGGCCACACCTTCAGCAGACGGGTACTTGTAACACCTGAAAAATACACATTTCCAATTAAAGTGGTGCAGGCGGGATGTAATAAGATGTTACAGGCAAAGTATGAAATTTAAACATATGCCTGAAATCTACACAGCAAAGTATGAAACACTTCGCATATGCATTCTATATAATGACAAAAGTGTGTAACAAACATTTTTCTGCCCACATCACTGCTGTCTGCATTGGGTCATCCTTGCAAACAACGTGAGTGTCATCCAGCGCCGGCGGCACAGTCTGATTAAAGTTATGCTTCGTGTTAAATCTGTTTTAATTAATTAAAGATGCCATATAATGTAAAGTCGACTTTTCTGACATTCCGACCATCTTTTTATGTCTTTTCCAAATTTGGGTTAAGTTGCGCCGGATGCGGTCCTCCCTGCTCTCACTCCAGGTGTCCTGGGAGTGCGTGGATCTCTCATTTTATGCGCAGCGTCAACTAGGAGCACCTGGTGACGCTGATTATTTTAATGTGTATTAATTTAAAGGGAGTGTAGCTTTCCACAAAAATTTTATCACTTTTGAATCTGCATTCATTAGTTAAAGCTTCCCTTCTTGTGCATTTTATACACTTCACTTAAACGGTTTAGTAAGCCTAGGGATTCTATACAAAAAATATAATATTCTGTCTTTGCAAAAACCACTAGGCTCTCTATACATTGCCTAGGCATTCTATAGAATGCAGGCTATTCAAACTTTGCCAGTAACTTATGCATTTCTGTTCATAGGTTCATTCTGTTTCTGTAGAATTTCTCACATCCCTCTGTCTCTCCATAATACCAGGCACACTTATTGAGATCAGAGCTTTTTGGGGGGCATCCCATCACTTCTATAACTTCTTTACACTGAAATTAGTTCTTAATGACCTAAGACTTTATCAATGTTCTGCTGCAGAATAAATTTGGGCCAGTCATATGCCTCCCTGAGGCTATTGTTTGATGGATCTGCCTTATCATTAATCCTCACAAGATCTCCAACACCATTTATATAAATAGAGCCCCGTAAGCTCAAGGAACCTCCAAATGCTTCACAGCTCACAATCATCAACATACCACTCTCCAGCCCTTCAACAAACAAACTTCCTTCTTCCGGCAGTTAAATTTTTCTAATTTTTGACTCATCTACCCGGCGCACTTGGTGACATTTTTTGTATTTCAATTCCTTTTGTCATGCATACTTGCCATTTCATGAAAATTTTCACAACTGAGGTAAGGCCTTTTGGCTGCAACTCTTCTGTGAAGACCAACTCTAGGCATAATTCTCTGGACAATAGATGGGTGTATCTGATTTAATCTTTACCTGATGTTTTCATGACTGACAATTGAATCTATAAATGACCTCGAACCTTAGCAGTAATTTTCAGCAAAATTACCAAAAATAACAGTGAGAATAGCGAGTGAGGTCAAAGGAACCTCGAATATCTTGAAGCCCCAGTCTGCTTTGGGGAAAGACCTTGTTGATGCAATATAACTACCTTGTGTCTATTTGCTCTGCTCAATCTTTTCATGGCAAGAACCTTCTTTTTTTTACAACTTAACCAGAGTTTACCAGATCTTCACCTAGTTTTAATCCTCCTAAACAGTTGTTTCTGTTTCAGTTCGTGACTGGGTTTCAACTGATGTTCATTAGCACCTGTTTGGTTTAAATTGTTGATCATAATCCTGATGACAATCCTACAAAACACACGATTTCAAGCAGGTGTGCTTATAAGAATGGAAGTCAACAGTCACAGAAAAAAACACATTTTTAGATTTATGAAAGCACTACTAATTTAAATAATTTGTTCACATCTGCCTAAGCCTTTTGCATAGTACTGTACATTTTTTATGTACATCAAAATCCCTTTGCTCCATTAATCTTAATTTGCTCCATGTCTCTGTATATATTCAGGAAAGCTGTGGTATATCAGTTTGCAATGGAAAGATCTACATCCTTGGTGGATGGGGAGAGAATGGCGAAGCGTCCAATGGTGTCGTGTGCTTTGACCCAGCCTCTGGCATAATCACTCTCACGGAAGCCCTGCCTCGACCCATGTCCTACCATGGATGTGTGACCATTCACCGCTTCAGAGAGAAGCAGTACAAACCGTGAAGCTCTCAAACGTGGGCCCCTCTACGCAGATAAACAGCAGAAGTGGTATTGACTGGTTTTTATTGACCATTATCTGGGCAGAAGAGTCTAAAAGTGACCCTTCTTGGAAAAATGTGACTAAGTAGTCGGTGGTTTTGCTGATAAGGACTCCACAAGCTCAACTCGCTCCCTTTGCTATTTCTTTGCAACATTTTGATTTTAGTTTCCCTTTCTGACGTGCTTTTTACAAAGAGCTAATCTTACATTTTTTTGGTTGTTGTCATGGTCTGAGATTGAAGGCCAAATCCACCAACTTGCATTAAAATTAAACCCTTTTGATACATTTGTAAACAAAATAAATAACAGATGTGGTTTCACTAAACTGTTTACTAAAAACTTATGACTAAAGAGACATTTAACAAACTATAATTCACTGAAATGGATGAATTTCCATCAATAGCAAACCTTTGGACAAACCCCCTAAAAACATGTTTCCAGTTTATTCCTTTCTCACATGTCTATGCCAGCCATATGTTGATAATGTCCAATGACAAGTACATTTAAAATATACTAGCGACATGGTAGAAACTTAAATTTGCATAGTTCTCCCAGACACTTAAGGTCCATCTGAAATGGACTACATACTAGATGAGTAGACTATCCATATCAAAGTCAGTGAAAAGCAGTAGTCAATAATTACACACACTTCTTGATACCATTGTGTGACACAATAGAAATTATGAATGCGTGGATAGAACTAGCTTGGGTTGGTCATGTGATCCTGAACAGTCATGGAGCATGTTGGAAAAAAACGTAATATCTACTACAAGGTGTCCATTACAGATGCACCAAATTCTATGCGTCAGACCGCATATTTATTTCCAAGCTATACGTTACGCAAACAACTCTATCAAGTTCAACTTACGATCGAATCATGAAAAGCATATGTATAGCTATATGTGGAGAATAGAAAGAGATATGGTGACAAAATCTACAGAATAAGTGTGATTTGTTTGCAAAGTTAGATTTTCATCACAATCGTATTACGTGGAACAATGTGACTCAACATATCGTGATAAGTATAGTGGAATTACTGCAAGGTATCGGCTAACAGCTGAAGTGAATCTGCTTCTAGTCACTTCTGAAACTTCAAGTTGACTTTGTGTTGTATTTGATATTTCCTAGGAGACAATTATCAATTACTTCCATTTTACAGAGAAACAAGGATTGTTCTATAATGAGCTCTTAATATTAGCGATGCCCAAACGTAACATGTCTGAAAGATGACTTTAATACAGAGTGTGCCTTAACAAAACAGAATAAAATAAGAAGTTAATTTAATTCCCAGACTGTCAAGTAAAAGCGTATTGTTTTCATAGAAATCGGTGCATTAATGAAATGTAACTAATGGATCTGTCTATTCTAATGTGTCCTCTTTTGTAAACCTGCCCTAGTAGAGAGAGTGTCTTTTCTCTCGGGGATATGTTGTTTATCCTTGTAATTTATTGTATTTATCTGAATATGTTTTACATTTGAAAGTGCTTAAGTTGTAATAAGACTGATGACATTACAGCAACCATTTGAAACGCTTTGGCTCAGACCAAGAACAGAAAGAAACTTGTTCGATTCTTAGCAGGAGATTAAGGTTTAGCTTTCTCTCCCGTCTTTGGTGACCACAACTGTGCTGCCCTTTGAGCTAGGCTCCTTGAATGCTCAGAATGTGTGTCTGCACCTGGGTTTATGAAATACATAGCAAAAATTCCAAGTATGGGTCACTTCATACCTGGCCATCATGTCACTTTTCACCTACAAGAAGGCATGCACCTTTGAACAGATCTAGAACAGTAAAATGTTGTGTTTTTAAGTTCTTGATCCATACAGCTGTGAATTTATTTTCTGTAGAATTTAGTAGTGTGTCAAATGTGTTTAACCAGAATGTGCCTTCTTATTTTTTCTGTATGAATTAGAACCCCAATCATGCACTTATTCATGTTATCTTCCAAAAAAATGTTTCAGCGCCAACACCTTTACATCATTTTTTTCTGGCTGGAAAATTCTTGAGTATTTGCATGTTTGAGAACTTTAAACATGGAAGTGTTTTCATGTTTGGTAAAATTCTTGCAGCTACAGCTCGTAAGTGGCGCATACAAACAGATGTTATCTGAATTACACGGAGGTGCATTGCAAATGCATCTAGTAATTCTGCAGAATGTGTCTGTTTGCCAACCGAGTTCCTTTTTAAGCCTGCAAACATAAATATATGTCTGTATTTATACATTTTCTTGTGTGTACGTGACTGATTGCCATCTGTGATGTTCTAAACTTTTATAGAAGTTTCTATGTCATCATGTGTATCACTGTAGTATTTTGTTTTATATAAAGTATACTCTGATGTAATGTTACAGTGTGGTGTATTTTTATTTATTTTTTTATCATTCTTATTATTGTAGTAAGATTTAAATAAATTTTGCTGAATCAAAACTTTGATCAATCAAAATTTTCAGTAAGTTTCCAGTTCTATCTTTACAGATCATGTGATAGTTTTAACGAAAGCAGATTCTTGGTTTTAGGGGGTGTCTAGAGGTGTTCATAGCAGCTCATTATATACTTGTGGCTTACAGTAACCATTATACTCAATATTTCCTCCAGCTCTTCTGAGGAAATCACTTGCTCATTCCTGCTTTTTATCGTAAAGATCACTTCTGCTTGATGCATTTTCTTTGGAAATTTGTTGGAAAGTGATTGATCTTTTGTTTTTAACAGTTCCTAAAAACTAAATCTGAAACCGTGTATGAACTCAATTATATGAGCAAAAAAAATATTTGACCCCCACAAAACATCACCTACTACTTGGTGACCTAACCCTATGTTGTTACTCTGTCTTTCACTGTCGAAACTACATACATTTCTGTGTGGGCAGAAATTTTGCTGTTGCTTGCTGTTACTATTGAAGCACCTCTTATGAGAATGACCTTCCATTGAGGCTGTTTCTTTTAGTGTCTAACTGCACACAAACTTTTCAAATTGGGTTCAAGCCATAAATGAATAATGAAAACTATAGTCCCAGTGAAAGCTGCCAATACTATAATTAAACCAGCTTTATAAAACCAATGTTAAACAAATGAACCTTGGAAAAAAGTTTAAAAAGCTGAAAGATGAGACAGCAAGCCATTAATTGGGGAAATAAAGCACATTCCTTGACAGCGGCATGCATGTCAATGTGAATTCTTTTCTTCAAATCTCATCAGTTCAAGCAGCCTTAGGTGATGAAAATGATGTGATGGCTGTTATTATAAAAAACGAGGAAATGGCACAGGTGAATATGAAACTGCAACTATTTCACAATGGAATGAAAATCACAAACAAGATTTTGATTCACGTGTTTAACGATGGCGCAATACAAAATGCCGAAGGGTTTTTTTTCTGTTGGATCATATTGTTGCGAAACTGAAAATAAACTACAGTATATCTTAGCCGTTCTAAATGCTAACAGAGGGTGGTGCTGAAACACAAACTAATGTCAACATTATGGATTAGTTTGTGTTTCAGCACCACCCTTTGGTAGCATTTAGAACGGCTAAGATATACAGTAGTTTATTTTCAGTTTCGCAACATCTCTTTTCTCCAGGTATCTACATCAGATCATGTGGGTTACTGGGGCTTATCCCGATTCTTTGAGGCGAAAGCTAAGGGGTAACCCTGTACATATAGCGATCGAATGGCATTTTAATAGTAATTAATTAATCAATTTCCTATCAATATTAAGTTAATAATTTATACTGTCTCTCTTGCTGTGACAAATTGAAAAACGAGAATAAAAACATAAAAGAACCAGTTATATCTCTCGTGAAGCTCAAACAACATTTCTCACAAGAGCCAAGAACAGTTCGCGCGAGACTTATGTATTCACGCGAGACCATAACAACCGATGCTAACGGCTAAATACTTCACCGATAAAATAACTTGCTGTCTGATTAAACGCAGGTTTACCTTAAATGAACACATCAACCACATTTGTGAGTTTTTAAATGTTAATTTCCGTCGTTGTGTTCAGCTGCGGCACGGTGTGCTTTGCAGTAACCGACAACAAACCCGCTGTTTTGTTTAGCTTATCGTGCATTTATCGAAGCATACAACAGCTTCAATTGTGTTTGTAGTTCATTTTAACATGTAACCTTAACCTGTCAACGAAATAAAATGCAGTCAAACTCCTTCACAATATAGGTTATAGTCGAGAAGCTAATTACGTTTTGAGCTGTGTGTCACTGAGGTATTAAATATTTGTTTAACGTTATATACGTTTTTCAGCTGCCCAGTCCATGAGTGAACATGTCTGGAGTTAAGAGGAGAATAGAAGACAACGACCCTGACTATGAGGATATCACACAAGTTCACGAGAACAAGAGGAGCAGAGTTGTGGTGCAGAATGGTAAGAAGTTTGTTCCTCAAATCAAAAGTACCTAGAAGAAGGATTTGAAGTGATCAATGTTATCTGGATGCAGTACACATTTTCCCCCTGAGTGAAGACGAATACATATTAATAGTAATGTATAAAAGATAAGATTCTGTTCTGGTTGTATTATCATTTATTTAAGCAGTTTACCAATCTGTGTTTGTTAACCAGCTCGAGATGCAGTGGTACAAAAGATTGAAGCCATTATCAAGGATCAGTTTTCTCTTGAGATGAAGAATAAAGAGCATGAGATTGAAGTCATCGGCCAGGTAATACACTAGGGAATTGTAAAACGCTTGAATTTGTGTTTTTTTTGCAGTGGGTTTATGATTTATGAGATCATAGCACTTTCACATTTTTACACCTATGGTATCTGTGTTACTTTAGAGACTGAATGAAGCCAGGAGAATGATGGACAAACTCCGAGCCTGCATTGTCGCTAACTACTATGCCAGTGCTGGCCAGTCTAAAGTTTCTGAGGTATTGCAAACATTTGACGCACTGACAAGTTCTTTCTAACTGAATTTACTCAAAAGTGTGGAAAATTATGGAATATATTATTTATAATTATTATAAAAATATGGTAAACGCAATCTTTATTAGAGAGTATGCAATGGGGAAACTTTTCAGTCAATCACACTCACTTTACTGAGAAAGATTATGTGGCAAAACAAGCAGTATTTGGCTGTTTTCATTCCGTTGAACTGTACGTTTTGCTCATGATTACACGTTAAGCTGAACAGAATTGGACCCTGGTATGCACTTCTATGACTTTCCAGATGACCAGTTTTCCATGAACACTGGGAAAGTTTAATTTTTAAAGGAGTACAAAATGCCTCAATGCCTGGTCATAGTACTCTGCAACAGAATTTGTCTGTCACAGTAAAGTAACAAAGATATGTATGATAATTCTGGTTGTATGTACACAGGTACAGTTGGGCAATATTTCTGATTTCATGGCCATTTTTCAAAAACATTTGTTCCACTCATTTATTGTGGTTGGGTGAAGCCATTTATTGTTGAATAATTGTACTCTTAGTAAATCATATCAGAAACTTTCCAAATAACCCTGATCAAAGTCCAACTTACAGACGAGTGGTGAACACAAATACAGGTTTCATCTCAATACAAGGTATTTTTTTTCTTATTGCAGCAATCCATTTGCTTTTTTTAATTTCTTTAAAATGGTGTCCCCAGTCTTTAAAATTTGGTTTAGCAGTCAATCACACAACAGCTTTCCCCAGTTTTCAGCTTTTACTTGTCAAACTCTCATTTACCACTAGAGCATGAATATGCGTTTTGCCACTCGTTCCGTGACTCTCGGCTAGGCTCTCTTAATTATGTACTAACATCTTAAGCTGTGATGTCTGAGGTGTCCACATTGTTTTTTTTTTTGTATTATATCTTTATAGACAACACTCATTGTTAAAACAGCCCCCCACAATCTTTCATATCAAACTTAAATTGGCTTTACTGAAACAGTTTTGATTTGGTTCCAGGCTTCTAAGATTGAATCATCTGTGCTGAACCACCCTGCCATTAAGCGCTTTTTGGATTCCCCGTCCCGCTCCTCATCTCCTTTGAACCAAAACTCAGAGACACACTCACAGGTCCAGTCTGAGACTGAGTCCCTAAGCCAGGGTGGAGAGAGAGAGACGGACAGTGGGAGAGAGGACTGTCCTTCACGAGAGAAAAGACCTGGCAGGAACACAGGAAAGGTCGGTGGTTTTCCTCCCATCATAGATCAGACAAAATAGTTCAACAAAGCAATTTTAATGCTGTCATTGGTCCTTATTACTCCACCCATTTACCTGTTTTTAGGACACATTTGGTGTTCCGTCATCCATAGAGCAACATGTTACTTATCACACTATTGGAGATGAAGCTTCAAGGTTATTTGTGAAGAAAACCATTGTCGTTGGAAACGTATCCAAGTATGATCTCTCTCTCATTTTCACATTTTTTTTGTTTGTTTTACTGATAGGTTAGTGCCATTTATTAGGTCGTTTGTTTGTCATATTCAGAACTTGTTCTGAAGTGCATAGTTTGTTCCACTGTATAAGTTTCCAGCATATGACTGAAATCTGCTATTTATACAGTGTAGTAATGTGCGGAAGGTTTAATCTTGAGCACAATATTCAATTTTATGGAAAAACAGCTTAAAATTGTTCAATGCTTTTCTTTTAGAAACAACTTTAATTATTTTAAGTAACATCAAACTCTTTTCTTGAACAACATGTGACACTTTGCTAATATAAGATGATTTTTCAGGGCTGTTCCATCATCATTAGGGGTATTATCAGGGTACAAAAACTTCACAGGAGTTACTTCACGTATCGTGGAGTTACTGAGAAATTTCGTCTAGTAGCTACTACTACTACCAACAGTACTAAACTTATTATCGAGAAACCAGAGGAATCCTGTTAAACTATGGATACAATTAGCCTTTTCCCACAGATTTTTATTATGTTATGTGTTCTTAAAGCACGTTAGCGCTGCTCCCTAGTCGGTGGATGATATCACACATTCAAATCACATTGAATTCTAGAGTTTTTAGCTTTATGGTCATAAAATTTTTCACTTTGACCATAGATTCAATTAGGAATTAGAATAGTTTTATAGTTTATGCTTGCAGCCTTTAACTAGCTCTTTTCATTAGATGTTCAACATGTAAATGAAAAGTAACCTAATTACCAGGAATGAATAATTGTCTAAAAGACAAAATGGAGCTGTACTCAAACATTTTATACTGGTTTGTGAATAATTCAGTGCACATGCTTCCATCACTCAGTATACACTGATGGCACCATGGGACACTGTGTGGTCTGATGAAATATAGCTCAAATTTGTTGTTTAAAAAAAAATCAGTTTTTTTCTATAAGTATTCACAGTGGTCTTGCTAACAATGGTGGGCATGTTCATTTCTAGGCTGAACTGCAGAAGGATTGATGATGGATTATACAATTGTTGACAGTTCTTTTGAACAGTGCTATTTCCACCACTTTTCTTGTACAATAAATCACACACTTTGTTTTATTCAGTGAACTTTAATGCATGTGTAAGTGCAGTGCATCGCATCCATATTTCTTTGAAATGTAATAAACCTCAGTCAGTGTGGAAACAATGTAACCTAATTTTTTTTTCTTCAATATTATGCACTTGTTTGGTTGGCTCATAAACGCATGGTATCTGGGGCTGACAAATACAAGTGCATTGTCATGTGTCATAAATGCTCTGTTTGTCTGCACAGCTGAGCTGCTAATGTCCTTAACATATTTATGTTCTTAAACCTAAAGGTAAGAATAAATCCAGTAGTTGCTGAGAAGCTCTACGTTCCACTTTTCAGTTGTACCAAAATAATTACTTTAGGAACCTTAAACGAGTTTACAACTCTCATTGCTCACAAAGAAAGTGCTGTAATCTTTCGAATGTGTGCGCCACTAACTCAGTGAGCACAAAATGTATCCACACATTTGGCCGAAGGTGTTTTCTAAATAGATATGGTAGGTTTGCTGGGTCATGATGGTAATATCCATGCTCCTGTAGATTTACTAAGTTGTTTTAAAGACATCTGTTTCTCCTTCTCAGGTATATTGCTCCTGATAAGCGTGAGGAGAATGATCAGTCCACTCATAAGTGGATGGTGTATGTGCGAGGATCCCGCAAAGAACCTACTATTGATCATTTTGTAAAGAAAGTCTGGTTCTTCTTGCATCCCAGTTACAAGCCCAATGACCTTGTAGAAGTCAGGTGTGTGTTTATTATTTGTATTACATACATTTATATTTATGCATTTGGCAGATGCTTTTATCCAAAGTGACTTGCATTGGATGAATGAATACATTTTTTATTCAGTTCCTGCTTTCCTTTCACCTGTTGCGTTGTTAGCGCAATGCTCTACCAACTGAGCCACAGGAAAGCTTTATATTTCTAAAACCAGAACATTTTATGACTGTTAGAGGTACTCAATTTACATTTAATCAGTTTCTGTGTGAATTAAAATTATATTTAACTTGTTAGAACACAAAAAAAAGAAAAGAAAAATCAGTTTTGATGGTTTTACATATTGTTAAGATCCAAACTTGTTGAAGTTGCTGAAATCCAAAAACGTATCTCTTTCACACTATTTCAGTGAGCCACCATTCCACTTGACACGGCGAGGCTGGGGAGAGTTTCCAGTGCGTGTTCAGATCCACTTTAAAGATCAACGCAACAAACGCATCGACATCATTCACCATTTAAAGGTCAGCTATTTTCATTAATTTTTTTTCTTGTTTACTGAGAAAATAGAAAGGGCTCCTTTACCTTTTTTAGGGCTTGAGCACCAAAACTTTGTAGAACCCTATTGTAATTTCTCAGAGTTCTATTGGTTTGTGGCTTTCTGCACATTTTTGAGGGCCTAAATGTGCTTGAAAAAGCACAAACTTTACGTCTCACTTTAATGAACTCTTATTAGCAATTCTATTTGTTCATCTCCAAACTTAATCAGTCTTATCTAAAGGCATATGAAATGTTAATTTGCGAAGCTATCTATGACTTTGTTGCACTGTGTGTGCACAGTGGCTGTGGAAAGATGAAATTTTGCCACAAACTGGAAGTTGTTAATAACTCTGGTTTGCAATGTCCGATCGGGTTAACGATGCTGGAGGTGTGCAAATTCTTTTATCGCTACTTGCAGCTTTAATTTGGAGATTATGTTTTTTTTTTTTTTTTTTTTTTTTTTTAGGTAGGATGTGTTTAACCTAATGGTCATTTTTACAAAGTTTTTATGTTCTCCATCAGCTCGACCGAACATACACAGGTTTACAGACTTTGGGAGCCGAAACGGTAAGATGCTCTTCTAAAGAACTTGAAGACATTGTCATAGTTTGTAACAATACACAGATTTTGATTCACTTTCTAGAATTTTTTTAATTAACATGTTGTACAGAAGTTAAAGGTAGAGTGTGTAATTTCTTGCAAATTGTCTAACAATGCCTTAATAAAGGAACCATAAGCAAGGAATGTATAGGCTGTTAAACACATAATCTTTTAATATGTGATCTTTTCAATACTATTCTTAAATAATCAGGCATTCCCTCTAGCAGAACATGTGAGAACATAATTTTAATGATAACAGCTTCTTTGAATTCTTATTTTCTGCATCCTCAAAAATGCTGTATTTACCCCTTCCTAATGTGCCTTTGCCTTGCCTCCTTTAGTGCAAATATCTGCAGGTAGTCAGAATTTGTAAAATGCGAATGAAACAGATTCGGACTCTCACAAAATTATCATTTTACATTATTAAGAAAATGTTCCATGTCCAAAATAGTTTTTATCGAAACATAACTTTAGTACAATATTGTTTATATGATCAGCTTTATGGAGTATTTGTAAACAATAAATAGCCAATCTATCAGTATGGTCTATCTTTATCCTGAGTAAAACACATGCTTTTCTTTTTCTGTAAAGGTGGTTGATGTTGAGGTCTACAGAAGCCCTCTGGATAATGACTTCATTCCTTCTTCTGCTCCCTCATCATCTTCATCATCCACCCATACTACATTTGCTGGAGGTCTCTCCTCTTCACGGCGAAGCTCCTCTCCCTCTCATCAGGGTCATGATGATCAGCCTAGTTCAGAAAAAGGTAGTCAGTACAACATACTCTTCAAAAATACTATAATTATTATTTTTATGATTTGAGATTCATTAAAAATACAAAAAAAAGTCAGTATATGACAGGCAAATATCACTGTCTATCAATGTTTTTCATTACCTTTGAGCTACATCAGCAAAAGCTTTTTCACCTTTAGGTTTCAATCTGGCTTGAGATGCCACTTTTAGATTGTGGCTACATGATTTTAATGCTCTGCTAGTAGAGAAACTTTGATCTGGATTTTTCAGCCAATCACGATTGGCAAAATCGTTTTAATATTTATTCACTACATAATATTTATTGTAAACCACAACTTTAATATAAAACAAGTTTGAAACGTCTTTAAATGACTTGAAACAAAAAGATGCTGAACAATAAGCTAGATGGGCCAGTTTTGTCATCCAACAACAACAGGTAAATTGCACAACAAAAAAATAAATCAACTCATAATTGTGAAATATAAACATAATTTGTTGATAACTCGAACTCTACATTATTCCTAACAAGATAGATCCATTGCAGCAGCAAAGTATCATTAAAGGCTAACAGCTTTTTCTTCATAAAGTTTGAGAAAGAGACTGGTATATTTAGCTCCCTGCGCTTACTTAAGTATCAATCATAAATATATCTTTATAAATATAAGCATTTCTGCATTTTTGCTGACAAGAAAGACGTCAGATCTTTTTTCCCATTGCGAATTTCAGTGATCATGATCGGTGGCAGATCAATCGGAGCACCCTTATCTGCTATTTTTTTTATTTATCATTGGGATCTTAGCACTTAGTTACAATGGAATTAAAAACTGTTTTAGGTTTTTGTTCTTATATGAGCAGTAAGAATATAAATGGCCAAGTCAGTTGAATTTCTTATTCCCCCTCTTTTCCTTGACCTGCAGGTGTCACTGTCAAGAGTGAATCTGTACGTTCTCCTTGTTCTGAGCTCAGCTCACAATCCAGCAGGTCTGAAAAAATCACCCTGTTTTCCCACGGAAACTCTGCATTTCAGCCAATCACTGCCAGCTGTAAAATCATTCCACAAGGGCAGGTGCCCAGTGCTGCTGAATCACCTGGGAAATCATTCCAGCCAATCACAATGAGCTGCAAGATTGTGTCTGGTGAGTGTGAGAGCTGCACAAAAAGCCAGAGATCTGCCTGTTAAAATGTGCTGCTCTGCTTTTCTCTGTGGTTTTTGTGTTTGAAAGAAGACCATGTGAAAATGCTCTTCTGTAATGTATTATAGATTGACTGTCAGTGTGTGGCAGCACATCTGCGAGGAGCTCAATCTGTTCTGTCCTAATCTTGTCTTACCAGACCTACTTTTTCTGACAAAGAACCACCCACTCACATCTTCCTCTGATCTTTGAGTTGTGTACACCTCGGGGTTTCTTGCCCTCTGGCTCACATCAAACAGTTTCTTTTTCTTTTCAAAACCGCCTAACCTTCATCTGTTTACCAAAGTGAAAGAACTCAAGTATGTCTTGACCTATCTAGGAATTCTGGACCTTGATTATATTAATACAGAATTTTTTCTGAAAAGGAACAAGTTAGTTTAAGATTAGCGATGTGGAGCCCCCTTGAGATTTAAACACCAAACATTTGTGCACTTTCAAGGAACCCCACCTCTCTCATTTTTCTCTCTCTCTATCTTTCTTCAATGCAGCATGGGATCTTAACTGTTTGCATCTTCAGTGTTTTAAAGCTAAATAAAGCCTTCCTTCCAAAGTCTTTTTCTAATGAGTTGTTATTCATATTTTCAATAACACATGCAAATGCACAGAAAATGTCTTTGTTGTAAACAAGAAAGAAAACTGTCACTCTCAACAACCAGCACTTGGCTTGTTTAACAAAAAAATAGGCATTTTAATTTTCATGTCACTACACAACATAAGCCCAGCTTTATACACTACTACAACTTTGACCCAACTGATGGTGAAAACATCTTTTATGTGACATCCAAATAGTTTGATTTGGATTATAGCATTTAAAATCTTCCACCCCCAAGGGAGCTGCTGTAATATTTGCGCATTTGTTTTCTGGTTTGTATATGTGCTGCCGGAGTTTATTTCAAACCTCTGATATTGGAGTCATTGAAACTGCAATTATATATTTTTTTACATTCCAGGCTCTCCAATCTCCACTCCTAGTCACTCTCCTCTTCCCAGGACACCATCATCTACACCACTGCACATGAAGTCCAGCCCATCGGTCATGAGCAGCCCCTACACCATCATGGACAAACCAGGGCAAGTCGTTAATATGACTGCTTCGACATCTGCAGCATCAGGTACTTTCTCCCCTATTATTGAAATAAATTTTAGATGGATCTGTTGTTATGAAGTGACTGTTGATTGGAAGGGCTGATGACAAACTAAAGATCTGATAAAGCAGCGCTTCCGCTTGGCAACAGATGTGAAGGGCATTTTTTGACCTAAACAAATTACTACACAAAAACATGTAAAAAGTCACTTAAGTTGATATCAAGGTAAAACATAAGGTAAAAATAACCTGCAATGTATGAAATGTGAATTCATTTGAGGTGTCTACCAGACATTGTTCCAAAATGCTTGATTGACTCAAAATTATTACTGTTATGAAATTCTTTACTTTCATTATTTTAAACCAACTAATATTACATATTCCAGTGAACTTTTCGTGTGTAAACGTTTTTTTAATTGCTATTGTGTAGTTCTGAGTTTTTAAGTAGTTATACACAACTTTTGCATTACATAATTGTACTTTGCTTTTTTGCTTGTAAAGTTTTTACTGATGATCTTTGTAACGTTAGCAAAGTTCACCGAGATATTTAAAGTTTTTTTATTTTTTTTATACATTAAAAAAGTATACATTTAAATGTTTTGATGTACTTTTTGCAGCATGTTCTTATTAAATAGCATCATTTTGTGTGCTTTGGGGGAACAATAGAGTTCGACACCGCTGTCGTAGTGTAATTTTTCATGCGTAATTTACATTTATGCATTTGGCAGATGCTTCTATATAGGGCTGGGCGATATGAAGCAAAAAATATATCTCGATATATTTTGCTATATCTCGATATACGATATATCTCGATATCGACAGGATTTAACCCCCCCCCCTCAAAAAAAAAAACTACTGCAAAAACAAATATTACAAATTTCAAAGTCGTTTTTTATTGAAGCTCAGAGGTGCTTCTGCAAAATTTCTTTCAGAAATCCTTGTATACATATTATAAAACAATAAAGAAATACATATTGCCTTTTCATTCACAAATAAAACAACTAAAAAACAGGCTGTGCATAGGAACAAAGTGCTCCTGTAACATTTAGGATATAAACAAAATCCCTGATAACATAAATAATAATTTAACTGTAAAATAATACACATGGCCTTCTTTTCATTCAAAAATAAAACAACTCAACTCAAGCTCATCTTTGCAGGACCTCTGTTGTAAGTAACCTTTTCCAATTCAGCAGCAAGCCGCGCTCTCTCTGTAGTGTACAGTCGCGGGAGTTCCTGTCTCGAAAAGTAATGCCGACTCAGTAAACTGTATCTGACAGGGATCAAGTGTTTTTAGCATACGTTTAAAAGCCTCGTGGTTCAACGACGGATATGGGTGCCATGTCCACCGCTATGTGAAATGCCATGAACTCTGTGACGCTACACCACCTTGCACTGTCTTTCATATTCTACACTCCGCGTTATAGAATTGTGGAGATTAGTTGCGCTTTGGTTGGCTGCAGCTTTCACGGCATTCACGGCAGTAGACATCTGTCTGTTGTTCGTCTGACGACTTAAAACCAAAGTATTTCCATATAATGGAGCCAGCTGTTCTTTTTTGCAACAAGTTCTGTAGCCTCCAGGCTAGTTGCGGGCGCCGCCATGTTGATTGAGACGACAGGCAAGGGGAGGGGGAACAAAAGCAAGGAGGCGTGGACGAGCACAGCACAGAGAAGGCACACAAGCAAATTGGCGAAAATTAAATATAGACATTATATCGATATGTACGATATGCCAGAATTCATATCGAGTTTAAAAAATATCTCGATATATTTTAAATATCGAGATATCGCCCACCCCTACTTCTATACAACGCAACTTACAGAACGGGAGAAACACGGTTGGGTAATCATTAGAACTGCAAACAGAAGAGGTACCAGCTGATTTAGAATTGAGTGCTTTAGAGGGTTTTTTATGTATCCATCTACATTTGATCTTTTCCTGTATGCCTATTGACTGTAATGTCACCCAGAGATTTCAGATTCTCAGTCATCACAAAGTACAAGTTTTCCCATTGCTTCTGTAGCTCAGTCCTTCGTACTCTTTCTTTGTCACACACTCTTTCACTCACACTCTCTCTGTCTCTCTTTAAGGGCTTAACTTTCTCCCATGACTCATGCAGTGGGTTTGCAGGCCATCATAAGAACAGGTTCCTATGGCAACCACATCAATGAGAGTAAAAATAATGTTAAGAGTTAGAAAATGCAGCAGATGTTGCATTAAGAAAGTAGACTCTAGCTTCATTTCTATATAGCTTGCAATCTCTGTATTGCATATTACTACAAAGAATACATTTTCACACTCTTATAGAAGTGTGGTATGGGCGATGAAGAGCTGTACTCACATTTTTATATTTACATTTATTTTAACAAAAAAAAAACAGAAATGTGCGTCTCACTCCACATAATTATAAAATTCATAAAAAAACCCCACATAAAATAAAACTTAGCAAAGGAGGCGGAGCTCTCATAGCAGTTTTCTCCAAAGAGAAAAATCAGTGTCAGTGAATCAGGAAATATTCTGTGTACATATGATGACTCATTATGTTTACTTCAAAAGTTGGAAATTAGGAGCATGTAAAATGCAAATAATGAAGTACCTAGTATTGAACCTTGTGGGACTCCACTGTGCACTTGGAGAGCTGACCATCCCACCCAATAAATAGGACTGTGATTGGTCACTCAAATATAAAAAAAAAAAACATCTGCCCTACATGCTCCAGTTAGCTGAACACTATAATGGTATACTCTGTTCTTAAAATGGACTTAAGAAGTTTGTTGGTTGCATCTGGTTGGAAGCATCTGGTTGGAATTAAATGATCAACTTGTATCATAATCTTCCACATGCATTTATAAATAATTAAAACGTTTTTTTACTAAGAGACTTATGAAGACTTCATGAAATGGGGTGAAACTGTTCTAAAATGTAGATTTATTCAGTTGCCTGTGGGTGAAAAATACATAATTGTTTCATCTCAGAGAGCCAGCAGCTAGTACTACATGCTGTACAATCTTGAAGTAATAATCATATTCTTGTGTTTGTGAAGTGCAGAATTTTTTAAAGCCTGTCTCTTATGAGCTGTACATCAGGATCTTTGGTGATTGTGCAACACAAGATTTGGAGATTTTACAATTTCCCCCTTGTACCACAGAAATAGCGTATAAGCTATTTGTGTATGTAGTTTAAATGGAAAAATAATACCTTTCTTAAGTACTTTCTTGTTCTGGTAATAGCTAAAACCTCTTCGATGAGTATTTCTTATTGCTTTTGAGTCATTTTGTCCACGTGAAACTGTTTTTATTTCTAAAGATAACATTTTGCTCGTTGAAATGTTTTTGTCCCTCACAGTGAGTCCTGCCAAACAAAGCAGCACAGCCCATGGCACTCGCTCTCCAGCTCCTAAAGTTCACACAAGCAGCTTGCTGTCATCTGGAGTAAAGGTGGGACTCAACCTACCACTTTTTAATTGTGTGGATTTCATGTAGCAACCACATTTATTGCTTTCACAGTTGTTAATAATATAAAAGAGTCTTGTTTAATTATCATGTATATTGACGATTATCTCTGTTTGTCAGGCAAGTCAGAATGATTGGAATATAACTGTATTGGATCAGTAAAAATGACATGGGTATAGTGTGTGTGAAATGTGTAAAAACAGCTTATTTCTTATGTATTTAGGAATAATTGCTGAATCATAGCTTTGTTTATTTTGTTGAGAACATATAGTTTGCCCTTCTGTTGAACTTAAAACACTTAAATTAGGTGATGATCTCTCTTTGTCTCCTTTATCTGGGTTATTCTCTGAGGGCAGTGTTTTCTTGACACTGCAGGCTAAATTAACTCTGGTGGTTATTAATAGTTTCTGCCAGGCGATGCAGTAAGTGTCTGCAGCAGCAGGGTGAAGGTTTAAAATGGGACATTTATCTGTGGCATGATGATGCTGCTTTTCTGCATGCTTTGCAGAGAGCCGTTTTTTTTTTTATTGACTCACTATATTGCCAAAGTACTCTCTCATCTGTGTTTTTAAGGTGTGAAGTTCGATCTGTGATCCAACCCAAATGTTCAATACATAGCAGCTCAATATTTATATTATACATTTTCTTAAATAGACTAAGTTAATTGGCTTTCTGCTAAACTACTTTTATTTAGAGCCTGCATTAGAACATGAATAAACAAGTGACATCCATTTCTTAATACCTAGTTTTTACCAAAATCTTGTAATTTCTTTACAGCTATAACAGTTTTAACTAACACAGCTGTAGCTTGAAGCTTTAGGGCTGTGTTTTTATAGTTTTCATATAATCATTTGTTTCTTTATAGACCTTGCATTGTGCTCTAGTGCAGTCATGTTAAAACTAATTGGTGCCTTCCCCAAACCGTTCCTAAGTTAGAAACATGACAAAACCAGGGTCCATGTGCGTTGTGTTTGTTCAATTTTGGATTCTGAATTGAAAATTGAATATTGATGCCTTTCTTTTACTTTTTCGATTGAAAGTTTGAAAATATAATGACAAATATATTTATATTTAATATAAATATATAATTAAAAAATTGTTATAAGAAATATAAAATGACTCCTCTTTTTACATTATTATTTTTAATTATTTGTTATTTCATCATGTTGTACTCCTGAATGCGCCATTGTAAACTGAACCATAATGCTCTAAATTCATTACATCTTAATGAAGTAATAACAAAAGAGTGACAGTGAAGGAAGACTGTAGTGTTTCTTTACTTGAACACCTTAATAACAAACTCAAATAAGTTATTATGTCTCAGACTCTCTTCTTTACTTATGCGTCTCTCTACATATAGATGCACATGATCGCCACCTGGTGGTCACAATATGTTACAGTCCTTGAAAAAAAAATGCTAATCACATTTGTTATAGCCAGTTATAAAAATGTGATTCTGATATGCGTCCTTTTCTCACAATGATGGACTGCAAACAAAGTGTTTGTAAAGCATGTTTTCCACTTTGCGACGCATTCAATATAACCATTCAATCAAAAATTGAATGAACGCACCACACACGAACCAACCGAGTCCAGCTCCTGAAAAACAACCTCGTACCACAATACTTCCTCCACTGAATGTCACATTTGCCATTAAACCTAAACCAAGTGCATAAAAAAGCTGCATTCCGAACCAAACATTTTATTTACTAATATATATTAGATGATTACCCACCATTAAACATAAAAAATTATTTTCTAATTCAAACAACATCCAGGTTCTCATCTGATTATCAGATTTATGAAGAGTAATTGTAGTTTTTATTACAAACTAGCATGCATCCCATCACTGGAACTGATGTGATAAGTTATGCTTTTTATTCTCGCTCATTGATTTTTCTCTTGTTCATCTCTGGGCCTCACTAGATATATGTTACTTGATTTTTCCTGTACGCGTCCTGTATGTTGTAGTCAAATCCTCAGCCGCACACTGACTCTTTTGTACTCAAAACTGGAGGGGCGAATGTAGCAGAGGTGAATCTGGCTCAGGTTCACTGAGTTCCTTTCGATTTTTCAGCTTCTCTCTCTCTCTCTCTCTCTCTCTCGCACACACACACACAGTGGTATACTAAATTAACTTTTTGGATTGGACCATGCATCACATATATTGGAAAATTTCTTGGCTTACAATAAACCATGCATCAATCTGATGCCCCCACCCAACTTGACTTGTTAGAGTACAATGCAGAAATTTGATGGGATTTCTGTCTCTCCATTTGTCTTAAGGTTATAATAAAGCAAGAACCAGGAGAGGTCCCTACCCAGCCATTAGCCCAGCAACAGGCTGTTTCCACCTCAACATCCCAGCAGCAACAACAACAGTATGTAACTGTAAAAGGTGGTCACATGATTGCTATGTCACCTCAGAAACAGACAGGAATTGCAAGTGGAGCACCACCCAACAAGGTTTTTAATTTTATATTGGTTATTTCTTTTTGAGATTGTTGATTTGTGATGTTTCATAACCTAGAAAAATCCATTCATTGAGTGTCATAGTTCAAGCTCAAAGTGATGGTTGCTCATTTGTACATTGTTGTTAAAGAAATGCATATAATACAGAGCTATAATATAGATACCTGTATTTGCAAGGTAAAGTGGTTGCAAGATATTGTACATTGATTGCTATTGTGAAATGGGAATCGCCATAACAACCGTAATGAAAATTCTGCACTGGTGCTGATCAAAAGTGATATCTAGCAAGTTCATTCGGTGCAGGCTGTCCACTCTTTGAGAGTTACTGCAACTGGAGTGCACTGTCGTCATACAGATGCAGTCTAAACATAGCTCAGGTCACTGTTTCTCTAAGGATGTCCCTCCTGTCTATAGACTGCAGCTTTTTATAGCACTCATCTTACATCCTGTTTAAGATCTTACCTACAGTATCCTCCACATATTTTTTTTATATGCCCTGTTCTTG
Organism: Danionella cerebrum; assembly: GCA_007224835.1. Classification (NCBI taxonomy): domain Eukaryota; kingdom Metazoa; phylum Chordata; class Actinopteri; order Cypriniformes; family Danionidae; genus Danionella; species Danionella cerebrum. Next base: position 466,854 of record SRMA01026784.1, on the reverse strand, counting down.
TTTTGTTATGAATTTTTATTTTGTCAACACTTTAGTCTACAAACATAAAAAATGTTCGTTCTTGACTTTGTGTAGTTTAAAAAAAGAATCTGGGGGTGTATTAAAAAATGACATCAAGCATTGCCAAAAAAATGGTTTTAAAGATAATCGGAGCTAATTGTAAAGTAGTACAACGCTCAGAAAGACCCCGGTCTTCTAAGGGTCAACCATTGATTTCTTGCTGACTGGTCCCATCTGCCTAGAGATCATTTGCAAGATCTCCCTGTGTAGTTCTGGGCGGGTTCTTAATGTTTCTCATGATTATAGGATCTCCACAAGGTAGGAGCTCCATACCAAGGGTGTCGGAGGTCGATATACACATAGAATTACATTTCTATACTAATAATTTGTGTGGGCAAATTGTTGTAGTTCAAGGACTAATGCAAATGTTTGGATAATATGTTTTTCCACCATCATTGAAATAAATGTTTTTCTATTAGGTTTTAGGCATTCCACTGGGCTCTGCTGTCAAACAAGTCTCCATGAGCAGCGGACAAATTTTGGTTGCAAAGCCCAGCCCTTCTATGGTAAAAGTGGTTGGCCAAAAGCAAGTGGTAGCACAGGGTGTTGCAAAGGCAATAGTCAGCGGTGGAGGCACCAGTGCTAGCACTGTTTTGGGACAGCAGGTGCATGTCGGCACCAAAGCAGCAGGCAGCTCAGGAGGAAGCAGCAAGAGTGGAGGTAAGAGTTCACACAAAATCTGCAGATGCAAGCTTTTACGGCATTATGTGTCTGCAAATGATGGATTTAAAAATAACCTCTTTTTAATACACACTGCTATCGATGTGATAAATACCTCGATATTATGTCTACGATACGATATACCTAACAATATTTTACTATTTTTATCCAACTATTGTTTATATAATAAACAGTCATTGGAAATAATGTAAATGAGCGTTATGAGACCACAAAGTTAAGAAGGCTTGGGTCTAGTTTGATTTGTATGAGAGCATTTGATACATCCCGTCCACTAGGGGGCATCGTTAATGCTTGCATCAAGTAATCTTTATTTACTCTCAGTGCTGGAGAGAGCTAATTTTATAGTCTTTCTCTTTTAAATTTGAGTAAAGGTAAACATTACATAAAACAAGAAGACGAGGTAAAGAAGTTTCAGAAGTGACTAGAATCACAATCACTCCCGGATATCTCACACTAGCTTCATGATACGCATTTTGACAATTCTGTGTTGCGATATATTGTGCCACGATATATTATTATACAGCTCCTTTTAATGGATACAAAATTCTTTTAAAAGATCGTTATGTTGAAAACAAAGCAAGATATTATATTTTTGGGTTTACAAATTAATTCTAGATTATACTGAGGAAGACAAGCCTGCTTTTTTGTCTTTTTCAAACCATTTTTGGGATTTAGTCATTTAACAGATTTTTTTGCAAATATTTTTTGTTTTACATTTCTTTTTGCTATCAGAATCTTTCCTCAAAAGGTTGAAATGAGCAGGGGGAGCTTGACTATATCCAGCAAATAGAGATCTCATGTAACCTTTTGTGTCGTGTTGACCATGTTAATAAAATAAAAAAATATTTATAAAATTGTGATGTAAAATATATTCTTAAGATCCTCAAAAGAGAAATTGAAGCTAGTACACAGTACCAGCTTTTATTCACATTTAATTCTGAAAAGAAAAATCCTAATATGTTGCATGTGCTGTAACGTTACATCGGACATTACACTTTAGTACGAAAAGTGCAAATGAAAGTAAGTTGTCAACTTCCTCAGCTCATCTTTATTGTGTTTCAAGGCTGCCAACTGAAAGTTACAAGTGCTGATCATAGATGTTGGTGCCAATGAGGTCTTAAAATATTTTTTTGAGGGTATTTAAAAAGTCGCAGAATCACATTGGACCATATACTTAAATATACACAACCACATACTTAGCTTTTTTTGTCCCTGAAAACACATTTTAAGCTATTTCTGTTCACTTAGTAGAGCTGACATGTGTATGTGGGTAAAACAATAAATGTGGAGATGTGTGCTCAGCACCACTAGTATTGTGTGGCGGTGGTTCGTAATGAAGTTCTTCGCTGCAGCACTGTTTATGTGTGGGTGGGAAGATGACATTGTGTTTATCAGGCTGAGCAGCAGACGATATGCTGAGAGGGAAAATTCACAGAGCTAATCTAAGTGTTCCTCTGTAGCTGTAGTGCAGTGCTGACTAAACCGTTACTCAGTCAGACACTTGTATTTCCCAGGTGCCACCGGGAGACAGGATTTAGTTGGATTCGTTTTAAGCAAATAAAAGGATAGACTTCTGACAGTGATTTGGTTTTCATGCTCTAAATCGCTGACACTTTTGGATCTTTCACCTTTGATCAGCTATAGCTTCATAGATGCTTCCTCATTGAAAGGGTCATTTATGTGTTTCAAATTAGCATAGATATAAGTGATGTATATATTCATGCTACAGCCACACACTGTCAGCTGCTAGCCAATAATATTTAACCTTTTAAGAACATGAGCTCATGAGAAAGCAATAAGTAAGGGAAGGTAGTTTTAAAATGAAAAAGAAAATCTTTATATCTTGCATTAAAAAAAGAAAGGCATTTTCGGTTTTCCTTCAAGCACTCTTTAGCTCTAGAATCCCAAAATGCTGGAGATTGCTTGTGATGAACTCCTTGCAAATGCTTGTAACCTATTTACAGTCAATTTATGGTGAACCTGCGGCAGTAGAAGCTCATAACTTTTTTTATAAGTTTATAAAACTTTTTTTTTTTTATTTGGAAAATATTTGAAAGTCCTTGATGAAATATTCTGTTGGTTGTTGCACAAAAGCCTTCGTATCCTTTGGCATTTGGCATTTTAATCTTTTTGCAAGTCAAATTGAGGCTAAAGGTCAGCCGTACACTGCATGCATGTTTTGTAACACAACATTTAATTCAAAAAAGGGTTTCCTTCTACAAATTTTTTAGAGACATCAGTGGAATTAATTCTTAAATCTCTCCAAAACATGTACTCCGATTGAAAAAAATCTGTTTCTTCTGATTTAAAGGTAATTGTCTGTTGCTTTTAAGGTGGAATATTTAATGGCAATTGACTTTTTGAATCGCAGATGAAACATTCCATTCTAATACATTCAACATCATTGTCTGCAGCTATTTTCCACCATTAAACATGTTGCATTTAAAAGATTTTGTATTTATTGTCTTTATTTGTGTTTTAGTTATGGCCACACTCCAGTTGCCTGCAAATAACCTGGCAAACCTGGCCAATCTACCTCCAGGCACCAAACTCTACCTAACCACAAACAGCAAGAACCCTTCAGGCAAAGGCAAATTGCTATTGATTCCACAAGGAGCCATTCTGAGAGCCTCGCACACTGCAGGTAAGGCATACATACAAGATTTTTCCTCCATCTTGAAAAATTGGCTTTACAGAAAAGCATTGAAGAATGTCTTTCTGTGACTCCAGGCCAGCAGTCTCAGAGTTCTAGCTCTGGTGGATCACAATCGTCCACTAGCTCCTCTGGATCTGGCAGCCTGCCCTCTAATGTATCCTACACTTCTTACATCTTCAAACAGACCCCACAGGTAATATTGTTTCCGGTACATTCTGATTGTAAGGTTGTTAAACAGTGGTTTCTGTGTGTACTTCTGTGCCATCTAATTATAAAAGGCCACTAAGTTCCAATGTCAAGTCTGTGTTCACAAACTTTCTAATTATTGTTCCAGGGGACGTTTTTAGTTGGCCAACCAGGGGGTTCTGGGAAACAGAGCTCCAGTGGACATGCAGCATCGACTCCTGCTTCTGGTACCCAGCAATCCATTCGAGTCACAGCAGGACAGAAAGCAGCCATTTTGGCTCAGGTTTGTAACAAAGTAAGGGTATTTTATGCACTCCCCTCTTTTATTCAATATGAAAGCGGTGAGCGCAAAATATAACTGTGATTAAATGGTTCAGATGCACAAACTTTAAGTCTACAATGACACTGGAAACCTTATAAAATTGTATAATAAAAATAGACTTAGAAAAATAGTGTTTTTGTAAGAGTTGAATATAATTTATAGTATCCACACAATATAGCCATGGTATAGTTATGTTGCTATTAAGATTTTAAGAAGTTGTTGAGGAATTTTCATATTTTTATATTAATAGAAATGAATAGAACCTATTGGAGGACATTTCCACCAGGTTTAAAATATGGTGTAAAAAGTAAACATTTTAAGATACAAAAGTAAAAAAGTTTGAGATAAAAAATTTACATTTTGAGATAAAAAGTTGACGTTTTGAGATGCAAAAGCAGAAGTTTTGGGATAAATCCGAGATTGAGATTTTTTAATGAAAGCGGCAAACTCAGCCTCATCCGTTTTGTTCTTTTTGTGCCTTAAAAATTCAGCTTTTTAAGCCATTTTTATACCTAGCAAAAATGCAAATCCATCAAATCCAAAGTTAGTGAAGACAGTAAAGTGGTTTCATTAGCTTAGAGAGACGGTGATGAAAGAAAGGGCTACTTCCTGTCTCTCTCCTTTAATGCTTTCTCAGGTACAGATCACATTTCAAATTCCTGTTATGTCATGTGACTGTTTTCCAGACTTAAAGAAAGGCAAAACCCTGAATTCAAATTACCAATGGAAATTTCAAAAATCTTTAAATCCACCTGCTCACTTTTGCTTCCTTCGTCAGACTCTCATGTTCAATATTTTCATTTTACCATCAATGATGATTTTTAAGAGAACCAAAATCAGTTTGTCATTGATTTCTCCTGCTTTCTCTGCATCTCATTGATCATTCTGTACCTCTCCCCTTTCTTTCTCACTTTCTCTCTTTCCTTGGTGTTATACAACACTTCTTCCAAAGAGCTCACACTCTCTAGAGAATTTAGAATGGATCTGTGTGTGCCTTGATTATTAGATAGAAGCTCATGAGTGTGCTTCAGTGGACATGGTATCATGAGTGTTCTTACTTACAATTTTACCATAATTGTTTGCCCTGCTTAATTAGCCATTTGAATCAATTCTCATAAACGGAAGCACAAGGGTTCAGCTTGCTATATTAATGCCTGAGGGTTTTTCCTCTGGTTTATCTGATCAGCTTTTTTATGTGTACACTGAGCAGAATTGTAAGCTTATCACTCGACTCCAGAAGCAAAATACCATACCATTTTCACTGTATCCATATTTTAAAACTAATTTTAAGCTTTAAAGAGCAGACATCCAGGCATACAGAAGTCAACATTTTTTTTCTTGGTAATGATTGGCAGGTGGCGGCAGGGTCGCAAGGTTCTCAGGTGAAGCTTTCAGATGGCTCAGTGAAGATGGTAACAGCTGCTGCAACCAGTCATCTCAGTAAACCAGGCACCACCACCCTGAGAATGACTGGAGGTGTCATCACTGCTGCTAGCTCCACCCCTACAACACCTAGCTCTCAACAGGTAAGATGGTGTTGCTCGTTATATCACATTTGTAAGCCTGTACTGTGAGAAGGCTAGAATATAAGTCCCTCTTATGTGACTTTCAATGTCCCAATATTCACAGTGCATCTGAATCCTTAAATTGTTTGTAAAATAAAAAGTTATCCACGGTTTCAACACATTGGAATTATATTGTAACAGTGCGAATATGCTAAGTACTTACACATTGTTACTGAAATATTATGATAATCCATTATAATGAAGATGCTGGAAGCAAGGAGGTATAATAGAAAATAAAGCATTTTAGCTTTAAAACACTTTGAACGCTAAACAGCTGGCAGAGAACAAAGGAGATGCAAAGGGAAGGGGAAAAGAGAGTTTAGTAAAGAAAACTGACTCAACAGCCTGACTTATAGAACCTAGCTATGATGTAACTTCCTGTTTGTGATGCAACTTCCTGTTTTATCGCAGGATTCAAAATGTTTTTTCTATTTGCAAACATGTGAATACTTATAAAGTATATACTTCCACTTATGAATATATACTTCTATGTAGATGTAGCTTTTGCTGAGCAATAGACAACCCTGATCACTTTTGAGCAGTCTTCATTGACCCTGATCCATCTAAATGTGATTTATTATGTCTTCCACATGACCACACAATCATGTATTATTTTTCCACAACATGAATTTTATGACTTCTTAAAAAACACACACAATTGTTAGGCTCCTGGAAACGAGTGCTGGGATATAAGTCAATGTATTCAACATAACCACGGATCAAAAATACTTCTAATGTTTTACTTTACAGACATCAGAAGGGTCTGGAGCTACTTCCTCTCAGGCATTACCTCAGACAGCTAAAGCCCCATCACACCACCCTGTACTTGTAGCCGCGAGTCAAGCTGCCGTGATCAATGCAGCCAAGAACGCCAACACAAAGACCATTACTGGTACTAGTGCAGTAGTTACAGCTGCCAAGACAGTCAACGTGCCCCTCATCAGCCTGTCGAAAGGGGCCGCATCATCTGTAGTAGCTGGGGCCAAAACCTCCAATACTTCAGTGGTCACTGCTGGGTCACTGATTGGGGGTGGAAATGTCAGTGGAAAAACTGCTGCTACTATCTCAGGTACTCATCACTTACAGCATAACAAGATCTTAACGCTGTGCAACTTCCTTGAAAAACACATTTTCTGTATTTGGGAGGAGAATTTCACAACTATGCTTCAGATTGTATTAGTTTTATGAGTGCATTAAACCAATTCTGGAACATATTTATTATATTACACCAATCATCTCTGAAAGCTTCCTATCTGAATCAAAAGTTGAGTTATGCTTTCACACGTTCAAAGCATCTTGAAGTACCAAGTACCTGGTCTAAAAAGGGTAACCAGCTTTTACTGCCTACTTGAACATATCACCTTTGAGTAAACACATCTTGGTGTGATTTAGATCCTTCAGAAAATATTTTATCAAAATGAGTTTTAAACTTTGCAGTCCAATTAGCAGGGTTTTACAGGATCTTACAAATACACATCCGAAAAAACAAATTGCTAGTTTTACAATGAACAATGAGCCATTGTTAGACATATAACAGTAGTGTTTCACAGTGGATCCACTCATGAGATGTACATCTTATAAAAGAACATTTTTAAAAATTGCTAAATGAGTAAATCCATTGTGTTAGATTTCATCTCATAAGTGCATATATAGATCTGAAGGAAAGGTTATGAAGGACAAAATTGGCTAATAACATTAAATCTTCACAATATAACCTCAAGGATTACATGTTTATCTGTGTAGACCTTTACAAACGACCAGAAGTTAAGCATTAGCTGATCCTTGCAAAACCAGTTGGTTGCTAATCTGAAGTTCTTTTCAATGGCCCGTTCCACCAAACGGGAGCCATTATCAAAAAAAAAAACAAAACATTTTAAACGATGCTCCAAGAGATCATCACAAAATCATCAAATATATAAATAAGAAATAGAGAGAAGTTGGTTAGAGAAAAGTCGTTTATGGAGCATAAGTTTTAGTTGTTTTTAGTTACGCCTTTATAGTTGTTCTTTCATTTTACACTGCTTTGATCTAATTTTAATGATGCTCTTTACTAAAGTGTTTATGGTAATGGGGTTCTGATTCTGATAATTCCTTTACCTTCAGTCCTAAGGGGCATTTAGAACATTAAATTCACTTGAAACCTGGGTGACAACATACTCAGACACAGAGGATAACATGCAAACTCCACTCAGGTCCACCCATGTCTGGCCGTCGTCAACTTCTTACTAATACGCCAATGAATATGTTCTTTGGCCAGTATTTGAACAATTTATCTTTCAGTCATAGATTTATTGGTGCTTTTGTTGCAAATCCATTGTAAATGGAAAGACTGTTAATGCTCACTGTAAAGTTCACCAAAATCTATTGCTGTATTTATGTTCTTTTCTTTTCCTGCAGGTATGTTGACATTGCACCCACCACAAGCTAGTTCCCAGCAGACAGTTCTCACCATCCCAGCCAATCAACTGAAGCAGCTCAGTGTGGGCAGTGGAACTTCAGGACTGCAAACAGTCCTGATGCCTGTTGGCAAAGGTAAAGGAACTACCAATCCTCTGATACCTATGCAACCTTCATCTTGTAAAGTTCTGTTTAAGACTAAGTTGGTATTGAGGTTACCATTGTATGTTTTTCAGAGTGCAATATTTTTATGGTTTAAACACAATTGACTTTGATACTTTTCTGACAAAAATGTTTATTTTGCCATCTAGTGCTCACATCTGCTTGCTAGCTGTTTTCTAGTTTGAGTCCACCAGCTTCTTAGAGCAGGAGATAATCTATCCTATTTTGGATTTGGTGTGTTGAAACAGAGCACTGCTGTCAGACAGATCATTTACTGTAATCGTATGCAACTTGTCATGATGATAGTGGTGGGAGGAGTATGGAAGAAGCTAATGGAGAGATAACAGGATTCATTACCCGAGAAATGTCAGGCTTGAGAGCTCTTAACTATTATCAGAGGGGGCAGGAGTTGCATGAATTAGAACATCAAACACTATTCAAATCATCCTTCAGTCTGGTCGGCATGACATTTAAAATGATAAACTAGCAGAAGAACACTTAATTTATTTTAAGAATTTGATAAATCTATAAAATAGAATTAATGTGACATTCACACGTTTTTCACTCAAACAAGAAAAAAAAATCTAAACGTTCAAAGATAAATGAAATCTAGTGAATTTAATTTCAAAAGCATTTGTAGCATATAAAATATGTGTCTGCATAATAATGTCCCAGATGATTTTAAAACACACTGTTTCATTTGATCAATTGGTAGAGGCTTTGAATCCATATATCAGTAGTTCATTTGATAACAAAATAAAACATGTTCCAAATTTCACGTGCTGTCTATTTTTTTTATTTCGATATGATTCGTGTAACTATAACTTAAAAGTATGTGATGTGTATAATACCAAGCAGCCATTTTTGATTATAACATCAGGTATTTTCTGAATACTGGATTCTGATTGGTTGAGAGGTGTTTATTAATAACTGCAAAGGTTGTCCATTTCCATTTCTTCACTTATCATATCAATCCGTCGTTATTGGTAACCATAACTCATGGCTTCCGTTATGAGCCATAGGGTAGTAACAAACTTTTCCAGATTAGATTGGATTATTTTACCGTTTTTATAGAGGCATACAATAATTGTATTTTTTTGCAAAAGCCTGGTTTGTGGAGCACAGCTGTTGTTGCTCTAAAGCTGGACTTGAGACATAAAACATTATCAGCACTGAAACTGCCCCTCGACTGATCTGAGCATGAAGGGCACAACAAACAGATCCCAAATATGAATTATTCACCTTCAGCAGAAGCACAAGTTACATCTTGGCATTTCTAACATTAGTGCTGTAAAAGTAAACGCATTATTAACTCCACAGAGGAGCATTGTCATTGGCTAAAGAAGTGCTTGTCCCAGGTTTTGCATTGTTTTGTGTTACAGTTGTGCAAGCTGGCGCATCTACCAGCAACACATCCTCAGTTGTTGCTGCTTCAACATCCACACCTGTAGCTCAAGGTATAGCGTATTAACACATCCACTGTGAACATGCCAATAGCTCTTGAATATATCGCAATAGCCACATATTGTCTTTTAGACCAATTTCATGATCTTCGTTGCCTGTGTTTACATAGTAAAAACTGAGCCGGGTTTGATTAGATCTACCTGTTCGACTCCCGTTACCCAAGCACCTGCCACACCCTCTACAGTGCCCACTCCTGGTGCTCTGACAACAGTCACATCCACAGACTCCAGCGCTAATGTTAAAGTAGAACAGGGCATGGAGTCTACAGGGCATGACCTCAAGTAAGTAACAAAAAAAATAAATAAGGATTTGAGGCAACTTTTTCAGCAATGCGTGCGCTTTTTGCTCCTCTAATTTTATAAGTGCATGGCACTGTTAATTATTTTGTTCATGTGTTAAATGCTTCAAGTATTATTGCTTGTTTTAAACATTTTCCTTTCCTCACAGTACGGAGCACATAGAGAACATGACGCAACTTCTGACAGCCATTGTGAAGAAATTCCCTCTGATTGTTCCTGAGAAATGTAGGTTTACTGCACAGTTCACATGTTTCCATCCACCTATTTTAATGGAATATCATTAATGATAAACCAACAGACTGATTTCATTGCACAACATCAAAATTTTGTTTTGCCTCTTATAAAATTCCTGAACAAAAGTCTGTGGTTTTATCACAGTTTTATGCATAAATTTTGTATATTGTGCATACCACCCACCTAAATAATACCAAATAAGGTTTTTACCAATTCTGAAATTAAACATGAACTCTAAATCCATTTTGCTGCCACACATTTATGGTTCACTTTCCAAATAGTCGTGTTTTCCTCTGAGAAATATTCAAACCATATCCTTATTTACTCCCTGAACACTGTTTGCTTCTCAGTGTAGATGAACTCTTAGATGGTTTTCAAAGTCATAAATGGTTGGAAAGTTACAGTGTTGGGGTAATCTGTAGATCAGATTAGTCATTATCAGTAAAAAGCATTTATTTAATGGTGGCAAACTTGTGTCCAAAATGTAAATAATTTACCAAGTTACCCAACTTTGTGTAATTGTAGAACCAGCAGATATTAATGTGTAATTGTTTCTTACAGGTGAAGACTCCCTTCCCTTGTGTGCCACCTCTTTGGATCAGTTTTACTCATGGAACATTGGCAAACGCAGAGCGGCAGAGGTACACGAGTCTTCTGTGGCCCATTCCCTTGTCGTACTGTTTACTTATTTCCTTTCTCTACCTTTCTGTTCAGCTGCAGCGGGCTGTGGCTGTACGGCGTGTCTGTGCTGATCTCTTAGAGAGGACCCCTCGACTTCAGGCCCTCACTCCTCCCAGAACAAGAGAGGTGATGCGATGGTGCCGTATCCGTGGTTATACACCTCTTGACCCTGAGCCCCTACGCACAGAGGAGGACTCGATTGAGGACATCCTCACACAGATTGACAGTGAACCCGGTGAGTGTGTACCTTATGTAACTAGACACGTGGTACCGTGCTGTAACAGGCTTCTCTGGATATGAGCTTGAGCCCTTGGTTGAGTGTAATTCATCATGTTCTCTCTCTCTCTCTTTCCCTTCACTTCAATTGAGAGTGTTGACAGTACACAAGAGTTTGTACAAACAATGCACTAGTTTGTTCTCTCTCTCTCTCTTTCTCTCTGCTCACTCTCTGATGGGGCATCCACCATTACAATGATGAGATAATCAGTATTCAGCGTTTGGCCTGAACTCATGAATTCAATTAGTTCTGCAATTACCCATTAAAAATTCGGCCCCAGGTGCTTTTCGAAAAAAGTTACATCTTGGGATTTCACTAACATTAGTGCTGTAAAAGTAGACGCATTATTAACTCCACAGAGGAGCATTGTCATTGGCTAAGGAAGTGCTTGTCCCAGGTTTTGCATTGTTTGTGTTTTCCTCCTACAAAAAAAATCCACAGCTGACGTACAATTACCAAATATACCTAAATTTAACCAAATTTACCTAAAACCTCATTCCAAATGTGTCTGTATTTACAAATGAAGAGTTTGGTTCCAAATCGCGATAAACACCATTTAAAAAAAATGTGCCAAAATAGTGCCAAATCCCCGAAAGGGTTGTGGACTCACTTGAGCGTGCAGCAGATAACTCCATGCTTCAGAGCAGTGAGTCCAATATCTGCGTGTGGGTTCTGACACTGTTTAACTGATCTATTCTGGAACTGACCACTTGATTCAATATTGATGTTTGTTTTTTTTATTTTAAACAGTTTCATTTAAAAAAAAAATATATATATATATATATATATATATATATATATATATATATAGTATATATATATATATATATATATATATATATATATATATATATATATATATATATATATATATATATATATTTATGGAAAAAGTAGGGCCATGCAGTTATTGCATTTTGAACAAAAAATGTTCTAAAATAAATCTTTAAATAGTAAAATGAGGATTTAACATTTTCGTATGCATTTGATGTGCTTGATGAAAGTTAAAGGAAAGTTAAAGGAAAGATTTTCCTCAAAACACTTTTGTGCTAAAGAAAACATGTGTACTCAAATGAGAGTTATGGTGTGTTGGAAAAAAAAAACAACTCTTCAAATGTTTGTACATGAGCCCCTTAGATTTGCTAGAATTTTTATAAGGTCTATTTAGGATTTTATTGTTTTTTTTTTAAATCGGGTCATTGACTGTTTTTTTGAAAATGAACATATTTTTGTCTGACTAGTAGTGTCATCGTTGCTTGAGAAAAGAATTTCTGAGCGTGATGAAAAATGCTTTTTTAAAAGATCATTTGGATTTAAGTGAATTTGGATTTAAACTTGACATTTGTTTGTGTTAGAGTGCAGCTCGACTTTGACAGGCTGTGAAGAGCTGTCTCAGCGTCTGGAGCAGCTTCAGCAGATTCTAAAGGCAGAGCCTGATGATGGCGTAGACGAGCCTCTCGACATCATCAGTGTGAAAGACCATGATGCTGGGAAGGTCCGTATCAAACAGGAACAGGATGAGCATGACCAGGAACCCAAGTTCTACATGGGCCGATGCCCATCAACCCAGTTTATCAGAGACACGGCAGAGCAGGTGAGTGGCACCTCATTAATTTTTGTTGTTCCTGAGTGCAACCACATCTTTTAAATGTTTGAATGTTTTTGCTAGATCGGCATCGCGCTACAGCAGGTGGAGGTGGACAGCAACGTGTTTGCTCCTGTTGTGGAGGCCATGATTCTTAAGGTGGAGGGTCTAATTTTGCAAATTATATAATGAAAACCATACCGAAGTGTCATGAGCACCAGGTGGCGCTGTGAATTAGCCTACATTTTTTTCTGTCATTGGTTGGCCAATATTCTTGTCACATGTTAAAAATGGTCAATATGAAGTACCTTGTCACTGTTAAATGCTCTATTTTCTGTGGCCGCCTGGTGGCGCTATAAATGAGAGTATACATTGTAGATGTACGATCTCACATTTAGACAAGGACTAACCAAGCTGGAAAATTTTGAGGCGAGCAGACATTGTACAGCTGAGTTATGACAACTTCCTGTTTATAGTGAAATGTCAAATTTCGAGGGCCGCCGTGTGCGCATAGTTTTATGGGTTTTTATGAAAAACCTTTTCAATTTAACATCTCATATGCCGTAAGATAAGACTGGTGGAGTTTGGAAGTGAACAGAAAAAATCTCTGGCTATTTCACAAAAGCCATTGAAAATGGAAACTTCCTGTCCTTTTTGGTAACCCGATCCAGTTTAGTTATAGTCAGATTTTGTTACCCGCCAAATTTTGTTTGCGTTTGACAAACTGAGAATGCAACAGAAGGCCAAGTGAAGGGTCATTGAGAAAAGCTTTACAAATTATGGGGTGGTGGAAAATTCCCCCCAAAAAAAGACGTATTGACCACATTTTCTGTTCTTCACCCTTTGTATATAATTATACAAATACGCCAGAAGTTTAATTCCCAAAATAAAAGCTAAGATTCTATGGTAATTCTCTAACAAAATAAACTCAACATCTCAAAACATAAGAAAAGAAATACAAACAAAGGTGAGCCAAACTCCATACATCTGCGAACTATAAAATGAGTGACCAAATCAGTGCAAGACAAAAAAGTAACCAAGCAGTCTAAGAAATCAAACAAGAAAGCAAGAAAAGGAAGGTGTACCGCAAGAAGGAGAGTCGAGCAAGAAAATCACCTTCTAAACTCAACTCTTTTCTAAAATGATGAAACTAGAAAAGGTGCATCATAGGTGAATCATAAATGATCTCCTGAAAGTGTGAAAAGTCCATCTTTTTACAGGATATAATCCTAGGCATGCTCCAATCAACTTTGGCTCGAATGGTTTCCAATCACATCTGCTGAGTGAACCTGATAAAAAAGGAAACCTGTTTTATTTAGATCTAACATTATGTTCTTGAATTTATCTTGTTAGCTAATTGTTTGTCCAGTGTGTGAAATAAGTTGTTGGTGTGCATTTCTTAACACGCCATTCTCATTACGGCTTATAGGCTGTGGAGCAGTTCTCCAGTGAAATCCTCAGGGAATCTTTGGCCAATGCTCACAGGAAATCCCAACAGAATAGGTCAGTATGTCGACCTATATCCTAGCTCACATTTAAACAGCACAGATAAGTGTATGTTTATATATTCTGTTGTTTATAGGTAGAGCACATGACATTATTTCCACCTTAATTTAAGTTGTCCTTATCTTTGCTTGATTTCTAATGATTTTCAGACATTGCAGCTTTAGAAAGAGCTCCAAGATTCAGTTATCAGAGCGCTGAGAACAGCTCATGAAAGTCTGATTTATTTTAATGCTATAAAGCCTAGTCCTAAGGGAGTGATTAAGCAGCTTTTCACAAAACAGCTGATGGAGTGGCAAAAGCAATTTTGGAACCACTTGTAAGAAAAGATTGGCTACTTTGGGTAACATTCAGCTCGTGAGATTGGATTTGTTCATTAATGCTGTGAAACCTTTTGTAATTTCAGCTAATAAGTAAATGTTCCATTGCTCTCCTCTATTGGCTGTGATTATAACCATCCTGTTTAGATATGCACCTGAATCTTTGTTGAGGAAAGTCAACAATGTGAAAAGCTGAACAATTGTTTAACTAGCAATTGCCATGTTTCCATTCAAAGATTCAATTTATTACGAATATTTTTTCTCTGATTGGAGTAAGATTTTACAATCCTACTCATTTGTGCGCATATTTTTGTCTATATTTGAGCACATCTTGGTATTTCACTCCAGGGTTTTTTATTTGATATTCCAAAATGTGCATAACAATGGAAATTCAGCTACTGATTTTCTTCAGCTAGTACTATAAATTACCCAAAACCTCTTTGTTTTGTATCCAACTTAATTCTATCCTCATAGAATTTCTGTGTTGTAGAACTTCTAGTGATTGGCTCAAATATCAGGAAAATGGCACCGTCCTTCAGAAGCTTAAACACATTTCATGTGATTCTATAAAATGTTGTGATAACTCTGTAATAACAATGACTTGATCAGCAAAGTTTGTGTTTTGTTTGTTTGATTTGTGCGCTGAGACTCATTCACTGTTCCTGATGCAGACAGCGATGAGACAATCAATGTGTCAAAACTGACAAAATGTACCAACACTGATGTCAGAACAGAGTGGAATGCCACATTATAGAACTGTACCATGCAGTGGAAAGGTGCCATGAGTCTCAAATCTTCTGTTCTTACTCAGCACATCTGCTCTCATTCACATTCCTGACACATACACTGACACATCGACTGTGCATAATATTACACCCTCTTTTTGCACACTTTTTGGTAACTGCCTTTTGTGGATCACAAATGAACAGATCAATGCCGAATACAAAAAGAAGCAGCAGTTTGATGAGACCTCAGAGGTCAATAGCTTATTATACCAAGAGAGCAAATGTACAGTTTCTATCTTTAGGCTCTTCTTGTCTCCACAGAACTCCCAGAGAGATTTCAGCTATGGATGTGCATCAGGCCATGAGCTCAATTCCTACCTGTGACTTTCTGACAAATAGGTAATTTTGTCCTCTCTATATATATTTTTTCTATCACCCTTAAATTATTGGTACAGGTTCTAGTAATAAATTGTCTAAACCAGGGTGCACTGTTGGAGGAAATTATCTTAAGTTGACCACAGTCACCAGATCTAATTGTATGAAAAATGGCTTATAAATTTCTGTTATATAGATTCTAAGTTGCTTTGTTTTATAAATGTTTGGTTTTTACCACAGGCTCTATAAAATCTTAAATTTTGGCCAAAAGGAATATAAAAACAGTTGGCCAAAGGGTGCACAGAGGTGGGTTATTAGAGTAGCAAAGATGCTTGAGTGGCTGTATCAGTCTTAACCAAAATGTTTTGGGGGTGTTTTAAGTCTGTTTTTTTCTGGTGTAAATTTGAGCACTTTTAATACGGGGGTAAATTGGAGCCACTTATGGAAACAGCCTCAAGTGGCCATTTGATGAAATGCAGCTTCAGAAAATTTCTATTGTGCATCTGGAGAGAACGTGGGAGGGAGAGTAACCTTGGTTCCACTGAATTATTATTATTATTATTATTATTATTATTATTATTATTAATACAATGTCATTGGTTGATTACCCCTTGAACTTGTGTGATAGGTACATGGGCATCATGGTGAAGGATGAAGGTCCCGCTGACTAACATCACTCCTTCCTTGGCAGACAGGTGGACATCCACACATTTACTCCTTCCACTCACTCGCTGCAAAGGGGGATCATATGTTGTCCAATCACATGCATTCCGACTTCCCCAGGAGTCAGACGTCGTCATGCAAAGCCAATGTTGTAACGTATGAATGGTTTTAAAATCAGGAGTCAGGTCATCATCCAGAGCTTTTTATTAGATGCTCATCTCTTTATGCTCACAACTCGCATAAAGAGGACATCTACACTCCATTGTGTTGTTTCAAAGCAGTAAAAAGTATGCTAAGACTAAACAGGCATAGCCAAAACTTGAAGTACGGACATGAAATGAACCCTAGGGTCTGAGGTATCTCACAAAATCTTGACTGTGGATTGAGTTCAAAAGTAACTCTTGTGGTTCTGAGAAGATCTTTTTGAAGTCTTGTTTCACATGAGGCCAAATAATATAAAAGAAGTCTTAATCGTGGTGTTTATATGGGAGTAGTAATCCAGTTGTTGGATTTATGAAGAACTAAAACTGTGGAAATGTTGATATGTTCTTGTTTTTGTACTGCAACGGTCACTGGCAGAAATGTGTGGGTGGGGTACGGTCACGTGATGGTCGACTGTACCCTTGATCATTTTTTCATTCACATTGTGTCTAAAAAAAACAAGACCGTGTTGTATTAAGATGTTTTTGTATTAAAATTAAATATGTGACTGTATCGGGACAACTTGAGGACTTTTATGGTTGTGTTTGAGAAGACCATGAATTTCAAACTCTTCATTGAAGGCCTTTTAACTTTTACATTAAAGAGCACTCCAGGTGATTTTTTTTAAGTTTGTCAATTGTCAAGAGAAATAAAGAAGGCAAACAAAGACGTTAGATTGGTTGTACCTTAACTGCCTATACATTTAGCACAGGTATCAACTGAAATGATAAATGAATCATTTATTAAAATAATTAATATATTCTATTGCTTGATCTTAAATTAGACTAAATTCAAGCATTCACATATAAGAATCTCCCATTTTCCTTATTTTTCCCCAAATGAACAAGTTATTTTTTTAATCATGTTTGTGTTATATTTAAGGTTTCGTTGAGCAACTCTGTCAAACAACGTGGAAGCAAATCAAGAAGGTAAACTTTATTTAAACATTTTGCTTTGCTGATGCATTCTAATCTAAATTTTTACAAAAACAACCAAAAGACTCCTAAATCCATTAGAGGGGAAAGGATCTAAATGTGCTAGAGTTTGGAGAAAAGTGCACTTGCAAGCACATGTGGCATACTCGAACAGACAATGGTGACTTTTAGCCGAACTGCTGGTGGAACAGCAACGGCGCTCTGATATCAGATTTTCATTAAAGGTGTAATAACTTACAATGAATTATTAACACTAAAATTAAATAAAAATGCAATAAACTGACAGATGTCAGGCTATTGTTGCTATACACGTGCAGTCAACTGTTGCTGCTTAACGTTCCCATCTCCAAATAAACAATGTTTTAACTAAGCTTGCACAGTCAGACACTGAGATACGAGATTGTTTTTCAGACAGCATTTTTAAATGAGCATATTCAGTGAACTCATTACAAAACGTGCAGATCTTCATTCAACAGAGAGGAGGCAAACTCAGCAAAACTAGAGGCTTTAAACCTCCCCAGTCCCACATTCCTATGCGTTTCATTCACACTTACAAAACACACACTCATATCCTTCTCATAGAACTTTCAAATAAAACTATCTTTTGCATAGATCTACAGTTCCAAGAGCCCTCGTCCTTCTTTCATTCCTGTAATTTCCATAATGGAACGTTGTTTGAGAATGTTGGGGCAACCATAATCTTACAGATGTCAGCTTTGTAACATTCAGGTGTCACACCCCAGTCTTTTCATGTTGTTATTAACGGTGTCCTTGTGTTGTGAACAGGTCCTTTTGCACTATTTTTATTGGAGTTCTGTTGTATCAGATGTTGAAGATCCTGGATTTGCTTTGAAATAGGGCGGATGGGTTTGGTGACAGCTTCACCTTTTGATCCTGTCAGATATGAAACAAAAAGTTAGTCGTACTTCACAAAACATTTGCCTTTCAAGCCATGAACACCCTAAACACAGGTTTAAAAAAACAATAGAAATAAATAAATAAAAATTCCATGCTATGGGGGGCGGGGAAACGTCCTTGTTACCTGATTAGAGCTTCCTCTGGTATGCTGTCCAAGAAGTGTTACAATAATCACAATTGTGAAAACAAAACTATCAATAAAAATTATTAAAAATTCAGAAAACACAAGTCAAGTAAGGGTAACCCTGACTGAATGAGACATCTATCAGTCATGTCAGAGGATATGCACAGTTTTTCATTAATAATTCCCAGTTTTAATTATTCCCAAATTGACCAATGTTCTATAATAAAAACTAAAATTTCCATCTATATTTGTTTCATGTACTTCCTATACTTGGATTGGAAGTCTCATCCAATCCGCAGCAAGAAACATCATGCAGTTTTCTAATTACTTTTTATGCTTTCACAAAACAAATGCTGTTTTTTTCTGATTTGTTTTCACACACACCACTAAGGTGGCTCTACTGTATTTTCATTTTGTTCTCATAATTGTGATTGGAACTTCTAAGCCACTGTAGCCTTTACAAAAATGGCTTCAATTGTGTGAAGTAGTAAAAAGCTATTTAAGCTAAATAAAATTATTTACATTTTTGTGAATTTACTACAAAAAAAAGTCACTACCAATTGAGGCATTTGTCTAAACGAATGACTGCCTCGTCTAAATCTGCAGAATACAGCAGTTTCTGCTCAGCAGAAAAATGTCTCTTCTATTTTCTGTCATCTGTCATCATTGGATGCTGCTGCTCATCACTGACTGAGAGCTGAATTATGAGAAGCTGTCGGGGAGCAAGGCTTGTATAAGCTGTTTAGTTGTCATTTAAGGTCAAATTATAAATGATGAAACCCTGTAAAATCTGCAGGTTTGATCTGTGTAATGGCGTTTCTAAATCCAGCGCCTACAAGACCTCATATTCTGAATGATTCATCTCTAAAGTGATCCGTGACCTCTTTTCATAGGTGAGACATTCAGTTCAGTTCAGAAACATTTGGTTATGTTGAGATTTGGTTATGAAGTTCATTTAGAATAAGTGGATTAATGTCAAAATATGATTAATACAAAAACTTTTCTTTATGTTCAATTTCTCACAGGTCGTGACAACACTACCCAAACTTCACCGTTTGTCAGAAATCTATCACTAATCTAAACTAAACTTCCATGACTTGATTTCACATAAACAATTGGACATCTGCACATTAATGAAACAGCTGGAAGAGGGGTTAGTGTGTTAATGTGCCAACTGAAATTGGGCAAGAAATTACCTCTTCTGACTGGATTTGTAATCTCCCATTTTTCACAGGCATTATCTATGTCCAAAGCAGTTTAGTTGTAACTCAATAACAGCCATTGTAAAACCTGGGATTAAAAACCTTCATATAATTTAACTGTATTCTGTGTTTGACCCATTTGTTTCTCTCTACATCGCTCTTACAGTTACCTGGGCTGTTTTAGGACCAAATGAAGCCGAATAGTAAGTGCTACAATTCAGCATCCAGTTCCCAGTTATATTTAATGGCTGTTATTGACTGGACGGACACCCACTGCACTGCTGTCACTAGACAGAGGAGCCTGCGATTGCATAACCTCAGGAAATCAGAGATAGTTCAGTCACGGTGGAGAAAGTTGCGTCGATTTTTAAATGTAAATTCATATCTACTCAACAGTTCAGTGGAATATAAAATTGGACCATGAAAACACCTCCATTTTGTGTCTCTGTGTGCTGTCGGTTTTGCATTCTGTATGTCTGTGTGTGTCCATGTTGAAGGCTGCCTGGTAACTGGTCTCTGGAGGGGTCATGACAGCATCTGTGTCCAGAAACGTTGGTCGTTTTGGGGCAGTCTTAGACATCCGGGGTCCAGACAATAGCTGGGGGTCTTTCCTGAGTACAGAGAGAGAGAAGTTATTGTAGACATACCTTTGAAGAACAGGTGATTTATTTAATTACTTTACAAAGTTAATTATAAATTATACATGTACACGTCATAAAAATATAAGATTTATGTATATGAAGTTCCCTACCATTGGAACATTTGTTATTTATTTTGTGTTTTTTCAGTTTTAACCATTTCACTCCAAATTTGGTAAATACTGTTAGAAACATTATTCAGTTTTTTTTACTTACCTGCTGAAATTTTAACTTGTTAATGATGTAAAACACTCCTCAATGAACATTCATCTGTGCCACGACATTATATTCTGTAGTCGAAGTACAAATGAGCTTATATATGTCCATTTAACTTCATTCTGCATTAGTGGTGCATATATGGATGTGGTGCTTATATCAATTGAGGGTTGTGGGCGGGGCGACACAGTTGTGATGTCACAAATATTTATGAACGGTTTTACAGGATCAATTAAAAAACAATGATGACATTTTGAGCCAAATCTCCTTTCAAACACCAAAAAAAGATTTTTTTCCCATCTGTGCACCCCGTAATTATTAACTTTAATAGATACTATTCGATTATCTTTCAAAATTACTGATAGTGTGGACTTCTTAGTTTAAGCAGGTTTAAGTTTTTTTTTTCATGTAACATGAAAATAAGCTATTTTTACGTTTTTTTTAGACGGCTCATTGCATTTCTAAATATCAATGCACAGCTAAAAATTAGGCTGGATATCGTGTAAATAAAATACGTGTAATATTGGTCACGGTTGTGGAGCTTCACCTGTGTGAACCGAGCTGGTCTCCCGCTCTCTGCCTCCCGCTTCTCGCCCCAGAACCGTTCGAGTAACCGTTCACCGGGTTTTCCTGAAGCATCCCGCGGCTAACGGATTTCCCTCCGTCATCAATCCAGGGAAAGTTGTCCTTTTTCGGGATTGGCCAGGGTTTGTAATCCTGCTTGTATTGGGTGACACTCTGGAAAGGCTCCCCGGGCGGATGGTAGTCCTCGCGGGGTTTATAACTTGGCTCCGTCCGCCCCCGTTGCGACCGCCGGACTCCAGAACCGTGATCCGGTGTTGCAGATTCGTAGCTTGTGCTCTTCTCTGCAGAAACGAGCTTAGTAACGGATCGCACCTCTTGCTCCGCGATGTCCGAGTAGTTCTGAATCGTTAACGGAACCGACAAATCGGATTTATCAAACTGGTCCCAGAAGCGAGCCAAACAACACACTCGACTGATGCACGGCCAGGCCATTGCTTACAATCGAACCCGAGCAAAAAAAGGAACATAAAAGAAAGAAATCCCGGTTAAACCGAGCTGAAGCGCTGGGTTACATGAAGGAGTGTGCGCCCCTGCCCGCTTCTCCAGAACTGCAAGAGCCCACTCGGTGCCAGGACACTGGGATGGCACTGAAATCTCACGTGCTAGAAATATTATAATCCATAAAGATCCGATTCGGTGACCCGTGTGCTCCTCTCCACCGACAGAGCTCACGGTAATGCGCCTGAAATCCTTTTTAATCAAAACGCAGCACCCTCGCGTCAGTTCATTTCAGTTCACGTCTAGAGCGCATTTGTGAGCTTCAAACCGACTTCAGATGTCCTAAAAAACAGTCTGTGCCATCAACAGTACTGTGCTAAAGTTTCATCAGTGAAGCAACGAGACAAATCTAAATCAAATCCACCTTTCCCTTCAATTCTTCTGGACGCACTTGTTTCCTAATTATGAAGGAACTCCAGATGTTCCAAACATCTTGGAGAACTATCCTCGGATCTTCTGTTGATGTAGGCTTTTCACATCCTTCTGTCTCTTCAAGTACTCCCAGAAACACTCAATGGTTTAGAGATTGTGGCTTTTGTTCAAGGAACCTTGCCAACAGACACTCATTATACTGCTCTTTAGCAATACACAAAGTACGTTTTGGGCATACTTTAGTAACTTGGACTTGTTCCCAAGTCAGGTGTGTGGATTTTTGGCTGAAACTCTTCCCTGAAAATGGCCAGATTTCTCTGGACAGTAGATGGGTGTACCTGGATCCCACTGGTTTCCGGTGGCACTGGTGGGTCTCTTCAGATTTCAAAGGCTAATACGCTTGATTTGTTTTTGTTTCTTAGCCAACCATTGCATCTACTGTCCTTAATGTTGTCTGTCTGTTTCTTGGCGCTTTATCAAACGAACTTGAATAGCAAATCTTGAAATTAAAGTCTGCTTTGAAACTTCTGTCTGGGATAGACCTTGTTGATGCGCCATAACTACCTTGTGGCTTGGTGCTGTGCTCAATTTTGTCATGACAAGAAACTGCCTTGTCATGAAATTGAAGGGGATTGCTTAAACAGTAACCAATATACTCTGGACCACCTGAAAATATAAATGTAAACATTTTCTCGATACCAACAGCTCATAGCCACTGGATTCTAGAGCAAAAGAGACATTCTCTGGAATGATGAGCCATGCTTCTCCATCTAACGCCAAAATGAAGTATGAGTCTGGGTTTGATGTTTGCAAGGAGAAAGTTGCTTTTCTGGATTGAGTCAATTTTTGGAGGGGGGATAATGGGGTATAGTTGGTTTTCAGGAGCTGGTTTTGCTTTTTAGTTTCCCTTGACACAAAGTCTGAATGCTTCAGCAAACAATGAGATATTAGGGATGACCACTTTGCTGTAGTCATGTAATGAATCCTGCTCTTGGAATCCCATCTAGAATGGATTACAGCAAAGACTGAAAGCCAATATCAGTATTTGACCCCAAAAACGTTCTTCTGGAGAAAATAACGATAATTTGCATAAACATACAGCTAAACTTTTTGGAAAGCCTTTCAATACTATTACTGAGTTGACCAATGCTATATTTAAACCATATAGATTTTCCACAAACAGCTTCCAGACTGTCAGAACAGAAAAGTGACATTTTAGTAATGAATTTCTGCCTGTGCTTTTCCACCTGATGAGCACAAGCCCCATAAACAGGTCGATTAAGCATCAGCCTTGCTCTCTGTTCTGGCTTCATTGTGTTCACTGCAGATCTCTCTCTCTCTCACAAAAACATTTGATTTGTAGCTCCATTAGTGGTCAAGACTAATTGGAGCTGAAATTTCAGTTGTTTTTCTCTTAAGTTAAAGTTTCCACTGACCACACACCGATATCTTGGTAATAATTATTGATAAAACACTCGAACATTGGGTTACACATTAGATTACGAGTTTATTCACAGAGTTTATGTTTCGCAAACTAAATGTCTACAAAACACTAGGTCTGAGGAACAATAGAGAGAACATTATCAGACTTATTACAGCGACACATCTGGACACTGGACTTTCCCCAGTTGTGACATGCTACACGAACAGCTCCACCTTCATTCTTACTAATGCCATCAACCAATCAAAAGCACTGACATTTTTTTTTTTCAATATGAGAATTACAAGAAGACAATGTGTTCCAAGTCCAGAATAGCTACAAAGCACAAAACTATAAAACTACTTTCTACCTACAACCATAAGCCTACTCTGGGAAAGAATGGCTTAAAAAGAGCAAGCCAGTGTTTGGAAGAACACATCCGTTTTCATATTATCTTTACAGATCTGTTTAAAAAGGGGGCAATTTATCACTGCTGTGAGTTGTTTTACTATGATTCTTACATCATTTATGCAATTTCTTTCAGGAAACTCCACTGACATAGTGTTAGATGTCAATTCATTGAAGAGTTTTCCGAGTGCTGGCTTAATAGGGTCAGTTTTCACACAGCACTAACGTTACTCTACTCTTCCTTTTCCATGCTCACAAACATGTATTTAATTATCATTGTCTCTATTATAATGTAAATTACTAGGGGTTTGATTAATCCTTGTTGCGGTTGTTGCTAAAATGCAGAAAGTTGAAGCGAAACCATGATGGGGAAAAGGGAGAAATTGCCTAAACATAAACACTTACAAAGTTACTTCCAAAAATTTGAATGTTCACTTATTTTTCTTGCTGATTATTAAAACATATGCATTTTCTACTTTCTCTAATGCTGTTTTCATATTTCAAGAGCATTAAATAAGGAAGTCATGCATATTCATACTGCTGTCTAGTTAGAGTTGTGGTGAAGAGACCCTCGCCCAATTCTGGAACCTGGGTGAAGGATTTAGAGGGTAATATATTTAAGAAAATAAAATAAAAAATTACTATATAAATATAATTGGATATCCACGAAGAGTATAGAGTTCAAACCAGTTAAGTATAGTAAACCAGTATAGAGAACAAATCCAGTTAATAATAACCTCTTAAATATAGAGGCTAACAGAAAGAAAAGCTAAATAAAAATTTTATATTTGAACATCTTGTAAAAAATTTACAATTTTTTTTGCACAAACAACTATAGGTGCTCTTTAATATAAAAAAAAAACAAGGATTAAAAGCTTTTGAAATTGATATGGCATGCAATGCGGGATTTTGGTGAATTGACGCCCTCTGCAGGCGACTAGTGATCAGTACTCATTAAATAATTATTAATATTTCTTCATAAATGTATGAGTAGGCATGGGAATGCAGCATCAAGAGGCGGACACATCTGTTTCCGTTTTAGGAGGTTTCCAGTCCCCATTCCTTCTTCCTTAACTCCACCCGTCTAATTTTCCCACTAACTGTCTTGGGTAGATGATCCACAAACTCGATCTGAGAAAAAATATTCAAAGTTTATTAAACTAGTCGAATAATAACCATAAAGCGGTGATTTACCTTGCGTGGATATTTATACGGAGCCGTGACAGTTTTCACATGCTTTTGCAGTTCCTGGATCAGGTCTTGGTGGTTGTTTGATTTAAAATCTGACGTCAGCACCACAAAAGCCTTCACCACCTAAAACAGAATTCCAAACTACTTTCAGTTTTATGTAATGAAATTGAGTTTCATTTCCTCAAATTATATAAATAGCCCACAACGACCACATGTCTATAATGTATTTTGGGACAAAAACAATTTCAGGTTAAATTGGTTAAAGTACCTATAGTTTCCAATATGGAATTAATTCAAGAGAAAATAAAATAAATAGCAGCAAAATAAAAGAAAACAATTTTTGCAAAATTCAGTACTTGCAATTTAAGTACATTTTTAAATACTAATTTTATTTGTTTATTCATTTTTGTTTGTGGAATTGCTTTTCATCTCTCAAAATTAAAAATGTATTTTTATTGATTTATTTTCCTGCCTGCTTATGCCCTTTCAAGGGCACGGGATCTTTATGATCTTGTTTTAAAAGTTTTTTTCTCATTTTTCAGCTCTTCATGGCCCAATGTCTCCCTCACATAAAATGCAATCCCAGGATGCACTGCGGTAGCCACACTACCTCTCCTCGTACTGGATCAGGGCTGCTGACCACAGCCGATTCTGCAACAGCTGGATGTTCGATCAGAGCATTTTCCACTTCGAAAGGTCCAATGCGGTACCTACAACATTCACATTACAGTGACTATTTTTGGCATGAAACAAGAAATCCGCTGATAATCCCAACATTGGTACCATCCTTAAGCCGTTGTTACTCTTTCCTAAAAGTTTCTTAAATATTCTGACTTCACCCTGATTAAAGCAGTACCCGGCTGATAGTATGACATCATCAGCTCGACCAATAAACCACAGGTATCCTTCGTCATCCATCACTCCCCTGTCCCCCGTCAGGTAGAAATCTCCACGGAAACACTCTGCAGTTCGCTCCGGCTCCCCCTGGAATGAGAAAATTAGATCACGACCACTAACACTCATTTTTTAGAATTTATTTCAGTCTTAAACGGAATCAATCTAGGTATTCATTTATGATTAGTTACATAAATGAAAAAAAAAGTACCGTGTACTCAGTAAAAAGAGAAAAGGGTCTCTCTGGTTTCACTCGGATGCCGAGGTCTCCCTCTTGACCTTGTGCCACGACACAACCATCTTCATCTACCACCTTCAGACAAATCAACCATTTTTTTTACAACCTCCTTCTCCACAATTAGCTTCTATTTTTCCCAGTTTAACTCCCAGACCTGCACGTCATAACCCGGCGATGCCTTCCCGAAAGATCCTGGTTTGATCTTCATGCCTTTGAATGTGCCTGCTATTAAAACCTGGGGAGAAAACATCTGAATGTTTATGTTAAATATTAAAGTATGGAAGAATTAATTCTGGAATAGAAAAAAAAATTATATGAATATAGTCTTCTTATTATATATATATATATATATATAATCATAATTCTGAACCAGACGGGTAATTTTAAAAGTGCAGTTTAAAAGTATTCTTTAAACTGTTGCTAATGTCCCTTTGAGTAACATATACAAACCCTCATGAGACTATGATTCCTAAGCTGAGATAGAGATTTAAGTGGCATCACAAAGTTCCCCATGTCACCATAAGCGAAATAATCCAAACCCCATATCACTATGATTTACCCTAGCTGAAATAGAGGTATGTTAAATTGGTTGCTATGGTAAACAGTATTGTTTCTATGGGAGAGTCAGTGGCATAATGTTCTCAATGTGAGTAGTATAAAACAACCCCCATGTCTCTATCATTTCGTAGAATTTGGTTGCTAGGGTAAACAGTTTGGTTGTTAGGGAGTTGTCAGTGATGTGATTTTCTTTCTCTTTTATTTTCAATGCCCATTATGAGTCAATAATAAATTGTTAACCCCTGTTCAAATACGTTGCCACAGTGCTTGGTATGTTCCCAAGTGGAGTTACAGTTTTGATCCCATGTAGTCAGTGAAAAAGTTCCCCGCATTTTCAGGCATTTCCCAGAATTTATTTAGTGGCACAGATCTGAAAAGATATAGGCGCAGTTTGGTGCCTGTATCCTAATCGTTGTGGTAGGATATGCGTTTACTATTAATAATATTTTGTTTTTTTGAGCCAACATAAAAATACAGTAGAATCTTGTCTACTGTAAATCAGTCCCACACAAACAGATCTGCCCTAAGGCTTTATTTACAGTCTCCGTCTGTCCGTAACCCTCATAGATGTCCAGTCCAGTCAGCACTTTCCATTTCGCCATCACCTCAGGGTTAATGGGCTCTCCAGCACACAGACAGTGCTCAAGAGCCTGGAACATGAACCTGTCAGAAAGCCCAAAGAAGAGTATTAGTCATGAGCCGGACCTTAAAAATTGTAGAATAACTTCCATTACTGTGATGCTAATACAGCGTTTCCACTGATGCATTTCTATACTCTTCAAACTGCTGTTTGATTGTTTAAACAGTTCTGATATCAGACTGAAATAGAGAAAGCTCAACACTGTTGGCTCTGAGAAGCATCATTTGATAGGGAACATGGTTTTTCAGAGTGCCATCAATGTTTCACTTTGGAACGCCAACTGTACAACGTACTGAGGTCTGAGGAGTGCACGGGTTTTTCCACAATTGATTGCTGCTAGATCAAAGTTTCACAATTAATACACAAAAATAGACTTTGAGCAGCAGATTTTAGAAATTAACTGTTAAGTGACGTGGGCATCAGGAAAGTGGGGTGGAACGATAGCCGAAAGCATTTGCAGAAAATGAATCACATTCTTCCAGTTTAAATAGGAATTTTATTTCATGAATAGCCTGTTTGTTTTCCTTAGTCATTAAAATTTTCTGCAGAAAAAGTTGTATGTTAAATAATCTGGTTAAGGGACCCCTCCCCCGCTCTACTTGGAATACTTGGAATTACCCAACCAGCTTTCTCTGCCGATTTCTGTTTAAAACGTCTTTTAATAATAGTGAGCTTTTTAAAAAAAAACGTTTAGATGATTTGTTTCTTGTTAGTTAGTTGCATGTTATCCTAAATCAGTGGCAGCGGACCTGCTGTTGCTGGCTAGTGGTGCTTACACGTATTAAATACCGGCATAAACAGCAAACACTATGACTTTCTAATAGAGAAATGCAATATAGCTGGTTTATTTAAAAAGTAAATGATTAAATAAATAGTTGAACCTTCACAATATGTGGTATTCTTGCTATCTGGCAAAACAGCAGCGGTGAACCAGCGTTGGCATTTAAAATAATTATTTATTTAGAGACAGCAAGTTTAACCCCACAAAGGTCTGCACATAAAGTATATAACGGTCATGTGACAATATCATCTGTGTTGTTTAATGATAATAAACTGTGTGATTATGAGGAATCCTAATCCTCACAGAGTGATACAAAGTAGGAACTAGTTTAGGTGCCTTTTGCAGTCATTTCTTGTTAACAGTTAATCCCCGATCGCCGTAGCTGCTTAAAGTCTTCAATATATTTGCATGTTGGACAGAGTAATGTTATTTTTTTGTTTCTTTCAGTCCGCTAATGGTGAGACCCCTGCTTTAAGCCCTTCCAGTATTCCCAAAGGCAGAAGGTGAAAGATACATTTAGAAGTAAAAGAGGATTCATTTGCAAACAATATTTGCCCAGACTGCCGTAACATTCCATACTTTGAGATGTCGTCTTGTACAAGCATTCGATAGGCTGTTGGTGCCGTGCAGAAGGTGGTGATGGGATAGGTGCTCAGAGTCTATCAAGAATACAACAAAACTTCATCAGTTGGATTCTATTTCTGAATAAGCGAAACTACATAACCAAGAAACTCCATGCTTTTTACAAATATGCTGGAAGACCACTCTACAATACTGCAACGTAATCCGTTATTGTGGTGGAATTTGAACCTTTGAAAACCTACACTGAATGAAGTCTCCAGCAATTTCTTCTAAGAGATAAAGTGTTGAAAAAAAATGAATAGTCCTAGAACCAAGATCGTAGGCTTAAAGGCCTCAAATCCTCTTAGTTAAAAAAAAAAAAAAGATTTGATATGGAAAAATCCAAACATTTTTTTAATCTCAGTTCCAGCTAACTCTAGAAGAAATGATATATACTTTTCATGTTTTTCCATCAGAACTGGGGAGCCCTTAATGAACTAGCCAACGGACTGATTTCATTGCATCTGAAATGTTGTTTTGGTCACTCAAAAATTCCTTAATCAAAGTCTGTCATCAAAGTGGTTTGGGATTATCACCTCCCAGAACGTTCGTGACCAGCTGCGTTCCCAAAGGAGCAGTCTCCCACCTCCAAAAGCACGATGACATGACAGTGTGTATTGTATTTCATCTACGTGTTAAAAGACACAAGTAAGTGATTACATATGGAAAAAAAGCCTTCTAATGCAGCAACTTCCATTTTTCTTTTGTTATCTGCTGCCAAATTTATAAGGCACTTGGACTCTTTGGATGGAAACACTGCTTTATTCGCAAATATTTTATTCCAGTTTTGCATAAAAACATGGCTATTGTTATTAATTTTTCAAAAATGTTTATATTTTCTTCAACCATGTTAGAAAACTAGAAAATGCTGCTTATTCATATAAAAAAAACGGTGACATGTTTATGTTAAGTGTTGTGGTATTTTACTGTTCCCGGAAAGTATTGCTCTTCTTCTTGTACCTTGAGAATCGTGCTGGTATCGAAGCGTGGCATGTGGTGAGCAAACACACAAGCTCCCTGGATCCACGGAGCAAACACACTGCTCCAGGCTGACTTTGCCCAGCCTGTGTCTGATGTGTTCCAGAAAATATCCTCCTCAGTGAGGTCCAGCCAGAACCTAAACACATTGTATTGGTTACCTGCAAATCCTGACCATTTTATAACCAACAGCAGAAGCTGAACTTTTAAAAACAGAAACTTGTGGTGCTTTTGCTGATCCATTTGTGAAAAACCACAAACTACTGGGAAGCTAACAATTAATCTTTTTTGTAAAGTTAAGAAACTATGTTAACAATTTGACTTTTTTCACCTAGCTCTCCATGTTTTAATAGAAAAGCATTTCTATAAACAATTAGGAACAGATTTATCAGCGTATATGTCATGCTTTGTTTACTTTAAGCTGTTACAGAAAGGTTTATCCATTTTAGGATTTTTCTAATTCCCAATATCAAACTGGAAAGAGTATAAAACCCAAGAGTAAAGTCTCTATAATTAAATATTATTAACTAAATGCTGTATTTTATTTCACTTTCAAAGAAACATTTAAAACTCACTTCAGAAAATATCCTTTGTATTTTTTTTTTTACTTCGCTTGAATCCACTTGAAGTGCCACTATTGTGGATTTTTGAAGAGTACCTTTCATGGCACATATAGCATCTCTCTAATTCATCAACAGTTTGATTTTGGAGGAAGAATCATTGTGAAATCTTAGTGAAGTATTGTGAAATAAAAGAATGGTCAGAAACGGTGTCTCAAACCTGCCATTCACCGTGAGGCCTAGGCCGTAACTACAGTGGCTGTGCTGGGTCATTTTAGGAGAGCCTGTGGTGCCGCTGGTGAAGAAGATTGTCATTGGCTCATCACACCTTGTATCCACGGCAACATGATCATCTGACACAATACTACGACACAAACACAACATTCAATCATAACTAATCTTTTAGACTCATTCCTCCTCACAAACCATTTTATTTAATGTTTATTCTGTACAAATTTCCTTCAAATATCACAAGCTATATGTTCCAACTTCCCAGGTTGAAACCAAGTTACTCCTAGGGGTGGGCGATATCTCGATATTTAAAATATATCGAGATATTTTTTAAACTCGATATGAATTCTGGCATATCGTATATATCGATATAATGTCTATATTTAATTTTCGCCAATTTGCTTGTGTGCCTTCTCTGTGCTGCGCTCGTCCGCGCCTCCTTGCTTTTGTTCCCCTCCCCTTGCCTGTCGTCTCAATCAACATGGCGGCGCCCGCAACCAGCCCGGAGGCTACTTGTTGCAAAAAAAGAACAGCTGGCTCCATTATATGGAAATACTTTGGTTTTAAGTCGTCAGACGAACAACAGACAGATGTCTACTGCCGTGAATGCCGTGAAAGTTGCTGCCAACCAAAGCTCAACTAATCTCCACAATTCTATAACGCAAGGACAGAGCGCAAGCTGTGGTGTAGCATCACAGAGTCCGTGGCATTTCACATAGCGGTGGACATGGCACCCATATCCGTCGTTGAACAACGTGGCTTTAAACGTATGCTAAAAACACTTGATCCCAGTCAGATACAGTTTACCGAGTCGGCATTACTTTTCGAGACAGGAACTCCCGCGACTGTACACTACAGAGAGAGCGCGGCTTGCTGCTGAATTGGAAAAGGTTACTTACAACAGAGGTCCTGCAAAGATGAGCTTGAGTTGAGTTGTTTTATTTTTGAATGTGTATTATTTTACAGTTAAATTATTATTTATGTTATCAGGGATTTTGTTTATATCCTAAATGTTACAGGAGCACTTTGTTCCTATGCACTGCCTGTTTTTTAGTTGTTTTATTTTTGAATGAAAAGGCAATATGTATTTCTTTATTGTTTTATAATATGTATACAAGGATTTCTGAAAGAAAATTTGCAGAAGCACCTCTGAGCTTCAATAACAAAACGACTATGACATTTGTATTATTATTATTTTTTTTTTTACAGTAGGGTTTTTTTTTAGGGGGGGGGGGGGTGTTAACAAATCCTGTAAAGATATCGAGATATATATCGTATTATCGAGATATAGCAAAATATCTCCTGGCCCCAGTTACTCCTCAATGGAAACTGGTCTTGTTTTGAAAATTTAAACGTTATTAACTGTCTAGATCTGCACACACCGCATGAGCTCAGTCAGGTTGCGCCAGCCATCCAGGGCCTTGCGGGACACCAGGAGTTTGGTGCTGAGGGAAGGGCAGTCTGAGGCCACAGTGTCCAGTAAAGGAGCCAGAGATTCATCTGCGATCACACACTTGGCTCCCGATGTCTGCAGCCGGTGACGGACATCTCGAGCTGTGAGCTGAGAGGTTCCTGGTATCAGAACCGTACCTGGACCAGGAAAATGATTCTGCAATTACACTATTGTTACATTTATAACAAGCTCAGGCCCTCACAACAGCTTGCCTTTGGTCACTTATCAGGCTTCCCAGACCTGCTTACACACTAATCTTCTAAAAACATGTCTACAAAATTCAAACACCTGCTATTCATGCAACCAACCTAAAAAGAATCCAGCTGTACAGAGTCAAGCCATTTTTGTTATTTTAAATACAAACTTCACCTTTAGATGAACCACAAACATGGATATCTCTGAAGACCGTGAATCATTGCAAAGAAACCACATTTTGCGGCGTTTTTCCACTGCACGACACAGTTCGGTTTAGTTTAGTTCAACACAGATTTCAATCCACAACACTATTTCTGGAACTCGCTTTGACGAGGTTCTAGAACCGACACCGTTGCTTTGAACCGACACCTTTTTTTTTTGGCAGAGCAAGCATGACACTTAAGCACTGAACTGCGTGAATTCAACACAAACACTGAGTTTGTTCCAGTCACATGCAAGACTTCTTTTTAGCCGCTCACAACTTCTCACCAGCACTGAACTGCGTGAATTCAACACAAACACTGAGTTTGTTCCAGTCACATGCAAGACTTCTTTTTAGCCGCTCACAACTTCTCACCAAAAAAACTCATTGCAGAAAGCCACGTACAACACCCATTATCCAAGAAGAAACAGCCATTGTTTTTATACAGATTTCCTGATCTCATTTCACACTCCTTATTACGCCATGGAAGGGGTGGCAGGCAAATACCCTGATGATCGCTATTACAACACACACCCTCTGACGCGACACTACAGTCTATGGAAATGGAAGCAGGCAGAACTGAACTGTGCCGAGCTGTACCATGTTGTGCAGTGGAAAAGCGCCATTAGGAATTTCTGAAATTTCCTCAAAATCAATGTAATCAGAACTGCGGGACTCAACCTGTTCTCATGCATGCCACATTGACCAGCCACCACTCAGGGACTCTGGGAAGGACAAGGAACACACGATCCCCTCTTTTCAAACCACACGCCTGACTCAGAACATTTGCAAGTTTTCTGGAGTAGAAACCCAACTCCTCAAAAGTCCATCTGAGCTCCTTTCCGCTGCCAGTCACCCACCAGAAAGCAGGAAGAGAAGCTCTCTCTCCAGTCTAGAACACACAGCAATGATAGCATTTCACCACAACGTTGTACCAACTGTTGATGGGACATTAATAAGAACTTCAACGATGATTCTGATTCAGACATGTACTGGATCATTTGAATTCCAACCAGATTATCTACAAATGTGGAAAAGCTTCCTTTTCTTATCTGCCATACAAAGCATTGATTGTTTATACCATGGGCAGAGTGTCAGTGATGTCACCCTTAGGTTTTCGAAGAAGGGTTTCTAACACAAACTGGGGTAGCCTTCATCTTCATCGGAAATGTATTGCTTCAGAAGTATCGAAGATACCTGACAGTCTAAAAGTTTCAAACTGCTGTCACGGTCAATGGCAGTCACGCAAGTTGGGAAATCTAACATTGCTGTCTATGGGGACCTCCTCACTTCTGGAGTCAGCATCTAGTGGTCAGCCGAAGAACTGCAGGATCCGTCACTTCACGCTATCACATTCATGCTTGAATTTAGGGAATTCAATTAACTTGCCACTTTGGGGAATGTGAGGGAAACCATACTGCCCGGAGGAAACCTAGCAATCTTCTAAACCCTGACTGCTGATGGAATAAGCCCCACCCACTGAACGTGCAGTAGCACCTATTGAACGTTTTAATTGAGATGTCACTACCATGCTTAACAGGGTTAAGTTCAGCATTAGGGTTGAGACAGTACAAACAATGAAATGACATGTGGGCAGGGCTCCATGTTTAATGGGTGGGGCTTAATCCATCTGCAATCTGAAGACAAGGGGACATCTCATCTCGAAAGGGCACTAGTGATGGGAAGTTCGGATCATTTTACGGATTCGGTTCTTTGAGTCTCGTTCAGTAAAATGAACGGATCTTTTTTCGAGTCATTTCGTTCATTTTACTAAAATATCAATAAATGTTGTGTGTACTTCCATATCTACTAGCGTTTTATACACAAACGCGAATCACACTACAAATAAGACAAAACTATAATGCTAAATTTAAAATGAATATAAATATATTACTAATACCTGGGTCTTTTAGTCTGGTTTACATCTGATCTGTCTTCTTTAGATTTAAATCTCTTTTGTTCGACACAAAATTACTTCACTCTGATTTGGAGTCCGAGTCAGTTTGGATTTAACAGTGGGTCCTTATATGTTTTTCCATGCCAACTTCGTAGTATGGCATTGGTTAACATTACGGAGTGGCCATGAGCCGGAACCCGAAAAGATTCGTTCTTTTAGCGAGTATGCATTGGTTAACATTACGGAGTGGCCATGAGCCGGAACCCGAAAAGATTCGTTCTTTTTGCGAGTCATGCTGCATTGGTTAACATGTGAGCAAACAGAAAAGATTAGTTCAGAGTGATTGATGATTTACGCTCGAGTAACGAATCAACAGACTCGTTCATATCAGCTTTCTGAACGACACATCACTAAAGGGGTTTATTTACAACTGTCTTCAGAAACACCGTAATAAAATCAACATAACATTAAATATCAATAATAATGCCAAATGCATAGATTTGGAAGTTTTGGATTTAACAGTGTTTATAGTTTTTCCATGCCAACTTGTCCATACAGCCAGAAAGTAGATAAATGTCAAATCAGGTGATATTTTTGAGTAACTCAACAGAAATAGCTAATATGTAAACTTTGTTTGTATGAACATGTGAATTTAACAGGACAACCCTACACAAGCTAGCGTTGTATGAAAAAAACCCCCACAAAAATCGGAAATGGAGGAACCTACCTTTTCTTTAGCTTCCCACTGCTCGAGCACATCCTTGGCGAAGTTAAACCGTTGAGGAACTTGGATCTTGTAAGTTTTTCTTACGCTTTCGTAATCACGGAAGTTTTTCGGTGCCGTTGTTTTGGATCTGTGTATTTGTAACCACTGAACTTTATTTACACAGTGTTTCGAAGGCGTTTTGGCGAACGCGTGGAAATGCATCGTTTTTCCACAACACCTACAAGTTTCTCTGCCTGAAAATTAATCAGGATTCAGCTGCGGAGAACTTGCCACAGATCGAGATATGGATTTGTTGCCCCTCACTTGCATGCATTTAATTTTATTTTGTGCAAGTTGCCATTACAAATAGCGCAAAAGAACGACTGTCAAACCATAAACATTGCTCGGATTCTTTCGGTTAATCTCGCGTTCAGTTGTAACGACTAACTACAAAACTAAAGTCCCACTCGGATTAGTTATTGTTTTAATTAAGCACTAACCGTGCCTAGATTAAATATTAATTTGTAATGTTATTGATTGAAACAAAATGCGTTACATTAATAAAAAACAATTTGTGTGTATAAAAGCATGTATTCATAAAAGTACCGCGTTAAAGCTTGACAGAACTAAGATGTAAACGAACATTTCAGTTCTAAACAAACTAGTAACTGTTGTGAGAAAGTAGCAACATGGTTACATTTATACCAAATAAGATCAGTAATATCTTAAAAGTTATAAGGTGTAATGCTGCAAGTCAGAAGTACATTTAAAAAAAATTATTTTGTTGCTCTCCGTTTACAGCAGCTTCTAGTTTTGTGTAACATTACATCCAGGCAAAAATATGGATAAGGCTTTGAACACTTTTAAAACTGTTCATAGATCAACCCTTAGTTCCCAAATGTTACCTGACAGTCATGCACGCAATTTATAAAAAAAACAAACAAACATACATGTCAAAAACATATAAGATGTACCTAAAATACCCCGGTCACAAGGAGGGAAGAAACAATGGACAGTAAATTAAGAACAAGGCAGGAAAATAGAACAGCTTTGCTTTCAGTCAACTGTTATGGATGCAAAATGAATAGATTTAATGACCGTGAAAGTACATTTTTTGCAGAAGGCATAATGAACTTTTCAGAAAATTGCTAAATGCTGACTTTTTTTACATTAACCACCAGGCTTTCTTCTTTTCAGAAGAACTCTCCAATGGAAGTTGAAGCAATGCATTGAATGTTGCTGAAGGCCCTTGATGGATAACTTTCACCTGGTCACATGTTGGCACTTAGTCAGCTGTAGATTAAGAACATTTGTCAGTGGAAATAATCAGGCCAGCAAAAAACTTGAATTAATATACACCCGTAAAAGATTCCTTACTTTACAAGCTACATGCTTTAATCTCCAACTCTAATATAATAATAAATAAAGTCATAAATAATCATTAAGAGACATTTGGGGGTTAAAACATTTAATATAAAAACAAGCATCTAAAAATGTGTCAAATCAAAAGGTACTGTTACAAGAGCTTAAAAAAAAAAAAAATAGGAAGAATGCTCAGTGTCTGAGGCGAGTGCGTCTTGTACGGGCAATGGGTGTTGTAACTTTCGGAGTTTCACTTTCTGCAATCACAGCATCTGAAAGAAACAATCAATAAAAATACGGATTGCATAAAATTAATAAATTAACTATGTGAGAGAGACCAACCCTCATCCTCATCCTCATCATCCTCATCACTTGAGAATGTGATGACCGGTTTGGGACGAGATTTTCGAGATTTTCTTGGCGTGACCAGGTCACTCTCATCCAACTTCGGTTTTGCACGGCCTGAAGTATTAAGAGAGAAGAAATGACACTTGTAAACCTTTGCGTTTACTGTTTGTCATTCGAGGTGTGCACATCTGCTCACCACGTGTGGCCCTGCGCACACTTTTGGGGGGCTTTGGTGTCTGCAGGCTTTGACTCTGTGCATCTCCTGTCCGCTGTTCTTGCTCCTCATTCTCCACATTCTCAAGGCCTTTAGTGTGAACGGCCGTCAACCGCTTCTCATATTCTTCAACCAGAGCCTAGATGAGCAAAATTATCTTGAGCCAAAACCCACGATAATATACACAAGGACCAAATGCAAAACTTGTCTAAAGGTAAAGGGTAATATCTTCTGGAGGAAGTAGAAACATTGGGATACAAATGCAGGTCATTTCTAATACTAAGCCTACATTTCTTAGATACCTTAAATTCCAGTTTGGCTCTTCGTTTGAGCTTTGCTCCAATGGACAAGAGAGGCTGATAGACTCCAGGCTCAGCCAGTTTATCACTGTAACAATCCCAGCATTCCTGCAGCTTCTTGAAGCCTCGTTCACACATGGAGAGTAATGAAAGAGAAACAGCCAGATCTGCCCACTGACGCTCAGTCCTACAATTCAAAGACCGTATCAGACTATAAAACCATGCACGATTACAGAAGAGGAATTTGTTAAGTACAACTGGGTGTGGTATACCATCTCTCCATCACAAGTCAAAAATGAATGGAGCTGGGATGGTGAAGCTAAGGGTGCTTTCAGAAACTCTAGTTTGTTTCATTTGGTCCGAACCACGAAGAACAACTGATAAATTGTCACAATCGTCTACACATTTAGTCCGAAATCCCACCACACTGATAATGATCCGCACTAGTTGAGAACCATGTACAGGTTTCCTCGACTGCTTTTCGATTAATAAACACACACAGAAGTAAACAACACTTGAAGTCTGGGACAAAGCATTCAAACCAGACAAACTTTAGATCTAGTGTTCATTTGGAACTGTACCAATATTTTACAGTTAGCACACCATGGCTTAGATGAAGTTTAACTTCAACCTTATCCCAAGTAAACATTTTAACACGGCCCTTGTTTGAATCAATGTAAAGATTTTGTTGTGTTACCCTGCAATGCTGACAACCGCGTAGCACATCTACCACATTTTATGTTTTTGATCCACGCCTGCTTCAATTCCACACTGTACTGAAACAGACTAGTTTCTGCCACTTTTGATGACCAATTAATACACACAGCAGCCTAGGTGACAGGCTAGGGTGTTTTGAGAGGGGCTAAAGCAGGGGGGGGGTGACTTTGATGACTGTTGAGACCAAAACTTTTATCGATGATTATAATTTGTTGGTTTGAAAAGTAAAATTAGTATAAAAAAAAAAACCCTCCCACACAGATACTCACTTCGCAGTTCTGAACCGCTGGCAGAGCTTTTCCACTAAACTCTCGGTCTGTCTCTCTTTTGTGATGTAAGAGAAAAGCTGTCTATGATGGAGAGAAACAGAAGGAATTGTGGTTACACAGAGTAAAGGAAAAGAACCCCTTTACAGGCAATATAAAGGAGGGTCTCACTTCATGATGGTGTTGAAGTCTTCTTCATTCATTCCACGTTCCGGATCAGACAACCTGCTGATGATGTCAGGGAGCAGGTTGTAGATGGCATTGTCCTGAGAATTCAGACTGTGTTATATCCCAGTGTTCTATGTCCATAGATCAGGAGGAGGATAATAGAGAGATTACGGACCTTTGCCGCAAGCTCATTAAAGAAATTGAGAGCCAGGTTGGCGATGTGAGGCTCAGGATCCAACAAGAGCACCGCAACCTCGCTGACCTGACCTTTGATCTTCATTACATCTTTCAGCACCAGCTGAGTCAAAACCATGATGGTGGTCAGTCGCACAGAAGCATTCTCATCGCTCAACCTTGGGACAAAAACAGCTTAGTAGTACAGTACAGCTTAGGCAAGCATCATTCATATAAAACATTTCTTTGCAATTATTAATCAACTATTTTTTTTTATATTAAATATTTATTGAAATACTAAAAAGTATATAAAAAAATAAAAATATATTTCTTAACTAATAATAAAAGTAGTTTCAAAATCAATCTGTTAAACTGATAGAAGTTGCACCCATAGATTGGAAACCATCAACACAAGTATACCTGGCGCAAATATTGGGGGTCCATGGTTCCAGGATGTTGGGAAAGCGTACAGTCAAGTCACCAAGTGCAACAATTGCATTCGCTCTGACCACAGGAAGTTGAGACTTCTCCAGCACTGTGAAAAGTAGCCGGATATGATCTTTACAAACAGCTGGGCTAGAGAAATGGAGAGGGAATGTCATTGACAATATCATTTAAAATCCACCAGTTCAATTTAGACAAATTGATCTTTGCTAATTTTAATAACAATAGCCTGACATTTAAATTTGACAAACCTCTCTGCAACAATCAGACAAATTGACTTCTAGAGCAGTGATTCTCAACCATAGGGCCAACTAGTGGGCCGCGGAAAAAATCTGTTGAGACCTGATTGGACATTAAAAACAGATAATAAATAATAAAATGAATTTGGAAGAATGGGTGTTTTTTTGCTGCTCTGGGACACGTGACCTTCAAGCTCCTAGGGAGAAACATTAATTGCTGATGCACCACGTCTCTTGCTTCTGCAGTTTCACGGGCAAACAAACGCTAGGAGATCCGATTGATTGTAAGACAGAGACAGTTAACAGAGATTGTTCTCTCTGTTAATAACGTTAACTTTAAAACGGTCTATTTCGGTCAAAATGTACGTTATGGTGATATTATTTTTGTTCAGTTGAGTCCGAAGCCAGTTACGTTCTTGCTGTACTCGCTCCAATCCAGAGTTTAATAAAAGAGCCATTGGAAAGCCGCACGACCACACTGTTTCTTAGAACCTCAAACTTGTCTTGGAGTCTTACCGCAGACCGATGGCCCAATGTCCATTTTATTTGCGTTAAAACTGTCAAAGATTTTTATTTTCTGTCCTCTGACTAGCACCATAGAGTGCCGTTGACACTCTAGTCTAGTAATTGTTCTCTGATGCTACTTTTTATATAATAAACAGGAGATCCTGATTCCAAGTGTGAAGAAAGCAGTCGCAGAAGACATGGAGAAGTTTTTAAAATGAAAAAAATAAAATAAAAAAAAGTATACGCCAGTCCCTCTTCAAAGGCTAAATTTATACGAAGATAAAGATTCTACTTTAGACACAAAGACACAAGATTTTACTTAAAAAAAAAGACTTGATATAATAATTAAATACAAATCAAACAAGATGTGGATCAATTTACATTAAAAAGTTATTTGAATGGACCTTGAATCACGTTGTATGGGGAAAATTGGACCCCCGTGTCAAGAAGATAACAGCATGACCCATTTACGCACTTATACATTATTTTGAATGTATATGTTATGTCACAATTGTTTAAAGCTATGATATAAATTTCAATATTAATGTTACATCGAATAGATGTGAAAAAGAAAGGGGGGAAAAAAAATTACCTGATCATCATATACTGAGAAAGAGCCAGGCAGGCAGATGTGGTGAGCCGAGGGTGTGAGTATTTGCCGGGAGAGCTGCAGACCTTTACTAGCAGCGGCAGAAAAGCACTCAACAGGTTTCCTTCTGCAAAGATCATCGTTCGGTGAACCATATGGAGGTTAAATAACGGAAATTCTTAATTATAGAAGATTATTTTACGGATTTACCAGCCAATAACTCAGTTTCACATATTTTGCGAATAAATTCTGCCTCTGTG
This sequence comes from Danionella cerebrum, assembly GCA_007224835.1. NCBI lineage: Eukaryota > Metazoa > Chordata > Actinopteri > Cypriniformes > Danionidae > Danionella > Danionella cerebrum. The sequence continues at coordinate 426,450 of SRMA01026784.1, read as the reverse complement.
TCTTCAGCAGATGCACCCACCAGCCCAAGTTCTTCCTCCACACAGCTATCATTAGCTCCCTAGCAGAAAAAAATGCTTAGTCATTAGCATGAAACCAACATCATTTTCTGAAAAAACATTTTGGTACAGGGTCTTACCTTTTTGTTAGTAGGTGCATTTTCCTTCTCCTCCTTCTCTTCTTTTTCTCCTCTCCTCCTCCGTAGCTCGGTACTGACACTTCTCTCAAGGTGTGACACCTGCCAGAAGGCCACAGAGCCACACAGGGAGAAAACCTGTGCCAAGCTCACACAGTTTACTACTATAAAAAAAAAAAAGTTAACTTCAAATGAATCCATTTTTATTAAAAAAAAATATGCGTGCATGACTTTTTATCCACCATACATTGCTCCTCTGAGGTCTCCTCCAGCTGTGTTTGGTTTGGTTCACCACTCTCTGTGATTTGTTCCAACAGAAGACGGGCAGAACGTTGGAGGAGGCGGGAACACAGCTGGTCAGGTGATTCGGCAAGGAAGTACATGAGACGGACGGCCTGCTCCATGAATGTCTGCCAGTAGGGGTCAGATTGGACAACTCCTGTGCAAATGAAAGCACACAATAATAAACAAGAGCATAGTATGTAAACCCCTGCAGCATTTTCATAAAACACAATTACATAATTAACCCACCAAAACACTCCTGAAAAGATAAATATGCATAATTTTCACTGGGTTCTAATTTGTTGGGATTGTAAAAGATGAAATTAAACATTGTATTTATCGAAACAATTGGTGAATAAAAGCACAATTTGTGCTGATTTCATGACCTGACAAGAGAAAAGGCTGGGAAAAAAAACCTTACCATCAGCAATGGCCTGGGAAAGACAGCTGAAGAGATGGTGGTCCATAGGAAGCCTGAATGGTATGCCTTTAGATTGCTAAAACAAGAAACGACAGATTAATATATTACATTTTCTCCTACATCGTGTTGCACTGAAGCAATGGCTGACGTGTAAAAATAGTACCAATGTGCCACAAATCACATCAACAAGCAAAACAGCTCGAGTACAATTGTATTTGCTCATCCGATAAGATAAGCCCTTTTGTTTCCATACCCAGATCTGCTTTGGAACAGTCAAAGTCTTAAAATCATCTTAACAGAAAACATCAGACCAAAGATAAATTTATTAGAATGCTGCAAAATTTTGACAGGAGTTCTTAAGGAAAAAGGAAATTCTTTATATGCCTAAACGTTAAAAAACATTTGTCAGTGATCGTCTGTGAACCTTTTAGATAACTACAGACGGAGAAAATATAGAGTATTTGCTTTCAAACTTTTGGGTAGAACCATGGTGCATCTTTCACTTTGGGCACCACTTTTTTAGTAATCTTTAGCTTAGGCTCAATAACCAGAAACAAATTTTGTTAAATGACATTTTTCTCATACAACAATAAACTTTCATACATGGTTCATCAATATTCAAACCGGATTTTTTTCTATTCTTCTGACATAAATGCTTAATTAATCCAAATAACTATGAGGATTCTTAAAACAACATCTCTTTTGTGAATAAATGCTTATCAGACGTGCAGTTTCCAAGCACTGGTTTTCATTAAGCTCCAACTAAAGACAGAGTGTTTTGCAGTAAAAAAAAAAAAAAAAAGTAACCCAAAACTAAAGCACTCAAGTCTTGACTAATTAGTGATTTCTCAATAAAATTAGCAAATACATACCCTCACATAATCAGTGATGTTAGCGATGGTGATTACTGTGTCTCGAGCCAGAAGATAATCCTCTGCAACCTTCTCCCCAAGAGCAACAGAGCAGAGTGTATCCAAATTACTGAGAACAACCTCCTTCTCGGCACTAAACAAAAATGACAAAGTTAGTGACAAAATGTACACACAGTTAACAAAATAAAAATAAATAAATAGTAGAATACCCTCAGACATAAAAACAAATGTGCTCAAAGCTCACTGAACAATATAGAGAACAATCTCCAGTCTCCAAACACAAACGTAGACAACCACTGTGACCATTTTTACCCATCTCTCTCCTACACTTCTCTGAGGAAGAGCTCAAAGGGAAAAATAGCACTTAATCTAGGCAGGCCCTTACAGCAAAGCAGCAAATCTCCACTGCTCTGCCAAGATTACCAGCCAAAAGGAGCACAGGAGAACTTAGACTCTGATCCGAAGAGCTCACATTCGCCTTGGTCTCATCATTGGGCAAAATACATAACTCTGTGATTGAGAGACATCATACCGTGCAGCCATGCCCAGCAAAAGTACTGCAGATCTTCTGTGAAGGTCTTTGGTCTCTCGTTTACCAGAAAACCTTTCCCACAAAACCTGCATGACTGAAGCCTGCAGGGCACTCTCGCTGCTGAAAAACTCCTGCACCTAGAGGCAAACATCACGTCAAACACTTATGCACCAAAACAGTAAAATCGTTGCTTGAACAGCAAACCAGACACTCACAATCTCTTCCAGACACTGGATGGTCCCCAGTGAAGAGTCAACCATCAGTTCTGACAAGCTGTCCACTAGAGTCTGAGCTTTGGCTCTGATGAAAATACACAAACCGCATCACTTTAGATGTATACAGTTCTTAAAAGGGTCATGGCACGCAGAGCCTTTTAGTAGCTTTTGTAGTGATTTCTAAGATTGAATCATAAATCATTTGTTTTTTTTAATTCACGTCATTGACAGAGTCACACGAATCAAATGGTTATGTGAAGGCTGGACATGAGTTATTCATTTACTTGTTTCTGCTGGCAGCTCCCTGGAAACATGAACCGTATTTAGCTGAAAAAAGTGCAATATCCACCATTTCTGCCTCGATTACAAAGCATCTATGACTTAATCCAGGCAACCCTTTTCTCTGATTGTTCTTTGTGTAATGAAGTCATTTCTTTAGTGGCTCATTAATCTACAGTTTATTTATTCATTCTTTTGGAGTTGAATTATCTGTGGCGCTCAGGACTAAAGCCCTGGATACCAGGACAGGTGGTGATTGTGTGCTTGAATCTTATTCAGGATCAGAATCTGGCTCATAGAAGAAAGGCTATATCTTGCCATCAATTACAGCATCCATCAATGTTGCTTTAATAAACTGTTGATCGCTCAGTATTAAAGTCACTTGTAATGAATCACTCTAATCTCCCTCATGTCTACGTTGACCTCTCAGACAGTAACTTTGCACATTATGAATATCCAAATCAGTAACAAATAGGTGAGAAGTTATGAAGCTTTCAGAATGAAAATCTCAGCCCATTTCCTGAAATAAGCCTGGCCTAGAAAAAGAAGCGATTGATTGTGATGTTAATTCAAAATAGAGACTTTTTGAGTCAAAGAATCACATTTCCCATACAATTAGACCAATGTAATATTAAACAAAACAGAAAATAATTCACTTTTAAACCAGAAATTATTTTCAAACCTGGTGTTTTCTCCATGAGGGTTGAGGTAAAGGCGTCTGTAGGCCTGGATGACCGCATCTTTGATGGTGGCGTCAGTGGACCAAACGAGCGGCAACATCTTTCTAACCCCACACACAGAGTCAGCCACGCTAAACTCAAATGCTGTAACACAGAACTGCATCGCCTCCTGCACAACTGAGCGCACTCAGAGTAAACTCGAAGTATCGAACACAAAGAAAACACAGATACTGATATTCTTCTTAACATCATTACTTGTTGTAGTTTTCCAGTACAGCATGTTGTTGATGAGAGCAATGGCTCTTTCCACCTGAAGAGAGAAGCTCTCAGTGTCCTTCAGATACTGAACCAGCATCTCCTGCTTCTTGAGTTCACTCTCTTTCCCTTCAGTTTCTTTCTGAGGGGTTGCAGGAGCGTCGCTTGCCACAGACTCTGGGGTCTCCTGCTCTGGGCCTGAGGGCAAACATTGAAGAGAGGCAACAAAGAAAACAAGACATTAGTCTTAAATTGTGACAATGAAAACAGAAAGAGCAAACCTTTAAATAGCATTTAAACACTGCTTAATACATTTTAGCACAGGGGAAAAAATATGAAAGTAATCACCATTCAGAAGCTATAGTTGTTACATTTTTTTTCAAATTCAAGTTACTTTCTTGTTAAAAACACTATCGCTATGGTCATGTGACCCCACTTCATGAATGTTTTGTGTGCTTCAATTTCAGTTCATTTATTGACATTCAATAAATATTAATGATCGATAATGTGTGTTTCCTTTAAATATTTTATTAATCAAGTAATGTACCCTTCATTCTAAAAATGTGTCACTTGTAACATGTGAGCATTTTTACTTCTCAACGAACTATGAGAGCAGAAATTGTTCATTAATAGTAATCAAGCTAAAATCTTCAATTAATCAAGATTTTGATTTTAGGTCAAATCTCCCAGCCCTACTACGTTTCATAAAGTGCTATTGCAGGCAGGCTACGCGCTACCCCTTGAACCAACCCCTCCATTTGCTTGTTTCCGTGAGGTGAAATCACTTCTAGGGCTAGATGAAGAAAGCAAAACCCTCACGTTACAAGATGAGATATGGAGCTACTTTAAGGTGCTGCTGATGGGTTCATTGGAAGAGTTGTGGTAACCAATCTAGCTCTAGGATTTTGGATATACAGGAGCCTAGAGAAGGATTTTGAAGGAAAAAAGAAAGGAAAGTGTTGCAGAAATCAATTTGGGAGGAAACCAAAGAATGAACTTCCTCAGATGATTTTTGAGTGAGAGGGATGAATAGAATGTTTGAGGTGAAATCAAAAATAACCTCCAGGATGATTCTTAACCTGGAATGACGTGTCAATAGAAGTCAATTTTATTGCTGGGCTTTAGAAATTTTGCAAAACACCAAAACTTAAAGCCTTAAAGTCAGAAAGTGAGAGAAGAATGAACACATGATTTAAGCATTGTAGTCCTAGCCAAAAGAGAGCAGATTCTAAATAAAAAGGCGGTGCAGTACCAACCCATGTGGGATACCAGAGGTGAGCAGTGGGGGTTTATTTTTTTATTTATATTATTTTTAAGAATTATTATCAGAAACAAATCAAAGCTATAACCCCACAAGGTGCAGTACCAACCCATGTGGGATACCAGAGGTGAGCAGTGGGGGTTTATCAGAAACAAATCAAAGCTATAACCCCACAAGATTCTGAAAGTGTTTTTTTTCCTCATCGGTGTTCACACAAAATCTGACACCAGCACCTCAAATTTGAGCAATGTATATAAAAGAAGATTCTTGTTTGAGGGAAGACATTTACCTTACATAAAGACAAGCTAATGTCAAATAGTGAGTAAGGATGTCAAACTATATTATATACCATCTGTGATAGTTAAAATATCTTAAGCAGTTGTAAATACCCTTAAAAAGTGCCGCAAGAGTATTGATGAGACTTTCAGCCCTCAAGTCGGCTAGTTCAGAGAAGAATGGTGACTCTGGGAACAGCGAATGAGCCCGCATGCACAAGCCAACAGCTTTCCTGCAGAATTGAACACCACATATTAAAGCTCAGCAAGGAACAGCACTGGATCTGAGTGTTCAGTAACACACCTGTACTTGCTTTCACGGAGAAGCTGTGCTATTTGCACTGCAGTGTCTCGGTCACTCTGATGTTCTTCGTCATCTCCTTCATTCTTCTCACTGTCTTCAGCCTCTCCGTCTGGTTCCAGTAGTGCCTTCACAGTCGTATCAACCTCAGGCTTCATTGCTTCCCAGAGTTCAGCTGCTGTGATCACTGCAACTACAAAGCTAAAGTCTTGCAGCCGGACTAACAACACAGAAAGAAGCAACTCAATCTAAACAAAAGCACTGTACCGGGCACTTGTTCTGCTTGGGCATCTCTCATCTCTTTCAGTTTGGCCATCTCTTTTTCCAAGGGCTTCTTCAGATCTACGCTGCTCAACTAGTTCAATGTATAGAAATAGATATTTTTAATTGTTATAGCGTTAGTGGTTGAATAAATAAAAAAATCCACTCACAAAGGTGTGGAAACACTGCTTTAAAATGTCATTTTTAATGTCAATTTTCTTTGTTCAGCTTTCCTATGGCTGGAGATCTGAAATATGCAAGTATGCTTCAATGTGTTCAAAGTAGTTTTTTTTATTGAACATATTAATCATAACCCATTATAGAAGACTCTGGAAGGAAGGTTTAAGCTTCAAACACTGAAGATGCCAACATCTGACAGAGAAGGGGGGGGGGGAGTGCCACAAAGAGCCCAACGCAAGAAAGAGAAAGTTTCTCAGCAACCTTATTAAAAGAAAGCACAAAAAAGCAGTATTCCCACCACATTTGGCCAGTGACATCCAAATAAGTTAAATGTACAAGGATCATATTATACAATTCCTTAAATGATTAATGAAAAAAGCTATATGATCATGTGACAATAGTTTCATAGCGTCTATAGCACCAGTCATTGGCTAACACTGTTCATTGTACAAGTTGCAATGATGCAGAGTGCGTACCTTGCAGCTGTACGGGTTGTGAGCAATGAATGCTGCCAGCAGCTGGATGGCGCTCTTGCATACATTCACAGACTTATCACCCAGACGACCAACACTCAACTCCATGACCTCAGTGTACCTGCTCAAGGGTAAAGCCTAACAGAAAGAAGGGGAGTTTTGTTTACTAGGAAAAGCCAAAAACATAAACGGAACTATACAACCCACTCACCTTGCTGTTGACTATTCGGGTATAGACCTGCAGCACACGTGCCCGAACGTGTGAGTGGGTATCATGCATGTGTTCCTGCAGAGTGTCCAGAAATCGATCTCGACTGGCACGAGCAGAATCATCCAACTTATCTCCCGACAGAACACGAACAAGAATCTCACCCAGAACCTCACAAACAGCCACACGCAAGCTCGGACTCTGTTCAAAGACAACAGAGAAGAGACGCATAAACAAAACTGAGAACTTTAGTGACATTCTTTATTTTGATTTGATTGCCCTCAGATTACCAAAGAAATAGCTCAGTGCCCATAGAATTCCTTCAGAAAACTGAAACTCAACCCACCATCCTTCATTCCCTCACTCTCTCGCTCACTCACTCACCCACCCACTCTCTCAATGTGAGCCCATCCAACTTGCTTACCCCATTTCCTCACCAGTTGGAAAGCAGTTGGAAGGGGCTTATTGACTATAGGCAGGCCCTTACAGCAAGACAGTAAACCTTCACTGTCCAGCCAAGATTACCAGCCAAAAGGAAGGCAGGAGAGCTTCAGTGGGCTCATATTCGCCTTGGTCTCATCATAGGGCGGAAACGCAAATACCAATGTGCGTGACAGTACCTCTCCTTCCAGGTGTGTCAGAAGAACACTGATGTTGGGAATCATCATTTCTGGGATCAGATTTCCCAGTTCAGAAAGAAAAGAGGAGAAAGCCTTTACTCCAGACCCTTCTTTGGCCAGCTCCTCACTTGACTTTTGACCGATCTCTCTGAAATTGAATTAAAATAGAAATATTGCATATATTTTATGCAAAATAAAGCCATTACTATTACTCTTGATTCTAAATGAAAGCTGACATCAATACATTTAAAAAAATAATAATTATAATAATAATCGATATAATGACGTACATGTATCCCAATGGACAGCACATTTTGTACAAATGAAGATTATTATTAACAGATGATGGCAAGGTTTTGTCTGTATCCACAATTCAAAGGAGACTGGCAACAGCTTAGAGTGGCCAGCGATGGGCAACAAAAATAAAACAGACCTTGATCCCGCTGAAAATTTGTGCACAGATAAAGGCCAGGGTTTGAATGAAAAAAAAAAAGTCAACAATTTTGGAGGAGCTTGACAAGAAGAATGGGCTATTCTTCCTCTGGAGATGCTTGAGACTAGTTGAGAACTACAGAAAATGAATAAACGCTGAACAGATTGACTAACATCACAGGGACAATTATTTTGACCAGTAGTTTTTTTTTGTTTTATTTATTTGCTTATATTACAAACTCTACAATCTTCTTTTTAAAAGATTTTTACCAAAAGTTATTCTACCATACCATCATTAAAAGTAGAGGAAGTGTAACTCTTAACATGATTTGTTTTCACCTCGTGATTTCCCCAACGATAGCCTTGACTCCATTCTCAGAGCTCCAGGCAGCCACAGCTTGAGCACACACAGAGGCCAGCTGATCAAAGTGCTGCAGGAGCTGAATCACCTTCACACATGCTCCTGGAAAACACAATCAGGACAACAACCTTCGAGTTCAACAGTTTCAGGATGTGCATTGAAACCAGTCTAACTTTATAGTGTGAAACTCACCCAACATGTGATTGTATTTCTTCAGCATGATTCCTAGCACATGAATAATAGCGTCTCTAGTAGCCTTGTTCTTCATGTGGCTTATCGTGGGGTTTTCAAGAAGTTTATAGCAGCAGCATGTTATACAGCTGCAAAAAAGCAACACTTATGATCAAAAATGCCTGCATGAAAGGGGTTTCTTAAGAAAACCGTGTGTTACCTGACGAATTCTTCCTCCACAAGTGCCATACTCCACAAAGACCGAATGTCCAGCTGAAGAAGTTGAGTTAAACACTGAAGAACCGTCTCTCGTTCACTATCCCACTGCAAAAGGCCTTTACCAGACACTTTATCCTTCTTACGACCCTGAGAAACAAACAAACAAAAAATAATAATAATTTTAAAATATTATTTAAAAGACATACAGAGGGACCTGATATCACCCTCAGATTACCAAAGAAAATATTCACAGCGGACAGGCGCATTTGGAGATGTGACTCGTAGCTGACTGACAAGACACTCTGGGACTAACACTGTAAGCGGTCAAAACATCCACAAACATCCATGTCTGGAGGACATTTGCATTTGACTGACTGCTGGATTATATAGGTGGGCCCTTACAGCAAGGCAGCCAATCTCCACTGCTCTGCCAAGATTACCCACCAATCAGAAAGCAAGAGAACACAGAATCCCAGCCAATCCGCTCGTATTTGCCTTGTTCTCATCATGGGGCGTTAATAATATTGGTGATGGTGTTATTTTGATACCTTGACGGGTGCAGTGATAATAGTCTCTCGGTAGGAGTCACTCTCCAGAATTTCTGTTAGTTTGCAGAGTAGGAACACACTCATTTTCACAGCATTAAGCTGCTGCTTGCGGTCCGTGGCAGACAAAGAGCCTGAAAGGAGGAGGGTTGGCAGGGAATTCGACAGCCCTGTGATAACTGTGGAGGAAAAAAAATATATATAAAAATCAATGGACTCATTTGTAAATATTTTTTATAGAAGTATTAACGAGTGACTTTAACAGATGCCAACCTTGCACCAACAACTCCAGCATGTCTTCCTTCACAGATACATCTACAGAGCGACAATGTCTAAACAGAAGACAATTTTTTAATTTATCTATTTGTCTTTAGTGAAGTCGCTATATTTGCTTTTTCAATTAAACAGACAAGTTTTAAAAAGCTTTTTTACAGCCTTTGCAAAAACATACTAACCATAGTATAAAAATATTTGAACCCCATGCTTTAGAAAGGGTCAAAAACATATTAAGTTTTGGCTTACAATGGCTACAAAAGGTCTCCAAGAAGAAACATCTTGGGGGGGGGTTTGTTTATAATAATCAAAGTAACATTTTACATTTTTATGCCATTCACAGCTTCCTAGCAATCAAACGGTTTACCTTAGCAAACATACTTTCTGAACTCCTTCTAAGCTTTGGTAAATGATAAAGACATGGGGATTGTTTATACAACGTATAGTGACAAGGAGAACATTATATTATGTTTCTGACCCCACCACAGAAACCAGACTTTACCTTAGCAGCTATTTTGGCATTTCACTATCTCAACAAAGGAAAATGTATACATGGGGGTCCATATTACTATTGGAAACCTTTACGTCATTGAGTAAGTCTACCATGGTAACCATTCCATTTTGCTAATAAAAATATATTTACATGGAACTACAAAACATGAAGGTATGTTCCATCAATAACTAGTTTTTCCATACATTTTAGGGTGAGAAAACGGTTTTCATTACGTTTTTTATCCTGATATAAGAAATTATCTATTAAAGAAAATGAGTCCAAACTCACCGCAAAACACTGTATCCTGTGTCAAAATGCTCCAAAATGCTTAAAGGGCCTTGGCTTCTCATTGCCGATTTAAAACCTGCAGAAGAAATAAAAATACTAACATAAATAACACTACAACCGAATATAGAAGCTATGATGTTTCATGATCTCTACTTACTATTGATCTGAGCTGGAAGTTGTTTAGCTGAAAGAATATCTTGAACCACATACTGATTTACAGCCCCCGACTTTACCAGATCATCCACACAAACCGGTACGACAAAATCCCACGCCATACCTGTAATCTTTGGAAGAAACAGTTGCAAAATAAGTTATATCAAACGTCTTAAATTAGCCACCATGTTTGTTTTGGGTGACAGTTAGCCTAGAATTGGACGCGTTGACGCGCAACAAAAACTCTACAGTGAAATAACTTCAAACGTCTTAAGATTTGAGCTTTAATTATAAACTCACCGTGTAACACTGTCCGCTTTGTTAAAACAGAAAAAAACTGTTGATAAACAAAGAAAAGACACAGCAGGAAATTGATCGCACCGAGTGAACGGTTTGAGATGGAGCTTTGAATTTTACAGAGCGCGCCAACGGAAGTACGTCACGAACACCGCCCACTCGCAAGCGCCGCCTTGTGTGAATGAAAGGTTGATTTTATTTTACTGGCCTAGGTTATTTTATTCAACACTTTATTTACAATCAGATTAGCATAATTTAACATTTTGTTACCAGGAACATAAATGATACAGAGAATATACCTTAAACAGAGATTAAACATGAAATTAGAAAGGAAAAAAAGGAAAGAGTGAAAGCTAGAAGTGGGTGCTAGCGGCCTCATTCAGTTTTCAATGTAAAATTTGTGAAATGCATTTTTAAAAAACACTTGAATTATTTTATTCATTAATTTAGTGCTGAATATAGTTTTAATGTAAGTCTGCTTTAAATACAATGAATATAGGCTTTGTCTCTACAACTTTGAAGCCTGTGCTTAATGTATCAAAGTTTGAAAGATTTAGCTTAAACCCAAAAGGCTTTATCTTAAACAATTGAGTTATTTTACTACTACTTAAAGCAAACATAAGTAATATTTTTGTAATGGGTGTATTCCATTATCTAAAATATTTTAATTATTTAAGTCTTGCACAAACAAACAAACCAAAAAATAAGCGGGTAAATCATCGTTGAATACACTAACTGCGTTGGACATTTTCTGGGCTTTTATTTTGACAACCTCATGCTCCTACACATTTATAACGTCACACTTAATGGGGGAAAAGGCAAACGTGCTCCATAAGCATGTTTTTGTTGCTAAATTCTTTATATAAACTGACATGGTAAGAAACGTGATAAAATTTTCATTGTCTCAAAATACGTAAAACAAATCCTCACAAACATGTTGCACACGAACCTTTTAAAATCACATGTGTATTTTTAACAACTGACATAAATTAAAAGCATATGACCATTATCATTGACCATGGTCTCTCGTTATATTCTACATTTAAAGATGGAATATTTGCCGAAGTGTAACGCCAGATATAAAGATGTGGACTACTGGAACGAGCGGTACCGGACAGAGCAGAGCTTCGAGTGGTTCGGGGACTTCACTAAATTCGAGCATCTCCTGAAACAACACGTGGGGACGGAAGATAACATCTTGATGCTGGGTTAGTTAAACGCTTGCTGTACATACATAATCAACATTTTAGCCTTTCGATACAACATTTTTAGTACTTCTAAAAATAGCCAGAAGATGGCACTACTGTACTGTCAGTTAGCGTTTACGTTGTTATAATCTTATATCCATGGTCCTCCACAAACAATTATAAGACTTCTCAATACCCCATAGTTTGATTATCGCAGTTTAATTTGAAAATTAAAGCTAATTTCATAGATGGAACAATGATTCGCTTGCAGCCATTATGGTTATGTCCTGATCCAAACGTTGTAAGCATTGATGAAATAGGTTAAATATTTGTTAAATAGTTTGCTTTGGGATTCAGTAACACTTTGTGTTTCTGACATTAGTATCTGCAATTTTTCATTGTTTTTGAAAGCCTCATAGAGGCAGTATATCTCTCACTTTTTTCCCATCTCAATTTTGGATTGACACGTTCAGCTACATTACAACTGGATTGTAGATGTGTGAACATCTTATTCCCTATAGACTACTTTTAAAATAGAGTGTAATAGAGGCACAATAAAGCCATCTCTACTGGACGCAAATGCTGGTCCTTATTTCATGTAGTACATCAATGATGTATGTTCTCAGAGTGGCATTTAAAGAGAACATAGAAACTGTGAGTTTTTGCGTGTGTACCAGAGATCAATACACCATCAGAGTTAGGGTTCATGCTTCATATTCTCAAGTATAAGATAACCATAACCTGTTCTAATGATACATGATATCGCTATGTAAAATATTTGTACAGAACAGTGCTTTGGTGTCTGCTGATTCCAAGAATCTTTGTTAAAGGCATTTTCTTTAAATGAAATATATTTACATACCATATACCTTATATCACTTAAATCCTCATCATTTCTAAATAACAAAACTTCTTTCTCTATTACTTTTTTGCAAGACATGTTCTCTTTTGCATATTTCATTTAAAAGCTTTGTAAATATCTTTCTTTTTAGTACAAGCTGACTCAGATCTCATCATACTATTCACCTAAATGGGTTAACCAGATTGAGACCATTCATTTAAATGCGATGAAGGAGGAGGATTCAGAAAAGGAATGATGATTACGATGGCTTGGCCATCAGAACATTAGCATATCACTGTGTGTTCAGCAGTTTTGGCTAGTTTCGGGAGACAATGTGTAAACTGTTCTTCATTTACACATTAAGCTATGAATAGGAAGGGTTGCAATTGTCAAATGTTCATTATACCTCCTTTTTGTCATTTACGATTTTTGCACTCTGACCTCAACATTTTTGCAAGATCCAAAACAATTCTCACCTTGTTAAGTACACATGCACAACACCATGTGTACTATTGGTTTCTCCAACCCCAAAATTTAAGTTATTTTTTTGTATTTTCAACAACCAATAGAAATGAGTTCCCTTTACATTGTAGGAAAATATACATTTATTTAGAAATGACCACAGTTTAAACGTGACGTAAGGTTGCTTTTACACCTCTAGTTTGTTTAATTTGGTTTGGACCAAGGGGAACAACTAATGCATTGTTGTAATCGTCAGGAGATTTAGTCCTTGTTCCAACCACACTCACTCTGGTCCGCACCAGCTGAAAACAAAACCATGTGACATCATAGTGGCAACGTATTGTTGAGAATGTAAATTAAAAATAAAAAAAAACATGTTTTCTTGACCGCTTTTCGATAGGCTAGAATGAATGCACACACAGAAGTAAACAATGCGATCAGATTTCGAGAGATTTTGCTGCTTAATTTTGACCTTTGGCATCTTTTGCTTTACCATTTATAATACAAATGATGCTCGGATTACAAACTACTCCAAGTTTGACCTCGGGCTACCATGACAACGTTGCCATGTACATGTACACAGATAAACACCTACCCATAATGCCACGCACAAGGGGGCTGTACGGTGGCTGTATTCATTCAAAAAGCATATGTTTGTTTTTAGTTTGGATCCGAGTTCGATAATGTTCTCACCAAACACGAACCACTTTAGAGTTCGTTTGGAACTGTTTTGAGACCACCTCATCGAGCAGCGTTTAGCACGTTCTAAGGTTGGTTTGTTTCTTTCTCACCTGCTCATATGAACCAGACTAAAAGGGAAAACGAACTCTACTTCCGTTTTAATTGAACCAAACAAGTCAGGTCTGCTATATATCTCTTAATAAGTTTATATGTTTGTGTTTTTTACTAGTCGAAGAGTCTCACAATCATAAGTTCACCACTAATGCCAGTTTAGGTACCACTTTCCTTTTGGTGATTCAGTTCTTTTTTTTAAGTACATGCAACACATTCTAAAGCATTACAAGACTTGAGCTTTTAGAAATTTTGGGAAGTACGAATGAACTAAAACGCACTGATAGTTTTGGAGGAATAGAGCTCATATAGGGTCATGCAATTCTGGCTTAATCTCATAGTTTTGGCTTATAACTTTAATTGAAGCAACCACCTTTACGAGTCAACTTGAGCAATTTAGCGATAGATAAAATATTTAACTGCTGATTCAGCAAAGGAAAAACTCAAAACAGGTTTGCAATGATGTGAAGATGAGATTAAGTCTTTATTTATCAGTTGCTGAGTGAGCAATGTAATTTTCCTGCCAGTGGAGCTGAAGTACACCCGGAGCATTCCTGTGATGATGTAGAGCCATGTGTGAAAGTGTTTGTATTTCTAGTATGTCTTCTCAAGTGTTTTTTATTCCGCTCACTCATTGGGCAAACTCACATTCATTAGGATCATTGCTGACCGCATGGAAATAAGGTAAAAAGACGAGAGCCTTCTGTCTATTTCCCATCGACAAATCTCTCTGCTCTGTACAGTAAGAAGGATAACAAAGAAAAAGAGCTTCATTCAATTGTGCCAGAACAATCACATGCGGTCTTCATTGAGAGCTCTTTGAATGAAGTGTATTGAATGGAGATTTCACGAGTCACCGTTGAGCAAAATATCATTGCACTCTATTCAGAAGGCAGCGAGTGTCATCTTGTTTTCTCTCACCATGCTATACCCGTTGATGGACACAGGATGTGGTGAACACAGAAGGCTTCATGATTAGAGCTGCAAGAATTCACTTTTTATTGAATGAATGAGTGAAGGGATGAATGGAGGGAATCGAGTAAATGCTTGAATGGTGGGGGAGGGAAGGATGCAACGTTATGCGGTTTCTCCCTGACCCACCCCGCCCAGTTTTGTTCTGTTTCCTCTCCCCCTAGTATCTGATTGGTTTAGAGGAAGCAGTGCTGCTGGAAGGTACTGCAGTCAAATGGGGGTTACCCTCACCCCCTCCCCATCACAGCCCCTCTGATTTATGAATGAATGTTGGAGAAATTTTCAATGAAGACAAGGCTGAATCCTGAAAACAGTGCCCTTTTTTGTTATAGATGATGCTATAAGCAAAGAGACATCAAATGAAGCGTATAATTCAACCAAATCTTTTTTTAGTTTGTTTTACTAGATAACCATTTACCATGAAGAGGAACAGTTTTTTTTGTTTTGTACCAGTGTTTCTGGCATTTGCATTTTAACGCTAAATCCTATTGAAAACAATTAGTCAATGTATGACCTTGTCAACTTGTTCATTGTGTGCTGCACCGATGACCATTTGACTTGTTTGTTTGCTCATTACTGAGAATTTTTCTTGTGCACACTCTCCCGTACTCCCCTCTCTCTCTCTCTTTGATTCATGTTTGGAATATTAACTAGGTTACCCGGGCAACAGGGCTCGGATGATGGATGGGCTCTCCTATGATGAAGGGGATGACGAATACGCACGAAAGCACACTGTTTGTGAATGTACATGTTTGATTTATGAAAGGGTTTAAGTTAAATGCTGTACCGTAAACGCTCAGCAAGCTTGTTCCCAAACGGGGTGCCTGACCGGCACTGATTTCTAGAGACAGATTTTCTCTGGGTTAATTTGAAATAACTTGCACATACACGATGTGCTTCGCTAATGTGCTAGAACTGTAATTTTCCCAGCAAATGATCACACAACGCACATCTCAGATTGTGAGTCATGCATTACTCATTCCCAGGTGTCCCTGGATCTTAGGGGATATGTTTGCTAGTTTTCTTTGTAATGGTCCATCAGTTATCAGCAAATTTGAAGCCCAAGGGTCTAGGTGCTTGGTTTGGGTCAAACTTAGTGACTTGTGTCCCCATTGTATTATAAATGAAAAACTATTCAAAATGCAAGGTAAAAAAAAACAATGATTTGTATAATTTACTGTTATCTGTGCATGTAATTTTTAAGTTAAATTATACATATTTATGTTTCATAAAAATAATAACAAGGCCAAGAGGTTTGTCAGTGAGGCATATAGCCAGGCCACCGGAAAAGAAACATAATAAATAATAACTTGAGAACCTGACAAGATGATTGACGGGCCCGTAACTTGACAACCAAATGACGTTTGAGGACCAAGTAGTGTGTTCCAGAAAGTGCACACTTTTCTGTCGGGCACTCAAAGGTATCTACTTTCCCCCACAAAAAGACTAATTACTTTAAGACTGTAGTTGAACCATGACAGTATTGTATTTCAACTTCATTGTCAGAAAGCAAAGCCAATATTACACTTTGACTCAGAATGGTGCATTTTAAGCTGTTACTATAGCAACTGGGGATCCTGCAGAACAGTGGCGGGACATGCATTTGCTGCTGGGGTATTCAGTAAGAACATATCTGATATATCTGCAGAAAAAAAGAGGCATTCCATAATATTTCTTTTTTACATAAACATAATATGACATAAACGTGTAAGATGTAAATAAAATACATCAGGCTCTAGATATTATATATATATATTTTACAATGGAAGACTTAAATGACCATCACAGAGGGGGTCTTTCTTCAGCATGTATAATCAAGACGCACACAATGTAGATGTTTTGTTAGTGGCATAACAGATCTTTAATTTTTATTCAGAGAGTTGTTCTGAAGCGTTCAGCTTCTCTTCCCTCTGTGACCGCATTGTGGGCATAAATTAATTAATTTACCTAATGCTTAATGTTGAATGTAGTATTTGCAGATAATAGCAGAAGTGAACTTGGCGGCAGCTAACCTAGAGTTTATAAACCAGTGAGAAGATAGAGAAATCCTGCCATTTCCCTACACTAACTAGCTGGCATTTAGAAAGCTATTTGAAATCTGATTGGTTAGAAGCGTACCATGTAATGCAAGTTATTGCAAGACCCTTGGTAACAGCATTGAAAGCCATTAGATTATATTTGCATTGCAGCACATAGTGACTGAAATAAGTGCATTCTTTCACAAAGTAGTTTGTTCTTAGACAACAGCACACCCAAAATGTTTCCGACCCACAAAAGTTGAAGGTGCCTCATCATAGGTATGCTTCTCATCTCCACTTACTGTGGTTTGAAAGAGTGAAACGTGACACAAGGGTTTCTATCTATAGCACTCACTGATCCAATGTTTGAATGCGGGGTGTATTCATTGATTGGAAATATGCTCTTTCCCTGATTTTCAGGTTCACATACATTGTTCAAATCATTGTCAACTCAATATTAACAACCAAAAAATATAATTGCATCCTCATTTGAGACATCTTCATATGAGACATTGCTCCATCCCTTTGAGAGTTTGAAGAGAACGTTTATAATTAAAAGAAAAAAGTTAGTATTGTTTGACCGTCCAGAATTCCATTCACCGCGAGACAAAGATGACATTTTCTCTCTATTCCCAAGATTTACACTCATGACAAAATATGAGTGGTTTATTCTTGTAAGTATTGTCTTTGTTTAATTGATAGGACAGCTGAGTCTGACAGAAAATTATGTGAAATAGAGGGGGGAGGGGGATGGGTACAGGAAAGGACAGCAAGCTGAGTACTCAAACCTGGTTCCACTAGTACGCAGATGTGCCTTACATGTACTGGCCACAAACTTATCCAAACTATACCTACACACAAGTCTCACTTCATCCAGTTTATTGAAACATTTTATTTATTACGTTTTTAAAGTTTCAAAAGAATATGTTCTGACTGCCTACAGAGATTTGCACTGAAGGGGGCTTGGCCGAAGCATCTACACTGGAGGAAGGATGAAATAAAGCATTTTGGGGAGACATCAAATAAGAGGCCAAAATCCTGAAGGGAACTTGTTATTTTCTGTTAAGGATCTTCACCAATCTCACCATCTCACTTCTTTCTACTAGACCTGCTGCAGTGTTCTTTAAGCATTTGTTCTCTGGGCATGTAATCCTATTTTAATGGCAATGAGCAAAGGAAGCCATTATATAATCCTGATCAGGATTCAGCTCTGTCTGCAAACACCTCCACTTTCGATCTGATCTTTGTCTCTGCCCTTTTAAATGCATATGATGGCCCTATGTTAATAGTGCAATTAATTAGCCCAACCGCAGCTGTCTACTCTTTTTAGACTTACTTATCACACACATCAACATGTGAAGGAGGCTAAAGCGTAGCCATGTTTGCTTTCATCAGTGAGCATCTGTGAATGTTTTCTGGTGGGAATGGATGTGGGATGGAACAGTCTGTTCCTAAGCAACAGTCACATCTGTAGTGTTGTGGTTCCTCTGCCCCATTTCGTTTCACCGCATCCTCTCAAGCAGATACATATTGTTCGAAGAGCTGTAAAAAAGTCTATCACGATCTAACTGAAGTTGAAAACTGTGCTTGTTTCTTCATTATCTGTGGCTACGTGTAGATTGACAATTTTGCCACTCTTTCAAGCCAACAATGGAACCGTTTGATTGAAGTGTGAATGCAACATGGACCATATCATGTCTAAACGACTCAAATATAGAAATAACACAGTCTCCTTGCAGCAGATTGTAATTTTTATCTATACATTTGTAAGCTCTCATCTGGTAATGATAACCATATTACTGTACATGCACTCTAGGAACATTTTTTATCCAGTTTCAAAGAAGGCCCAATTAAAAATTGTGAAAATATTTTTTGCTTTTAGGGGTACTTTTAGTGCTTACTGGTGAAAATCTGTAATGACATGTCAAGTATTATAGAACAGTGGGCGGACTATATTTATACTTTTTTGGGAATTGGTGCTTTGCTAGCATCCCCTTGACTTCCCATGTGTAATGGATCTGTTAGACGAAATGAAACGCGTTTACATTTTGTGGCTGAATTAAAATGAGGATATGCATGACCGTCAGCTCAAATCAGTGCTGCTGACTCAGGAAGTCATTCTGCTGAACACTTCTTTCTGTAGGGGTCGTTGACTTTCACCTCGGGCCCAGTTCTCATCATTAAAGAACGAACTGGATGTGGTTGGATCGGCAGAAAACCTGGCACTTAATGCTAGCCCATTCCATTCAGCTTATTCTGGAAGCTAAATCTCACTCTCAATAGAGACTAAAGCAGAATATTCTTTCTCACCAGAGGCAAAATGATCAGAATCTTGGTCAAAATGGTAACACAGGTCCTATTGGGAACAAGGATTCATGTAATATAAGCAACACATGGTATATGGTCACCATTCTGAATATTTTGTATTTAAAGATGTTCAGAATTTACTTATTGAAGCTTGTCGATATAACTTTTAAAAAATTTATTTTATAACTATTATTATTTTTTTGCACAACCAACATGTGTTTAAATGCTCTAACACACTTTGGTCCACAATAAATTTTCTGCCCGAGCACAGTTTTCTCCCCAATCTCAACCTCACCTCAGGTTTGTTTGGATCTCTAAACTTCTCTTTTTGTAAACCTTTCCTCTAGCTACAAAGTTACATTAAACAGTGTTATTTTGAATGTGAAACAAGAATTTATTTGGAAGATTTGTTAAAAGAAAGTGTGAAACTTTTAGTTTGGCCTTCATGTCTCGTAGGTGTACAGTGTTTACTTGTGCGGGGTACAACACTTTTTTGTGTTTGTTTTTTATATTTAATCTCTGTTCAGATCAGAATGAAAGAACCACAGTGGAGTTGGCTTCCTGTGCCCTTTTCAAAAAGCTTTGAAGAAAAAAATTCCTGTCCTGCCTCCACCCTCACCCACACACAGGTACTCGTCTCGGCTCATACCCTGTCTCCTTTGACACCGTGGGCTTTGAAATTGAGCGGATGGCCCGAGACGCACCTTTATTTCCAGATCCTCCGCAGATCTTCTGCATACATGCATCAGGAGGTCGAACTCCAGAGCCTGTCAGAGTGAATCTGAGTGATGTGGTGCTCTATCACGTCCTGAGTTCACCTTTTGCTTTCTTCTTTCAGTGTTTGCAGATCCTGAAAGTGTTTGGCAGGTCTGAACTCTCTTTGGCTTGATGTAGGATATCTTTGTGTAATAGTGTTTTTTTTTGTGCGTGTCATTTGTGTCATATAACCGTGTTGGAAGCTTTAAATGTTTTTCTTATTTGTGGATTGTTTCTAATATTATTTTGAGAGATCCTATGTCTGTCAAATGCATGCATTCAAAATGTCCCAGTTGGTATAAAGCGCATTATAAAACATTTGCAGTAAGTTCACAGTGAGGAGAATGGGGCTCGTTGTTTCCTCACCTCGGTTTTATCCCTCTTGCTTTCTCTCTTTGTGTACTGACTGTGTTGAATAAGCTCTTTCTCTTGTTCTCTCCTGCCGTGAGTCGACTGCTAACATCCCCTCCTGTGTGTGTGTGATTGGAAAACCTCCTCCAGGCTCATCAGGAATTCACAGAGGGTTATCTCTGCACCAAATACATACATATACCCACATACACCTTTCAAAATTCCCAAAGATGATTCCAATATTTTACTGGGGACGTCTACTTCACCACACATGCACAATTTGGTGATTTCCCCACTGATGAGAGAGATGTTCACTTTTTTGTATGATGCTCAAAGGTTTTCGAATGTTCTCGTGAAGCTCCAATAGAGTGTCTAGAAATAACTGTGTGAGTACTGATGGTATGTTTTGGGAATCTGTTTTCTGGATGTTCTGTACCCGAGCAGTTCTGGAACTGGTTGGGGTAAGTGTGAAGATCTTAAGTCTAGGGTTGGTCAATGTCAAGCAATTTTGGCATCAACAATGTCCAATGTAAAACATCGCGATAGATGATAACATCATCGTAGAGGGGATATGAAAATATGAAAGTGGTAGTGGCTTTGAAATTTAGAAATGTTAACAGACCCAAGGTTACAGAGAGCATTGCTGCCTAATAAATGGTGATGCTGCTACATTAGCTGTTATGCTAACCAACCTAGCATTGAACAAAACAAATGAAATCAGCTAAGGTCAATGAAACACCATTAGATTAAACACACTCCCGATTTTAAACCTCTACAACAATTGCATAAAGTAACTTTACTTTTTTATTAACGTTAACTCGCAGAAACAGCATAAAAGCTCTTTATGCAGCACTTGCAGCTCAAACGGGCGTCTCAACACATACTTGTTATTTCTACCCGTTTATGATGAATTCATTAACTTGCGAAGAGATGAACTCTTCGATCACCCCATTCTATTACAACTATTAGCCAATAATTGCCAAACTACATGTCCCAAAACAGAACTTTACGTGCAAACCCCATTCATACAACATCGTACCCTAGCAGCTTTATCCAAACTGGTTATGCTTGTTCAGAAATACAAATAACAGGTTGCCGCTTCACCATGGCTGGGACAGAGCAATGGACGCGATGCCGCCTCAGCATTGTGATATCCATCAACCCAGACCACATATCTCGTCACACAAGATTACAAAACAACAATGTGGTCAACTCAAAACAGTTGTTAATGGAGAGAATCTCCACAAAAATGAACTATTCTACCTTTGTTTAAAGAGAAGGTTCTGAGTCTGGATCCAGCATGATCATGGTGGAGGTGCCATGAAACTACTGTGAAAACACACCCATCCTTAAGCAACACAAAAATGAGGTTGAAAACAAGACAAAAATACTAAACCAAAATGTAATCTTTTTACAATATTTGTTAGGTTTTTTTTTGCAACTAAATAAAATTTAAGTATCAGTAAACTCTTTTCTCCCCTGTGTTAAACAGTAGGTTAGCTGGTATATGCTAAAATAAAATGAACGGCAAGATTTAATGACCTGCGATGCATCTATAAATTATCAATATAATTATTTTGACACACAGTCATTATTAATGACAGTTAATCTTTGTTTCAGTTTTAGCCACGCTGTGGAGAAGAGCATCTTAAGCTACTTTTTTGTTTGTAACTATAAAAGCATTATAATTTGAGAGCGGTGAATTCACATCACTGTTTACAGATGTAAGAACTCAGTTACATCTGTGTCAATGAGAGATGAGTTAAGTTTGGCTGAACGGTCCATCTGAGAATATTGAGGCAATAAACAGTCGCATCACTGCTCATAGTGGAAATATTCATAAGCAGAGTGACGCATGTGTCTCCTGTGCTATATGTTTGCACTCTGGCGACCTACTTGTGCTCTGCTGCTGATGATGCTGATTGTTTTCCCCTCTCTCTGTTCCTGTGTTTACATCTGGTAGTATCTGCTCTACCCAGCATGCTTTGGGAGCCTGGTAAACAAAGCCTGGTGGGAGTCGTTCTGGCATCACTATGGCAACAGAACTGCTCCCTCCATGAGGCTGTGTCACATTTCCGGGAACCATGTCAGACTCAAGTGTGTGTGTTTGTTTGTCTTCATGGGTTGAAAATGAAGGCAATTGTTTACTCTTTAGAGGCAAACATGCAGCGCTTTCCTGGAAAGAACACACCATTAAACAATGTGGAAAACTGTTGATTTCTTGGAGGAAATGTTTGTTCTTATTAAGATGCTTTTTGTTGCAGTTGTGGCTTGAAATCTTATCACAGTGTCTACTTAAATTTTGTCTAAAAACCATGAGACTTTTGGCTGTTTTCAAAATAATTGTGCAGTTATTTAGAAAAACTTGCATGAAGATGTCTATTCAAAGCATTTAACTTGAGAATTTTTGCATTATGGTTTATTTTGAGAGGTTTGTAGTCATGTCTGGATTGTGTTGGTGTTGCATAATATATGGATGTTTCATGCTCCACTTCATTTGACATCATAGTTTTAAAACATTTACAATAACTGCTGCACTGGGGCTTTATGGGAAATGACGAAAGACTCTATAGTCAACTCAAGTTCCTCTAAAATGTTTTGCAAAACTCCCTTTGTGACAAAAGTTAGCAACATGTTATATTTTATGAGTGAAGACCCTCATGGGTGAAGGAACTGATGCAATGATCGCTAGAAATAGCTCCTTGTTCCAGAGACACAAGTATTGGTTGGAGATCTGTGTATGGCACGTTCTGGTCGAGTCACTTGACATGTCTGGCATGTCTCGTGACTGTCACAGAGGTGGAATCTGTTTTTCCATCTCCCAGTTATGAAGCAATGCTATGTATGTGATGTTGGGCTAACTTTAGCATTCTGTCCTGTTTGTAAGCGACTCCGCTTTGGTACTCGCCATGTTTTTAATTCCATCTTGAAAGCTCTGATGAGATCTAGGGTAAAGCAGTGGTGGAAAAGGTCACAGGTCCTGTGATCTTTGATACTTCACAGAGTGGCAGCATAAGTTTAAGGGGGTAAATATGTTTTTCATATTCTGTTGGTTTTTCAGGATTTATTGCTTTCATTATAGCTACACCTTGTCTTTGAGGGACTGAATTTATTACACCAGATAGTTACTGTTTTGTTTATAGGCTTATTATTATTATATAGTAATAAACTAAATTTTACTAGAATGAACAGAAAAATATAAAATAAATAAACAAGTTAAATAATCACCAGGAATGTACAAGCTCATTAAATTAAGTTGCTGAGAGACATTGGGTCTTTTTCGTGGTTTGGACTCTCAAAGCCCTTTTCCCTCTCCCCCTGCTCTTTTGTTTCTCTCTTTCCCCAACGCAGCATTGTGTTTAGCTGTGAATAGACTTTAGGATTCTCAGGTGTAAACCTCACGGTTTACTCTAGGAGTCTTCAGGGGAACACCTTGCGCTCTGCATAAACGACTGCCTGGAATCTTCCAGATAACGACTGCCTGGAATCTTCCAGTGAGAGATATTCACTGAGATGACTTTCTCTTTACATTCAGTGTGAAGAGCAGGTGTTGACTACAAACTTAGGTGAAGAACTGTTAAAAAATGAAAACACATTTGATGAAAACCTTCTCAGAAAGATTGCTTGTTAAGAGCTGTTTAATTTGATTACCTCAGAAGGTGATAATTACAGTTCCTTGCACCTCAGGAGCTGAGACTCATAACACCCCAATGCCAAAACAGGAAGTCACCATGTGATTTTTGTCAGTCACACCTTTGATTTCTTGTTTTTTTTTTATCGCAATGTTTTTTAAAAGAAGGTGGAAAGTACGTCTAATAAATAATGAGAAGACTTGTTGCATTTGAAACAATGCTTTTTGGAGTACAACAATTTGTACTCAAACTATTTGTAACAATTTACATCAATTTTTTTGTTTAAAAAAATGCACCTGGTTATGTGAACAAACTTTCTTAAAACTTCTAACATTACACATTGATCTGCAACATATAACCATATAACCTGCAAACAAATGACCTAATCAAATTATACACAACTTTTACTATAATGTTTAACTTATAAACTATATATCCTATAAAACTATATAGATGGGTAGGTAGGTTGGTTGAATGATTGACTGATTCCAAAATGTTATAAATCCATAAATGTTAACTTGAGATAATGGGTGGAAGGAAGGGAAAGAGAATGGAATTAGGAATTGTGCATTAGGAATTAACCGTACACAGTTTATTTGGAGAAGCTGAAGTAAACGTCTCTTTCCAAAATATGTTAATTTATTAAATATAATGTTAATGCATGAATGTCACTTAAAACCTAAATGTCTCCGCCATCTCTTCTCGTCAGGTTGTGGAAACAGTGCTTTGAGCCACGATATGCATCAGGCTGGCTACAGCTCCATCACAAATGTGGATTACTCCAGTGTTTGTGTTGAGGGCATGGCAGAGAGACACCAGGGCTGTGCCCAGCTCAGCTGGATCTGCATGGATGCTCGGCGACTGGCCTTCACGGATGCTAGTTTTGATGTTGTTGTGGAGAAAGGGACTCTAGATGCCATGCTGGTGGAGGAGAGAGACCCTTGGACCGTTTCAGAGAATGGTGCGCAAGTGGTGAACCAAGTACTTTTTGAGGTAAAGAATCATTTTTCTGTTATGTTTATAATGTTTTGATTGATACTTCTACCTCGAGGTGGTATGTACCCTTCAGAGTAGACATAGATCCCTTAACCATAGCGTGTCATACATTTCCTTCAAAATTGCCCAAATCTCCAAAATAACATTGAATGCTTCTGTATCCAATTGGCTTTTTAAAAAAACATTTCAGATATTAAATTTGTAAAATCTTACTTATTAACCATTTAAATCATTTTTACAAAAAATATATAGTTTTGGAGATTGTTTTTCCTTTTAATAATCAAGTTTTGTATTTGCCGGAAAGACTGGGCTGAGTTTGCAGAAGCATCTCTAACATTTGTCTTTTAAAGGGCATTACAGTAAAATCAATATAAGGACAAAGCAGCTTATGACTCAGGTTTTGTCAGATTAAATGCTGTTTTTCTTTCATTTGCCTCAATGAGTGACTCAGATCTGTTGTTATTTCACTCGCAGGAGCTGAATGGCTTTCTCTGGGCCACAATGCAATCGCACAATAATTATCCATCAGATGTCACAGTGAGGGCCATCCTGTGTTTGCATTTACTGCCCCGCTAATAGATGTTTTGACTTTTAGAGGCTGCCAGGAAATATTTCTGAACAATCTACCCTTTCATCACAGCAGAAATCACTGAGGCATTTATATTTAATCTCTTTCTCTCATGCTAATGGTGTAGCAGTCAGTTCAGTTTCCTGTCCTCATAGTTTATTCATCAGAATGTCAGAGCGGCACAGATTAGCCTAGCGCTACTAGTGTATGCTTCTACGTTCCATCATATAAGTTTTTTTAAGTTCCATCATCCACATTCCGGAGGCTTCACTGAAACATTTTGGCATAAAATTGTAAATGATACTCTCAAGAAATAACGAGAGCGGTTCTGAGCAAGAGAAAACAATTCTAATCCCTGCATCGTTTAGCAAATCCTGTTAAGCTGTTTTATGGTGTTAGCAATGAAGAAACAAGGTCACCTCCCTCCGTTCCAGTGTTCTTCTATACAGATAGAAGTATTAACTCAGTTCTGAGATGATTGCTGGAATACATTTCCGATTGGATTGTGAGTGTTTAATCTGAGCCAGAGAAACAGTATGTCCTCTATTGGTGTATGTGTCATTTAGCAAAAGATTTGAGCATTTCTCCTTTGATTACGTGATGGATAATGGTTATCAAATGATATAAAATAGTGTTGATTCGTTCATTTCAAGTGCAAGGTGTCCTCTTGACATGCAAACACTCACGTACATTGAAAACACACTTCCACATGAAAGCACTCGTAAACACTCGACAGTATTAAACCATCATCACCAGTATCACCCCGCCCCCCTGCCCTCTCACACACACAAGTAGGTGTGAAATTTATTTTTCTACCTGACATGCTCCATGAATCACCCACCACCCGTTTCAATAGAAATGCTCCCTCCACAAACGCTCACATGTAGTTTTGTCTGGGGTGAAATAAAAAAATCCAACATATTGTAATATAATTGGGCTTGCGCTAATGATTTAACATTTTTTTCCCCAACACTCAATCGTTTTGGATTCAATTACCGGTACCTCTCCTCTAGAGCTGCCAGGTGTTTTTTTTTTTGTGCATGTCCTTTCGTTTACTGTAAAATGCATTTTGCAAGGTAAATGAACAGCATTTAAGGTTTCTTTGTAGGGGCTTAATAAGCAATTCTGAGGATGTCCATGTTTTTTGCTCTATTGTTGCTAATAATTTTGTACAAAACACAGCACCTTGCCTTTGTTTTCTACATATTTTCATAATTGAAGTTTCAGAAGGCATATAGGTTGATCTTTAGAAGCTCTCATACACTACTTTCTGATTGGCCAACACCCTTTTCAGCACCACAAACCATAGAAAACTAATGTCACTTCAACACTGCATGCATGACATCACTGCATGCTCTTTAGGGGATTTTCCACTGACTTTCATCTCCATGGTAGTTGTATTTTTAATGGTTTTAACTAGTTTTGACAAGGTTCCGTAATAGAGAGGATCACAATAAAATGGTTTTTTGTCTGGGTGGAGTGAGAATGGCTTTTAAAGACCTGCAGGTCACCGATTATGCAGAGAGATTGGTCACTGCCTGAATCACTGAACAGCGTAACACACCTAGTTTGCTTTCTCTCATCTGACAAACTCACCATCAGTGCATTCATCATGAAGAGCAACCAAAATAATCCACTTAGTTCATTTCCCCGTTAAATCACTGAAACACATGCACAGTAATTATATAGTTAATGCTCCAAAGGGAAACATTGATGGGACTATGTAGAATCATGTTCCTCTCAAAAAGAAGTTGAACCTCAGCGATGGTTTTTTAAATTCAGGACTCTCAAAGTACTAATTTTCTTATATAGAATAAAAGTAGAAAAGTACAGTGCATTTTCAGACAGTTTGAACAAGTGTCCCTCTTAAAAAAAATTCGGGTGAATTTCAGTTTTAGACCCCTGGAAAATGTGCTTGCCAATTTTTTTTGGAATCACATTTTAGCACAATTCCATTTGTTCCAATTTTTAGTCTGGCCTTTTAAATGGTCCTGATCTCCTACAGAAGTTATCAATTGCATCCTCAGTGAATTGATTGGATTAAATATCAACCATAATTTAGCATGATAACAATTGCAAATTTTAAGGTGCGGTATGCGATTTCAGAAAAAGCTTAGAAATATTTGGCCTGGGCCGACCCTGTAAACAAACGTGGTAGCCAATCAGCGGTAAGGGGCTTAGACTGAGAGGACAGCATGTTAAAAATCTTTTAAGTACTTTTTAAAGTTCAGTTTGTGCTGAATTTCTGAAAAAAAAAATCCTCAAATGAGGTGTAGCCAGCGCATATGTTTCAGATCACATATTTTCAGAAGGTCATGAGAAGTTCAATGTTGCTTAGCAAGTCTAAAACCATTCTTCTTTTGTTTGTAATAAAGGATGTGGATGCCCCCCCCCCCCACATACACACACACTCAGAGCTCTTCTCATTCTTTGCTTTTGTCTTCTGCGCTTAGCTAATACTTAAAGCTTTCTAATTGCCTGCCCCTGGCCGGTTACATAACACCTCAGCTGCTGAGGAGCACTGCAGCTGATTGGATGCTCAAATTGCACATCAATTCTCATCTTTTCTCGCTTCGCTTTCTTCATTTTCCCTCTTCTTTCTTTGCCCTCCAGCACTCACTCAGTGAATGTTGAGGAGAGAAAAAGAAGAGAGTGTGGATGGAGAGAATGAGCATCTTATCTGTCGTCTTTACTTTTTACTGAGGACTGTGGCCTGTTTAAATAAAAAAAATTTCTCATGGTAATAATCCGACAAACCTGTGATTGAAGGCTTTCTTTTAGTATGTATACGCGTAGGTTTGAACAATATAGAACTAAAACACATGCCAGTATGTTATTTTTTTTTCCTCCTCTCCGAACATTTAAGCTCAGAGCCCAAACTCACGGACTGCACATTACATGTTAAAAGCCCATGTGAAGAATTTATCAGAGCATTATCTGAGACCTAACTCTGACTGTTTCCAGAAACGTAAGGCAGTTTGAGCATAGTTTTAGAGATTTTATTTCCCTGTAGATTTATCTCCTTTACTTTGTACTTAAGTGTTTATTTAACAGCACTTCTCCTTATTCATCTCAGAGAAACAATGCAGTGTGTTTGCTACTGTACAGACAGAGTTATGTAACAATGCAGTCATAATTCAGTCAGGACTTGTGTCTATCGATCCTTCTCTGCGAAATGTAATTTTAGGATGGGTGGAGTTTGTGAATAAAGACTTGAAAAGTTTTCAGGGTAAGAAACAAAAAGTAAAGTTTTTTTGTAAGTTTTGTTTTTAAATTGAGTCGGATTCTATGTATTATATTTTTATGACTTTATAACGGTTTAAAGAATCCCAATGAAAGAGAGTTTCGCACTGCCATATTGGATTCGTTTTTCTCAAGGAGATTGACCACCTTTGTAAAGGATCAGGAAAGAAATAGTGCACTGCAAATCCTCTCTTTTCTCCACATCAAACAGCTCCCTGTCATCAGCCACAAACAGTTTTGAGAATGAATGAGAAATGGCATTTAATTGGCCCTCTTCAAGATGAAAAGGAACTTTATATATTTTTTGGACATCACAGGTCACTCAATAGGAACCAAATGTTCACCCTAGCAACGGAATTCTTAGAACTCACTCAGTTTTTGAGAATAACTGAGACACCGGTTTTTGTTAATATATCTTGTTCAAAGATGAACATTATATTACATAACTGACCCCTCCGTAGCAACCAGGCTGTTTACTATAGCAACCAATTTGGCATATCTCCATCTCAGCTTTGGAAATTCATGGGGGTTGGTTTATGTTACTCTTTATGACATTGGCAACATTAAAAACGTTTCAAATGGCATGCAAACTTTAACCATTTAGTTTTAATCGAGGCTTTTTAATTGAAGCTAAATCACGTTTTAACTAACCCTTTATTTTATAACGTTCTTAATGTGTACTATTATTGCAGAACATAGTTATAACTGAACCGAGTTGTACCAAAAAATTAGAAATATGTTATTTAATCTATTTTAATAACAGTATTGTGAACAAGTGAATTAAATGATAAATCCCATAGTTACTTATTCTACCCAACATGAGGAGGCTACATGAATTAAGCTTAAAACTTAGTCAAGGTGCAAAGCACTTCATGCATTCTTTCCAAATAAATATTCAGACCTGAGCTTCCTCCGACAGGAATGACCAGTTGAACTTTAAATCAGAGAGTAGCTGAAGAGGGGTGTGTGAATAGCTCACATCCAAGTTCTCTTAATCAGTGACAAAGAGGTTCTGAGTTATCTTGAATGGTGCTGTAAAAAACAATTCATGAGATGTTTTAACCCGAGACTAACCACTGCCATTGTATTCATGCTGCAGCTGCACTTACGAGTCCTGATCATTCTAAGTCCCCTGCCTTTGCTGAGCTCTTTTCTATTACTTTATTTACATTTTTACAAGAGTTTCACACTTTATGCTTTAGCAGTGCGGTAATAATGTTGTATTAATAATATAATAGTGGCAATACCACAATTTAACTTGGAACACGTGCATCTTCTTTTTATCGCCACAATTAGTGCTTTCTGGGTTGTTGTATTAAACAAAAATAAAAGTTCTATTACACTACCTTTAAATTTGAGATATAGAGACCTTTCGAAGATATTTAATACTGTTGATACATGGCATTTTTCTCATTTCTGAAGATGAAACACATACTCTTGTTTTTGAGTGTTGTGTGTTTGTATACGAGCGTGAGAGGGATGCCATTGGGGATTTGTAGAGCTGATTTTGGGAAAGATTTTAGAGTTTATGAAAGATTTAGACTCTTTGCGTGCTGCCCGCGGGCTTTACACAAACACTGACCTGCCTTCCAGAGAACTGCTGTCCCATTCAGATTAAAATTTTATCATCTGACACCAACACTCTGGCAGAAAACTGAATGTGTACATGCGGAAGACCCTGATTTACCTTTCTTTCTCCTGAGAAAAATACAGATGTTTCACACAGCAATCTTGTTGTTGTTGCCTGTTTTTCTGAAGTATTTAGTGCTTGACTCTGGCATGCGGTCAGTTCCTACTTCTTTGCCTAAATACCACTCTCTCTACCCTCCACACTTCAGTCTCCTCTTAAGTGTCTGTCATTGAAAATTGTATTTTAAAATCAAATCAAAAATACTTTCCAAATGTTTATTAAAGAGTTTAACATGTGATGGTTCTCTTCCCTCTTCCCCAGTTTTTTTTAACCCTGGTTGCTAGACAATAATATGCTAATAATTAATAAGTCACTCAATTAATTCCCTCTGTTAATTTCTGAGAAATTAAAAAAGTGCCAAATAGTAAATGTGTCATAATGTGTTTATGACTCATTCCTTTAATCATGCATTTGGTCATTTGCTTCAAGTATTTACCCTAAATTCAAGGGACACTTTAAACATTCCTTTTCCTCTCAGGTACCGGTATTTCCTTCCCTCCAGAATCAAAATATATAAAGACATGTATTTTATGTAAACATGCCAACATCAATTTGGCGCTTAAATATATCATTATACCAGCTTTCAGACATTTCAGGTTTCATGCAGGATCTCTAAACATCCTGTAGTTCGGAGAGGGGGTCTGAAATCACACGATTTATTAAAAAAATCTGAATCTTGAAGGACCCATACACAACATGTTGAATAAGTTGAACATTGTTATCTCTTTACCAATGTATTGAGATTGATAAATTGGAGAATGTATGAATAATTCACATTTTACTGAATGTTACAGTTTGAGTTGAAAACACAAAATGAAAGCATCTTTAGAAGGAGATAGATGAAAGTTAAAGCTATTTAGTCAAGTGGAAAAGAGAGACATATGGACAGTAGCACAGACAAACACTATTTCCCTTTGTGTATCTGAGTGAAAGTGCCTGAGGCGGATTATACAAGCTGTGTTCCTCTCCTCAAACTCGCACCTATCATCCCAGACGCAGATGGCTGACAGCATGTCCACAAACTCATTCACTCACACACACACACACACACACCATCAAAAGAAGGATGTGCTTCTCAAGTATACGGATTCTGCCAGCAGAATGTGAGCGGCGATGCCTCTGTGGTCAGTAGTTCACTGTTTGCTGTTCTTAGAGAAAGCGAATAAGAATCGTGTTTTTTGCCATGTTATGAAGATTTTTCCACATTACTAGGAATTTGTTGAATACATAGAAACATAGAGCATGAAACTTAAAATGTTACAGTTGTAGAAAAAAATTAAGTGCATTAAGGATGGGTTAAAAATAGAACAAATAAACGTAAAGTAATGGAATCTGAAACTAAATAGATATTATGTGTAGTTGTAGAGTTCTACATGCTCTATCTGAAACTTTTCAACATCTCAATGCCTTTTTGTATTTAGTGGGTGATGAACAAGTCGCGATGATTTACTAAAGAACCCCTGCTTGAATTTCAATCATTAGATATCAGGGATTTTGCATATCCCTTAGAGACAGAGCCAGTTTCCATTCCACCTAATGACCTCTCCAATGAGCGCGTCAACCAATCAGAGCACACTCCAAACTCCTCTCCAACAGTTAAAAGACTCATACCAACTCCACCACTGACAATAGAGTGGCTGTGTACACACAGTGAAAAGGCAACCTACTGCAGTAGGTAAAATTAAAATGTGTGTTCTGTTCTGGAAAACTGTTCAAGAAGATTTCAGGCTCTTATTCAGAAATATCTCATTACCAAATGTTTTTCACAAATAGAAAATCTAGGAAGCATGATGCTTCTTTCATGTATCTGGATTTAT
Organism: Danionella cerebrum; assembly: GCA_007224835.1. Taxonomy (NCBI): domain Eukaryota; kingdom Metazoa; phylum Chordata; class Actinopteri; order Cypriniformes; family Danionidae; genus Danionella; species Danionella cerebrum. Next base: position 394,337 of record SRMA01026784.1, on the reverse strand, counting down.
TAATAGAACTAGATATTAAGGGTGGCCTGGGAAAAATGTTTGCACACACATTGTAGGGGTAACACAGAGATACAGGAACTTTCATTTAAAGCCACCAAAAGTATGCATACATAAACATTTTCATGTTTATTTTTCACTTATAGCTTTCACTTATTATTCACTTATTATAAAAACTACATTCTAGTTCCATGTATGAAATAACCGAGCAGATACAAAATTTTTCATCTTGTACAACAAAATGTACCATGCAGAAGGAGAAGCAAAAACACACTTTCTCGATTATCCTGACATGAGTCACCTTCAGGATATAATCACAAGATCGAGGGCCATTCTCGGTGTGTAATTTTCCCTTTTAGGTTCATGTAGTTATGGTGAAATCTACGTCATCATCTCTTATTTTCAAATTACCCTCGGGTAGCTTTTTTCTAGATTGGATATTGGAGTGAAACAGAAAAATGAAGTTTGGGAAAGAGAGGCCTGGATTGGGAAATTTTTCCTAGGATTCTATAGAACAATCTATATTTCAGAATCTGTTAGAGCAAAGTTCACAAACACCACCACTCTGGGGTGATCACACGGATTATATTTCGACTCAAGGACAACTTTTCCATGTGAGCATGAGTAGACATGTCTGAGTCTCAGCTCTGAGCTCATCGATGGCGAATGTGACTGTGGCATTTTCAATTTGGCAGTTCAATGACGTTTTTTCTTCAGTCTTAGTACCTTTTGCTGAGCTAAATTTAGATTCTAGATGCTGGAACACGTCAATGCAAAACATTGAAATCAAATGAAAGCCACCTCTTGATTTTAATTATTAAAAGATGATAGAGGACCTTTGGTTTAACATGTCTTAAACATATTAAAGTGGTTTAAAATGTGGCTCCTCATTTTTTGTTTGTTAATCACCAAAAATATTCCCATCTTCCCCAGTTTTGAGTGAGGTGAAGGGATATAATGGAGTGTATGAGCCTCCTAGGAATATCTGAAGGTACATATCAAAACAAAAGGCAAAGATACCTATGAACAGAGACCCACAAATGTATATTTCAAGTCCTTCCTCATAGCTCAAGAACTAAGAAATAGGGAGAAGTGGAATGCCCTTTAAAATAATAGTTGCAACAATGCTTGTAATGTCTCAAACCATAGGATCCCGCTCCAAACTATGCGACAGACAAGAGCAAGGTTGCCAGAGATTCTGAAAATGTAGTAAACGGTTTAAAAATAATTGTATATTCTTTGCTGAGGATACATTGAGACCGATATTGTTAACTTTTTTCGTAAATAAGATTTATAAACATTTTATAATAATCATACATTTTGTAATCACATATTTATGAGGAAGTCAATTGATATATGACTTCCATGAGCATTGAAAGCGGAAGCATTTCTTCTTTTTTTAGCACATTTCCAGCAAACACTTCACCTTGTTAAGTCAAGTGTGTGCGAATCAGCATGTGCATTAAGAACACTATACAATGGTCGTTGTTCACACACACTTCTCTGTTTCCGGGCCAGTTTGATGGCGATTGTCAGGTCCTTGTGTTTTGATTGGTGATTAGCTCCTTAGAGGACTCTAGTGCTTGTTATGCTCCGAGAAAAACATCCTCATTCACATTTCTCACCTCTCTCTGGTCTGTTTTTCGAAATCATCTCTATCTCTTTTGTCTTTTTCTACAAGGGGTTTTCTTTTTTCAGGGCATTACTCCTTTAATCCTCCGTTCAGGATTTATCAGCTCTATAGAGGATAAAATCCTTTATTTCTTTGCTCTTGTTCTCTGGTTTTCTTTAAGTACCTGTGGAAGACATTATTTTGTCAGCATTTCAACCTGGACTATTGTATAATATATAATCAGGGCTGTAATCCAGGGAGTTAAATATTTCATCGTCCTTTCATATTCAAATTGAACATAAAATAAATGTAAAATTGAACACCATTTTTAAGTCTTTTAAGCAATGAATTCATTTTTCTTTGGTTTGACTACTAAATGTCTCTGTGATTTGGTTCACTTTGACAAATCATATGATCGAATGGCCCTTTTACCTCCTACGAGTAGTGTAATGTTTTTAGCATTTTTCAAAAGTCTGTCTCATAACTTCGGTATATTAAAGCATTTCCAAGCATGAGCAACAGCAATGACCATGGTTCATTATATTTCATAAATAATAAAGTTACATTTTACTGGTTTACTTTATCTGTGGTGATTTTTAAAAATAACGTTTGGCCATTATATAATGAGCATTTACAAAACCCTTATTATGCTTTCAGTCATCCCCTAAACTCTAATTCTCAAAGACCAGAGACCATTCCAGTGAGTCATGTTTACAAACTCTTTGTGTGACAAAAATGGAGGCAGTTGATTGCTGTTGTCTTAGTTTGTTGTTATTTGATCATACCGTACTCTTTAGACTCTGATAAAAAAGGAAAAAATGTTGACATGATGGTGAGACAATTAATCAATCCCTCCATTATTATCTAAAAATTAGTAAATGGTGCATTTGGATCAGGGGTGTCCCATGTTGCTTCAGACTTGACAACCTTATATGTTTAAAACCACCCTGGTTGTACTCTAGAGGGGTTCTGAAAGGTCAGAGGGGAACTTTGTATTCTAGCCGTCCATTCAAAAACCCCACAGAAGCATTTTTACCTCAGCACACTGTGCCCAAGTCCATGGTTGTCGAAACCGTCTGTCTCTCTCCGTGGGACTCTGTCTTGTTTTCTCCCCGAATGTCTTTTGATCGGTTGATGACTAATTAATGGTCCCCCCTCCCATAGGCATCCATAGTTTCCATAGCAACATTGTTCTGCAGTCTATGCTGGTAAAAAAGCTTGTCTCCTTGGAAACAGTGAGTTGGGATGAGAGCAGTTCTGTCTCTGTGATTTGGGCTGCAGCGTGTGGGACAAGTCTCACACACATAAATAAACAACCAGAAACACACTGCACCAGTCTCTCTTACAAACACAAACCCACACACTGAGACCTGAGTTTATCTTTTCCTCTAGAATACATCGCTTGGACATACACAGTACTTGGGTGGCCATCATGGTAGGTTCTAACTTGGATGTTGGGTTTTGGAGGTCCAGGGATCATGTTGACATTTATTAGTTGCCTCTATTGAATCAATTTTGTGCCAATCAAACAAACGCAATTTCAGCTTAAATGAACAAAAATAAATTGATAAAGAAAAAAAAATCAACCTGAAAACAAATATAATCAAGGTATTAGTATTACCATAAAATTGACTTTGGTTCTTTGTTTGTATCACTTTCAGCTTCAGTTTTGCATCTCAGAGATTTGATTATGCTCTCAGCCTTTCATTTTCGATTTGTTATTTTTCTTTTGCGACCCTAAAATTTACTTCAGTGGGGCACATTGACTCACTGATCTATCACCAGGTCCCACTTTACTTTAATTACCAGTCAGTGGCTAAGCATGTAATAGTAATAGCTATTTTGTGGTTTATGAACATGAAGCTTTATTAGTTTTTTTCTGTAATACCATATGTCCAAAGCAGTTTTTTTTTGTCAAAAACTCAGGAAATCACAGTTTGCTGGAATTGCATTATTTATTTAAATAATAATGCTCAAAAACTGATGTATTAGAATAATGTTGTAATGAAGTTAGGAGGGTAAAGTGGGTTCTTCAAAGTTAAAGTATTCTTTTTTTCACATTAAAATATGTTTATATATTTGTAGTATCCAGAGGATATTAGCAACACTGGTTTCTCGCAGTCATCTGGTTGTTTATTGATATTTTCTTGACGTGGCCATTAGATATTATGAGCTGTTGGTGTAAACATTGGCAGTGGAAGCTGGATATTTAACACATAGATGAACTTTCTTAGTATTGCATCAGCAACAGACCAGTGCAAGAGCTGTTTGAGGTGTTTTCAGTGAAAGGAAAATATTATAATGTACTCGCTCAGAGTGAATGTGTAATCCATCAGTGTTTCTCTGTTCAACCTTGTGGTTTAATAGTGTATTAAGACTTTGAACTGAAGGCGTGAGCAGCAGACTTTGACATCAAACTTGTGCGTGCGTTTTTCCAAATAGTCATCATCTTTTGTAGACGCTGTGTTCTTTTTTTGCATAAAGAGCTGCTGAGTATGCAAAAAATGTTAGATTTAGACCTGCATGTAGAGAAGAGTACATACAGGTGCCCTCATTCATGTCTGATGAAAGACGAGACTGCTTTCCTCACTTCTCCTTGTTTTCCAATAGAGGAAGAGCAAGAGTTGTCATATGTTTTGAATAGTTACCATACGATTCAGTTGTTTCCGTATTTCATCATTATGAAAGTATGATGACTATGATTAACAAAATGTGTTCATTTTGACACCTTTAGTGATTTTTCTCAATAGCATAGTTTCTCCATAGTATTTCTTCAAATGTGGCATCTGGTTATCCATCTTCTGTATCTGAAGATTAAATCTATGTATTTTCAAAAAGTTTGCCGATGCTTACTTTTTGATTATCTCAGATTGGTTTCATTTACACCCTGGATGTGCTGCCATTTCCTCTTAGTTTATTTTTTTTGTTAGCAGTTGCTGTTCTTGAAATACTCTCCCAGCATTCCCAAGTGGTCCCGCATTCAAGTATCTACCTTGCTTTTCTTCTAAAAGTAGGTAAGATTAGGATCATTCAGACTGCTCAAAAAGGGTGTTAATTAAAAGAAAAGGAAATGTTTATTAAGAACTTGATCAGCTTACACTTGCTTGAGTGAATATTCAGCCAGTGACATTGCCTATTCTGGATGATGGAGAGGGTTGTCAGTATTTCCTATGAGTAGACAGTGGGACATGGCTTACTGTTTCAATTCAGTGACATAACTTATAGAGTTAGGCGATGTCAAACATTGCGATGGACAATGAAATCCCAATTTCCAATTTAGAATTATTAACAGACCCAACTTTACTGAGCGTATAGCGGCATAATAAATGGGGTGCAGTAATATTAGCAGTTATGCTAACCAACTAAGCATTGCACAAAAAACACCAGAAATTGGTTAATTACCATTAGAAATATTGAACACTTTCCCAATTTAAACCTTACAGTATTTACATGAAATAGATCCAAACTTTGTTTATTAACTTTATATCTCGCAAACAGCATGAGAGTGCTTTAGCACACACACCATTACGCACTACTTTACCCATGATTCCCAAAGACAAGTCTCAAAACAGCACTTTATCATCCAAATGTGAAAAAAAGTGTACCAAATGTGGTGAAAAGCTCACAAAAGCACGGCAAGTTGCCCATATGTTATGAAACAAGTAATTGGAAATGCGATATTAGGGGAAAGCTGGTTTATATTTTGTCTTGTCAAACTTCCATGTTTGCCTTCCCTGATGGGTCCTGGGATCAGTTGAGCATCTGCTGCTGACAATCGTACCAGGAAAACACCAATATCCAACACCCAATCGTCTTCATTAACCATAAAAGGTATATTTTATTGAAATATTCATATTTTCCACTGTAATTACTGATGGTGATTAAATTTGGCACTTTAAACCTCTCCTATGCCGGCATCTTTCCGAAAGTGTTCAAATCTCAATAGCATGAAAGGTTCAACACACCCAGATTCCTGTTCCACTTGCTCAGCAGCCTAGAAGCAGTTTTCTATATAATCTGAGAGAAATATCTTGCACATCCTACACTTTCCCACACATCGGAATACCTAGTCATCAGAATCATGCTGAGCGAGAGTAATGGAGACTGCTGGATGTGGGGCCATAGCAGATTTTTGGGAGTTTTCCATCTCATTAATGACCTGGTCAAGGTCGCCATCCTTTCCTTTGCTCGTTTTCTCCAGCTTTCCCTCTGGGGGTAGCCGAAGCACAAGCACAGTGAGTTGTGTGTTTGTTTGTTAATAGGAGTCTGTGTGTTTTCTCTATGGAAAAATCACTTGATGCAGCAAAAGTGTTTGCAAAAGCCACACAAACCCCTTTGTCCTGTGTGTGAAACAAGAGCTTGAAGTTTCCAGTTTGAGACAAGAGTCAAACTGATTCCCAGTGGCCTGTGAAGCATGACCTCTGCTTGTTCACCTTGACTGTTCCCATGGTGACCAGCTGCTGAATGGACGAAGGTTGACAAGTGATGCTAGAGCTCTGATCGATGAGAGAACACTGCGTAATCCTGATACGATGTGTTTAGGAGATGCTCCGGGGGATTTTGAGCCTCTATGTTGTACTTAGGAGTGTGCTCTGGTGCATTTACCAAATACACAGCTCTATAAAGAGATTTTCCCTCACAATCAGGTCAATTTTTAAAGAGTAACTACCTTCTGTCTCTTGAGAAGCCAATATGGAAGTGAATTAAACTGGAAAACATAAGCTGGCCACTTATGGCTGGTTAGACTGTCCAGATATTTAAGTAGAAAAAAAAACACATTGTTTTCTCACATTGAATTATCAGGAGGTATGGCTTGGTAAAAGACACATGTTTGGAAATAAGGAAAACAAACCAATTAACTAAATGTCAAAAGCACTCAAAACTATGACTTAACTATCAACTCAGACTTTTTGAGTAACCACCAGGCTCTTATCTTTCGGTTCCTCTCCCAAATTGTTATAAAAGTGTTTGTGTCATGGCTAAGACTGCACCCATTCTCATACTTTTGTTGTACAATTCACTTTCAAAATGCAAATAATACAAAATACAAACTAGAAATGAATTGTGCATCTTTTCTTTTTTTCCTGCTAACCTGCCCAATGTTCCTAGGGATAATGGAAGACAATTTTTGACATAATTGGTAAAATATCCCATAGGTAATCCCTTTTGATTCATTTATTGTTTATGTTTGTAAGTGTTTAATAGCAGCACAAAGACACTAGCGATGAATAGTTGATCGTTAAGGCCTCTACACACCGGTCCGAAGTGAGATTCGCACAGATATTCAGATGGCTTTCCAGCAGGGTGCTCTATGTCTGGGTCAAAGAAATATTAATGTAATGATTCATTATTTGTTTCATGTTAAAATGCTATTGAAATGTGGGCCAGCGAGTGGCTCTTTTACGTCCTACTCGCATCATCAAAAGAGCCAGCTTTCATTGGTGGTTTTCCAAAGTTTATCAGCTTTTATGTTTGTGTGTTAATCAAACATTACAAGAGTTAAGACACAATTGTGAAGGTAATTCAAATTAAAATATGAGAAAATGCACAATCGTCTTTCAGTTTCAGTAATCCTTGGAAGTACAAGACCTGTGATGTGGGCTTGTATTTTTCCCAATTCTGGCACAGAAAAGCACAATGGAACAAAAAGTGCCTGGAACAGTGTATATGGTTTAGAAGAGGTTCGCATGTTTTTTTTAATTTATTACATTTTCACATTGTTTTGAGCTTATCTTTGCTTTTTCTGGGGGATTTTTGAACAGTTTGATTTTTGTTATAAAACAAGAAAAGTGTTTTGTTTTTTATTTTTGTAGTAAATATGGCAAAATGTACTACACAGAATTGCGCATTTTGTATAATTTAAGGTTTGTTGTGGAATTAATGTGTAATGTACCGAAAAACTATTTGTTTAAAAAAGAAGCTGGTATTTTATTGATATCAAGCATTGCCACAAAAACTGTTTTACAGATAATTAGCTAAAATTAATTGTAAAGTAGTAAAAAAAATGCTCAAAAGGCCCCAGACTTCTGGGGGTTAAGCTCACTGAAGGGGTTTGTTGATTCAGATATTTAGTATGGGATTTATGCTTATGCACAATGAGTCTTTTTACAAGACATTAGTCTAAACTGTTAAGAAATGCAAATAAAGGGCTGCTTCTTGCCCCTCTGCAGAACAGGAAGAAGCTTTTACTTTATGTAGTCTAACAACAACAAAACAGAACATCTGGAAGCATCTTAAAGCCCTGTCACTTCTGCTGAGCAGTTTTCTGAGCACACATGCATGAGCTTCCTCAGAAAGCCAGCTGTTACATGAAAATTAATGTTCTCTTTTGCATCAACTGTTTAACTATGTTGGGAAATGATATTGAATTGCTGCGTGTATTGTGTACTAGGTTTACCTTTAGAACCCTTGAAGACTGTAATGGTAAAGAAGAAGAAATAGTGTTGAGTGTGAGGGATGGACTCTATGGATTGAGGTATAATTTATTGAGGGAGGCATTTGATACCACAATCGATTCTGTCATATTTACAATCACATTTATTGTTTTTGGTCACAAAATAAACAGGCGAAAAAAAGATAATTTGCCGCTTCTCGCACTGCAAAATTATAATTTTGGGGTAAAAGAGGTCATTAACAAGTAATGTTTCAAAATATATTATTGTTATAAATATAATGAAATGCACATTCAAATCATGCCTTATGTGTAAAGGTAAATACAGATAAATTATGTGTAATTACAGATAAAAATAGAAATGAACTGACAAAACTAATATTTCAACCTTTAGTGCAGAACTACCACCCTAACAGCATGACTGAGATGAGACACGTCTTTAAAGGGATTTCCTCTCCATGAAACGGGGACAGTGATTGGATGATCACCATTTAGGCTTTCCTAGGGCTCAAGACTGGTGCTAACAAAGCTAAGATTCTGGGTTGAATCCCAGGGAAAGCAAGAAAGAATCAAATGTGTTCATTCCTTTAAATAAAAGTCACTTTGTATAAAAGCGTAAATGTAAAATATAGTGAACAAAGTTCAGTCTTTGTTGTCATCATGTAAATGAGATCATTGTCGCAGATGCAACTTCAACTCAATC